>JARBWK010000012.1:6527911-6915411 GCA_030556195.1 Anolis apletophallus
TACAGTGTTGCTCAAGTTCTGGCGGTGAAAACTAGGTGGCGCTGGTGCTTTGCTTCTACAGTGTTACTAAAGTTCTGGCGGTGAAAACTAGGTGGCGCTGGTGTTTTCCTTCTACAGTGTTGCTCAAGTTCTGGCGGTGAAAACTAGGTGGCGCTGGTGCTTTGCTTCTACAGTGTTGCTCAAGTTCTGGCGGTGAAAACTAGGTGGCGCTGGTGCTTTGCTTCTACAGTGTTACTCAAGTTCTGGCGGTGAAAACTAGGTGGCGCTGGTGTTTTGCTTCTACAGTGTTGCTCAAGTTCTGGCGGTGAAAACTAGGTGGCGCTGGTGTTTTGCTTCTACAGTGTTGCTCAAGTTCTGGCGGTGAAAACTAGGTGGCGCTGGTGTTTTCCTTCTACAGTGTTGCTAAAGTGGTGAAAACTAGGTGGCGCTGGTGTTTTGCTTCTACAGTGTTGCTCAAGTTCTGGTGGTGAAAACTAGGTGGCGCTGGTGCTTTGCTTCTACAGTGTTGCTAAAGATCTGGCGGTGAAAACTAGGTGGCGCTGGTGTTTTCCTTCTACAGTGTTGCTAAAGTTCTGGCGGTGAAAACTAGGTGGGTGGCGCAGTGGTGTGGTTTGGCGCTGGTCTACAGTGTTGCTAAAGAAAACTTCTGTGTTTTCCTTCTACAGTGAAAACTAGGTGGCGCTGGTGCTTTCCTTCTACAGTGTTGCTAAAGTTCTGGCGGTGAAAACTAGGTGGCGCTGGTGTTTTCCTTCTACAGTGTTGCTAAAGTTCTGGCGGTGAAAACTAGGTGGCGCTGGTGTTTTGCTTCTACAGTGTTGCTAAAGTTCTGGCGGTGAAAACTAGGTGGCGCTGGTGTTTTCCTTCTACAGTGTTGCTAAAGTTCTGGCGGTGAAAACTAGGTGGCGCTGGTGTTTTCCTTCTACAGTGTTGCTAAAGTTCTGGCGGTGAAAACTAGGTGGCGCTGGTGCTTTGCTTCTACAGTGTTGCTAAAGTTCTGGCGGTGAAAACTAGGTGGCGCTGGTGTTTTGCTTCTACAGTGTTGCTCAAGTTCTGGCGGTGAAAACTAGGTGGCGCTGGTGCTTTGCTTCTACAGTGTTGCTAAAGTTCTGGCGGTGAAAACTAGGTGGCGCTGGTGTTTTGCTTCTACAGTGTTGCTAAAGTTCTGGCGGTGAAAACTAGGTGGCGCTGGTGCTTTGCTTCTACAGTGTTGCTAAAGTTCTGGTGGTGAGTTCACCACCAGAACGCAACTTTAGCAACACCATAGTGTTCACCACCAGAACTTTAGCAAGCACCAGCGCCACCTAGTGTTCACCACCAGAACTTTAGTTTTCGAAGTACTTTAGAAACATTTAGAACCATGATTGCCCAGGCCTATAAAATAAGCATTGTGGTATCTCTCCCCGTTCCCTTATGCCCATGTGAAGGTGATGAGCCATGATTGATAAGCCAGGCATAGATGGCATTCTATTTTTCATGACACTTAATTTGCAGAGGGTCTTTCGTTGCTCAGTATCCAGCATCCCATGAGGTCTCGCTGTCTCCTGTCTTCTTCCAAAGGCCTATTTTATCTCAAGGCTGACACACAGATGGATGCCTGGAATGCAGCAGGCCTCACAACAATGAGGTGTCAAGCTGCCGAAGACCTCCCTCCCGGTGATTTACTGTGTTGACTGTAACGTCTAGGCAACCGTAAACCAAGATGTTCTTTTTAGTTTATCATAGAAAGTGTCCTACCTCAGTGTAATGCATGGAGAAGATGACATAATTACAGTAGGCGGAAGGCATAATGATTTATTTGCATTCAGGGAAAGTTGCAGCCCTGAGCATACTTACTTGGAAATCGGTTCCACTAATCTCAACAGGATTTATTTTGACATAAATGTGCATTAAGAGAGGACTCTACAAAATCCATTGTGAGAGTCTTCTACATAACAGGCATTTCCTATAAATAGCAGGAAATAGGTGGGAAGAGTCATAGTTGCAGTTGCTACATTTAGGTTGCCTAAAATGCCCTAGTATAGTGTTTTGCAACCATTTTTGAGCCGCGGCACATTTTTAACATTTACAAAATCCTGGGGCACACCACCAACCAAAATCACACAAAATGACACTCTAACACAGTAATACATATAGTTAATATGTTTTTAAATGTATTTATTCACTCAGTGTGAAACCTGGGCCTGTTTCAATGAACACAACATAGATATTCTGGCAGGAATGGCAGAAAGACACAAACTTCCCACACAGAACTCCCATAACCAAGAGAAAATGCTATAAGGGTTTGGTGGGCATTGACCTTGAGTTTTGGAGTTGTAGTTCACCTATATCCAGAGAGCACTGTGGACTCAAACAATGTTGGATCAGGACCAGACTTGGCATGAATACTCAATATGCCCAAATATGAACACTGATGGAGTTTGGGGAAAATAGACCTTGACATTGACATTTGGAAGTTACAGTTTCTGGGATTTATAGTTAACACACAATCAAAGAGCATCCTGAACTCTTGCAACAATGGAATTGAACTGAAAGGGTTTGCAGGCCGGCGCGCAGGTGGGAGGCTTCACCCCGGCTGCAAAATGTTCCAGGATTTTTTTTAAAAATCAAGAATTGCTGTCATCTTCAGTGCAGTTTCCCAGTCTCTCCTAACTTTCCGGCCTCTCCAACCTGGTAAAGATGGCGCATGTGCGCACGCACGCGCACCCCGGAGCACACATGCGTGCAGCCAGCTAGTTTTGCGCATGCGCTATTGGGAAACGCACTCCCAAGAGGATGAAAAGGACGGGGGAACATTTTGCAGCCGTGGCGAAGCCTCCTGCCTCCGGCTGCAAAATGTTCCCCCGTCCTTTTCGGCCTCTTGGGAGGGCGTTTTGCAACTCTGTCCACCAGAAGCGCTTTGTTTTAATAGCGCATGCGCGAAACTTTCACGCATGCACCATCGAGTTGGAGCGCTTTTGGTGGACGGAGTTGCTAAACGCAGTCCCAAGAGGCCAAAAAGGACGGGGGAACATTTTGCAGCCAGAGGCGGGAGGCTTTGCCCCAGCTGCAAAAAGTTCTTCCGTCCTTTACATCCTCTTCCCAGCATGCAGCGGGGAGGAGTAACGCAAAATGCAACTGCCAACTGCCTTCCTCATCCCCTGCTGCTCTCAGGGCCATTCGCCCTCTTTGCTGGGGATGGCGGAGCCCGGCGGTGGCTCATCGTCTTCCTCTTCGTCCTCCACCACGGGCCTCGGGGGAGGCGGCAGAGGCGGGCCTGGCCCTGGCGCTGCGGACCCGGCCTCGCTGCCCCCGGGGGATGCCCAGCTCATCGCCCTCTTCGTTGGGAAGCTCAAGAGCTGTTGCCTCTTTGACGCTGTCCGGACGTCGACACCAAGGTCCGCCTTGGCCCTGTGCCCTCCTGCCCCTTCCGTCCTTCCTTCCTTTCTCCCTCTCTTTTTCTTTCATTCTTTATCCTCCCTCTCTCCCTACCTTCTTTCCTCCCTCCTTCTTCCATTCCTTATTTCTTTTCATCTCCCTTCTTTTCCACTTCCTTCCTCTCTCTCCCTTCTTTCCTCCATTCTCCCTCTTCCTTCCCTTCCTTCTTTCCTCCTTTCCTTCTCTCTTTTCCTTCTCTCCTTCCTTCTTTCCTCCATTCTCCCTTCCTTCCTTTCTCCCCTTCCTTCTTTCCTCCATTCTCCCCTCCTCCCCTTCCTTCCTTCCTTCCTTCCTTTCCTTCCTTCTATTTCCTTCCCCTATTCTTTTCCTTCTTCCTTCTCGTTCCTTTCTTTTCACATCCCCCTCTCTCCCCTTCCTTTTTCCTATTTTCCCTTCATTATTTTACTTTTTCCTCACTCCCTTTCCTTTCTTTCCCCTACCCTTTCCTTTCCCCCCTTCCTATTTCTTTCTTTCCCCCTCCTTGTCTCTCTCCTGCTTTTCTTTTCTTCCTTTTCCATAGTTCGTTCTTCTTTTCTTTCTTCCTCTTTATTTCCTCTGTCTTTCTTTCTTTCCCCCTTCCTTCCTTCCTTCTGTCTTCTCTTCCTTCCCAGAGTCCTGAGCATGCCTTTTGCAGAGCCAGGTCTGAAGTGTCCCGTCATTCTGTCGGGGGAATCCTTTTCTCATAGTATGTACGTATAGACTCACATTTAGTTGAATTCAGTCTTAAAATATATTATATATATTATATGGCTCTCATTGAAATACATTTCCAAATATTTTTGCTTTCATGGCTTTCTGAGTCAACAAGGTTCCCGCCCCTTGCATGAGGGTGTTTCAGAACGTGGCACGCTATGCTAAGCCAATTGAAAGCACTGTCATCTGTATACTTTAAATGAGCTATAAATCTTTTGCATTCCTGAAAACCCAAGTCCCCCTGTTTTTGCTCTAGCAATTGAGAGAGAAGAATGTGAAAGTGATTGGCTTGGTACCGTATGCCTTTCTTTTGCTTTGGCTGGAAAGTGCACCAAATCCAGTGCCCGGGTGATCTCTTGCCTGCAGCAGAGACAGGACCTGGCAGTGGTTCACCGTTTTTGGCAAGAAACTAAGGTCTCCGACAACAACAAAAGCCTTCTAAGGGAGTAAACAAATCGAAATAACGAACAGCCACAGACCACACATGACGTTAATGGCAACATCCTGTGTGTGGAAACGACCGATGCTTTTTTGGAGGAATTCTGCGAGAATACTCTCCTTGGGGACAAGTTTTCTCATCTGCAGTTCAGTGGCGAAGCACATGTTTTTCCATGCAAAAGGTCCTAGGCACTGTTCCTGTATCTCTTTCCAGATGCAACTGGCCAAGTCTTGTCTTAAACCCTGGAGAGCCGCCATCAGTTCCTGTGGAAGCTAGACGGACTAACATTTCAACTCAATATTTCTATTTTTTATTGTTATTTTTGCAAACTGGGCTTCTCTAAAGCAGTGTTTCCCAACCGCTGTTCCGCAGCACACTAGTGTGCCGTGAGCGATCACCTGATGTGCTGCGGAGAAACCTCTCTTCCCCCTGCTCTTCTTCCTCGTGCCGAACTCATGCTGCTGCTGCTTGGGGGAGGAGGAGGAAGGGCCGGGTGGCGGCGACAAAGAAGAAGGGGCCGGGGGCGCCGTCTCCTTCGGCCATTTCCCCAGCCAGCCAGCCTCCAATCGAGGGAGGGCGGGGAACGGAAGTGGAAGTGTGCTTGTCTGGGAGCATGCGCACTAGGTCCCGGGGGAGCAGACGCATTCTCCTTCCTCCTGCGGCGGTGAAGGAAGCGAAGGAACCAGCTGCTTCCTGAGGCGCCCCAGCTCGGCCCTGCTGCGTCCCAGGTGAGGCCCCGGGGCGCCCTTCTTCTCGGCCTGGCCCCCAAAGCCCTTCGGGGAGGAAGGGCCCCAAAGGGGAGAAGGGACCTTCCTTCGCGAGGGGGAAAGGGTCGGGGCCTAGCAGGAGGCCCCTCGGAGGAAGGCGGGATTCCATGAGGGACTCCCTCGCCAGCCTTCCTCAGCCTTTCTCCCAAATGTCAAGGTGTATTTTTCCCAAACTCCATCTGTGTTCACATTTGGGCATATTGAGTATTCATGCCAGGTTTGGTCCTGATCCAACATTGTTTGAGTCCACAGTGCTCTCTGGATGTACTGTAGGTGAACTACAACTTCCAAACTCAAGGTCAATTCCCAAGCAAGCCCTTTCAGTACTTTCTGTTGGTAATGAGAGTGCAATATGCCAAGTTTGGTTCAATTCCATTGTTGCAAGAGTTCAGGATGCTCTTTGATTGTGTGTTAACTATAAATCCCAGAAATGGTAACTCCCAAATGTCAAGGTCTATTTTCCCCAAACTCCATCTGTGTTCACATTTGGGCATACTGAGTATTCATGCCAAGTTTGGTCCTGATCCAACATTGTTTGCTCTCTGGATATAGGTGAACTACAACTCCAAAACTCAAGGTCAATGCCCACCAAACTCTTATAGCATTTTCTCTGGGTTATGGGAGTTCTGTGTGGGAAGTTTGTGTCTTTCTGCCATTCCTGCCAGGATATCTATGTTGTGTTCATGGAAACAGGCCCAGGTTTCACACTGAGTGTATCAATACATTAAAAAACACATTAACTATATGTATTACGGTGTTAGAGTGTCATTTTGTGTCATTTTGGCTGGTGGTGTGCCCCAGGATTTTGTAAATGTAAAAAATGTGCCGCGGCTCAAAAAAGGTTGGGAAACACTGCTCTAAAGAACTTTAAGTATTTGGGGCTCGAGCACTATGCTTCCCATTACATTACGAGGCACTTTAAGCCAGGATCTGAAGCAGCCGACAGAGCTTACAAACGGAAACCGAACTGAATCTAGGCCGTAAAAAGGAATGACATAGTCCTTCCAAGTCTTCCCTAAAATGTCATCAAATGTCAGCCAGTCTCACATGGGTGGGGTTTTCTTTTGACATTTTATGAGAGCTGGTGAAGGGCTGTGAGATTCGGTGATCTTCGCTCTCTCAAATAAGTTCTCGATGACTCATAAAATCCTGTGCAAAGACTTTCCACTAGGCCTGGGTAGGTTCGTTGGAATGCTTGTAAAATCGGAATGAATTCAGGTTAAATCCACTTTTGAAGCGGTTTTGAAGAGATTTAAGCAACTTGGAGGTGAATTTGCCAATTCGAATCAACCACCGCCATATTCGGAAAGGGATCGGCATCGGATTCCCGCCCCTCGCGTTGTCTCCTCATTGGCTGTAGGCAAGCAGGTGGTTGCATGCAATCAGCTGCTCGCCTCCAGCCAATGTGGTTTCTCCTCCTTTGAAAAACCCCTTTCCTCTGTTTGGGGTTCCAAGTTGTACTTTGGCATACTTTAAATCAGGTAATCCATCACAAAACGCTTTGAAAAACCCCTTTCCACTGTTTGGGGTTCCAAGTAGCAGTCTAAAACTGAGGGAAAGGAAATCCCCAAGTTTTCAAACGGGGATGTATAGTGCCTGACTGTCACGATGGCAAAGAAAGTAGAGCGAAAATTGTGTCAATAAATCAATATTTCTTTATATCATCGTCCATAGTAGGTTCAAAGTTTGTGTCCACACAAATCAATATCACAAAGTCAAAACGTTACAGCGGTCAAAGCCTGTCCCCAAGTTTTGCCTGTCCCGTTTGCAGGTTTTCGCGCATTGTGCAATCGCGGACGCCATGAACGAAGCCATTCCGAAATTTCAGAATTTATTCGGAAAATTCCGAAATTTTTTTCGGAAAATTTCGCAAGTCATTCAGATTCGAAGCACCAGCGTTCCCTACAACAGTGTTTCCCAACCAGTGTCCCGTGGCACACTAGTGTGCCGTGAGCGATCATCAGGTGTGCCGTGGGAAATTGGAACCTCCAATACCCTTTCTTCCCCCTCCTGCCGAACACTTTTTCTTCTCCACTCGGGCTCCCTTCTTCCCAGCCTCGCTCTGCTCGTTTTGCCTTGTTTTGCTTTGGGGCGAGTCTGCGCAGTAGCGCCCGCACGGGTCACATCATCCTCCCCCCCCCCCCCTGAACACACACTATTTTCCCCAAACTCCATCTATGTTCACATTTGGGCATATTGAGTATTCATGCCAAGTTTGGTCCTGATCCAATATTTTTTGAGTCCACAGTGCTCTCTGGATATAGGTGAACTACAACTCCAAAACTCAAGGTCAATGCCCACCAAACTCTTATAGTATTTTCTCTTGGTTATGGGAGTTCTGTGTGGGAAGTTTGTGTCTTTCTGCCATTCCTGCCAGGATATCTATGTTGTGTTCATCGAATCAGGCCCAGATTTCACGCTGAGTGTATAAATACATTTAAAAATATATTAACTGTATGTATTACTGTGTTAGAGTGTCATTTTGTGTCATTTTGGTTGGTGGTGTTGTCAGATTATTGCATTTTGAATAGCAATTCATGAGTCAGCACAAGATATATTTTCGCAGTTTGAGATGACCTGCAGTGTGACATGTTTGACACCAGATGGCGCTGTCTCAAGACTGCTAAATGGAACCTTGAGGAATGTCAGTTACAAAGTGACAGTTGGGATTTGTCAGTTGGGATTTAATATCTGTGAGGAAAGGATGTTTAGAAAGGTAGCTGTGATGGCTGTTGTTTTTCGATGTTTTGCCAGTTATTGTTAAATACAATTCAATACAAAGTTATATATTTACCTTGTGAATTGAATGAGAGTTTCATTATTCAGTCGAACAGAGACTGGAGTTTTTGGGCCGATGGGGAATTAAACTTCTATATTTCTGTTGCCTATCCGCTGTGACATAAATACTCAACGCCGAAGAGGTGTGCCCCAGGATTTTGTAAATGTAAAAATTGTGCCGTGGCTCAAAAAAGGTTGAAAAACACTGCCCTACAAGTTTTGAACCTTCTTTAAAAAAATCAAACAAGCCTACTATCAACATACGACGTGGACATACATCCGCTGATGGCTACCACCCAGCTAGGAGGTTGTCATTAAGTTTGTGGCTATTTGCTTTCTCTTTGAAGTGTGGCAGCCTTCCTGAGCCACTCCCACCAGTCTTTATAATTCGTCCATGCTCTCTGGTTTATAATTCCAAAAAGTAAATTAGCAATTTGTTTAAATCAGGGCTCAACCAGCCCAAAGGAGGAAGCCGGATAGGGTGTTTTCGATTGCGTTCAACCAGTCAATCCCGGGACCTTGTGCTAGCTATGTCACCAAGGAGGGCGGGGCTTGGCACGGCCCACGCCCTCTGGCTTCCACTCTACCAGCAGTCTCCAGGCTTGAGGATCCAAGCCGGATAGGGTGCTTTCAGGGGGGGCGGAGCAGGCTGCGGCCTGGCTCCACCTCCTCTGGCTTCCACTCTACCAGCAGCTTCTCCAGGCTTGAGGATAGCAATGCCAAGCCAGCCTTGTGCTAGCTATGACACCACTGGCTTGGCATTGCCATCCTGAAGCCTGGAGAAGCTGCTGGGAGCTCAAAGCCAGAGGGGGGGCGGGGCTTGGCACAGCCTGGCTCCACCCCTCTGGCTTCCACTCTACCAGCAGCTTCTCAGGCTTGAGGATGGCAGTGCCAAGCCAGCCTTGTGCTAGCTATGTCACCACTGGCTTGGCATTGCCATCCTCAAGCCTGGAGAAGCTGCTGGGAGCTCCAAAGCCAGAGGGTGGGGTGGGGCTTGGGCTTGGCGGCCTGGCTCCGCGCCCCTCTGGCTTCCACTCTACCAGCAGCTTCTCCAGGCTTGAGGATGGCAATGCCAAGCCAGTGGTGGCGTAGCTAGCACAAGGCTGGCTTGGCACTGCCATCCTCAAGCCTGGAGAAGCTGCTGGTAAAGCGGAAGCCAGATAGGGGCGGAGCCAGGCCACACCAAGCCCCCCCCCCACCCACCCCCTCCCCAGCCTTGAGGAGGTAGGTAGATCTTTCTGACTTGGTTTTATTTTACGTAGCTCGCATGCTGAAAAAGTGTGGGCACCCCTGGTTTAAATACTTCTCCATTATCTTCACCTGTCAAATAAAATACAAATACAATAATCCAGTGGTTCTCAACCTGTGTGTTCCCAGGTGCTTTGGCCTACAACTCCCAGAAATCCCAGCTAGTTAGTATTTCTGGGGGTTGAAGGCCAAAACACCTGGGGACTCACAGGCTGGGAACCACTGCAATAGTCCTTGTTTTAAAGGTAAGGCCTTTAGGCTTGGATTCCCAACAGTTGAGCCTTTTGGGGTTTCCAGAGGCCAAAAAAAGCCTGTCCAGTGGACGGGGGCATGCTACCCTTTCAGTCCTATTTTGTTTCAGTGACACCACACTGAGAAATCTTTCTTGAGGTTTGGCTTGCTAGGATCACACCAAAAAGACTCGTGTTTGCCTTCTGTACTGTTATTAACTATGCGAACAAACATTTACCATATTTACAGAAGAAGTGCTGCACCCTGACTTACTGGACAAAAAGTTGTGAAGAATGTCTTTGAGCTGGAATATATGGCAGTGTGGACTCAGATATTGTGGGATTTTCTGCCTTGATATTCTGGATTATATGGCTGTGGAAGAGCCCTCAATTTGATACCTTCCAGGTGTACAGTGTTCCCTTGCTACTTCGTGGTTCGCTTTTAGAGGACTCGCTGTTTCAGTTTTCAAAAAATATTAATTCAAAATATATATTGCAGTATTTTTTGCTGTTTCGCGGGGTTTTGCCGCCACTGCTCTCTGAGGCGCTTTCCCTCATCAGTCCTCCCTCCAGCCTTGAAGGGCCTTTCCTTCGCTTTATTTTAAGTTTAAAAAGACTTAAAATAGTGTATAACTACTAAAATCTATGTATATAATAAAAGTCAGTGTTTGCGGAGATGCGTGGGGAGGAATATGTGGCAGCGTTTCGATTGGTTGCCACTGTGGGATTATTTGCATAAGGCCTCTGATTAGCCAACCACCAACATTCCACCACTCCAAGGAGACAGAGAGGGGATTGGCTGCCACTGAGGGAGATTTTGCATATGGATTCATGATTGGCCAGCCACCACCAACATTCCAACACTCTTAGGAGGCAAAGAGGGAAAAGGAAAGGCCCTCAGGCTGTCAGGAATGGCTCCCACTGTGGTTTCGGATTGGCCAGCCTCTACAAACTTGGCACACAGAGCCCCCATGACTCACTCTGCATCCTGTGGTGGACCATGGATTATGGGACTTTCAGTACCTTCACTCCCTGAAAATAATGTGACCCTCATCCAATGACCAATAAAGAGCAAACATGGCACACAGAGCACCATGACTCTCTCTATATCCAGTTGAGAGGACAGACCACAGATCATGGGACTTGCAGTACCTTCAGTAAGTTCATGATACCACTGCAATTCCCAATAATGATGGATCAAGACCAAACTTGGCACACAGAGCCCCCATGACTCACTCTGCATCCTACTGCAGTTTGGAGAAGGGCGTACCATGGATGATGGTACTTGCAGTACCTTCAGTAAGTTCATGATACCACTGCTTCTCCCAGTAATGATGGATCACGGCCAAACTTGGCAGACAGACCCTCCATGGCCCACTCTACATCCAGGTGGTGTTTGGAGGAGGATGGACTGTGCACGATGGGATTTGCAGTACCTTCACTAACTTCCTAAGAGCACTGTGAGCCACAGAAATAATGGATAAAGGCCAACTTTGGCCCACAATGCCTTTCTCAAATTACCCGGGCACCACCGGGTCCCCAAGGTAGTAATGTATAAATATTAAAATAAATATAGCGTCCCTACATCACGGTTTTTCACTTATTGCGGGAGGTCCTGGAACATAATCTCCACAATAAGTGAGGGAACACTGTATTTCCAAGATATTTGGAAAACATAAAATTGCAAAATGGTGCCTGGCCCTTGAATTGTGCGGTGCCCTGTTTTGTCCACACCACACCAGAGAGATGACATGACAGGGGAAACACATGCGAGAAATAAGGAGAGTAACTACAGTTTTTGACAAATCGTAATCTGACTCAGTTGACCACAACTCATTCAGTTAGCTTTTCTAGCCAATTTTCTTACTCACCAGTTCTTTACCTTCAGCTCGAAAAGTAATCACCAGAATCACATGCTCATTTCCACTACGACAGAAAACCACAGAAAGGATTTTAGGGTTTTGCCAGGCCCGGTCACTTTCTCTTGCTGAATTAAAAGAGTCTGCTTGTTCTTTCTCTCCTTTCATCTACTTCCGTTTCTGCATACTTATGAAACATTTCCCCAGATGTCCTGAAATCTGTCCAGGCTTCCTCTATTTTTAAAAGCTACTGGCTTGGGGACCCGGCGGTGCCCGGGTAATTTGAGAAAGGTCTTTACCCGTTATTTATGTGGCTCGCAGTGCTCTCAGGAAGTTAGTGAAGGTACTGCAAATCCCATCGTGCATGGTCCATCCTCCTCCAAACACCACCAGGATGTAGGGTGGGCCATGGAGGGTCTGTCTGCCAAGTTTGGCCGTGATCCATCATTACTGGGAGAAGCAGTGGTATCATGAACTTACTGAAGGTACTGCAAGTCCCATCATCCATGGTACGCCCTTCTCCAAACTGCAGTAGGATGCAGAGTGGGGGCTCTTGCTGCCAAGTTTGGTCTTGATCCATCATTATTGGGAATTGCAGTGGTATCATGAACTTACTGAAGGTACTGCAAGTCCCATCATCTGTGGTCTGTCCTCCTCTCAACTGGATATAGAGAGGGTCATGGGGGTTCTGTGTGCCATGTTTGCTCCTTATTGGTCATTGGATGAGGGTCACATTGTTTTCAGGAAGTGAGTGAAGCTACTGGAAGTCCCATCATCCATGGTCCACCCTCCTCCAAATTGCAGTAGGATGCAGAGTGAGTCATGGGGGCTCTGTGTGCCAAGTTTGGTCTTGATCCATCATTATTGGGAATTGCAGTGGTATCATGAACTTACTGAAGGTACTGCAAGTCCCATCATCTGTGGTCTGTCCTCCTCTCAACTGGATATAGAGAGAGTCATGGTGCTCTGTGTGCCATGTTTGCTCTTTATTGGTCATTGGATGAGGGTCACATTATTTTCAGGGAGTGAAGGTACTGGAAGTCCCATAATCCATGGTCCACCACAGGATGCAGAGTGAGTCATGGGGGCTCTGTGTGCCAAGTTTGTAGAGGCTGGCCGGTCCGAAACCACAGTGGGAGCCTGAGGGTCTTTCCTTTTCCCTCCTTGCCTCCTAAGAGTGTTGTAATGTTGGTGGTGGCTGGCCAATCATGAGTCTGTATGCAAAATCTCCCTCAGTGACAGCCAATCCCCTCTCTGCCTTCTTGGAGTGGTGGAGTGTAGGTGGTTGGCCAATCAGAGGCATTATGCAAATAATCCCACAGTGGTAACCAATCGAAACACTGCTACATGTTCCTCCCTCTGCAAACACTGACTTTTATTGTATACATAGATTAGCAAGAAATACCAATTAAGCCATCAGATTTCTATTGTTGGAATTCCAGCAGGTGACAATGAGAGAGAGAGTTCTTTGACTTTATGGGATTTTATTCAGCTGTGGGGAAGGGACCTCAGAAAGCAACTATTCGGTCAGAATCTGGAGGTCCAGCTGCAAGAAGTACAAATGGGTCCCTTCAAACTAAGTTGTCAGAACAGACACCAGGGGTAACGTATATAGCAGTAGGAGCCCCCACCACTGGCTGAAGTCCAGGGTAGACACCTACCAATCCAATTGTAGCCGGGCACCTGCAATAGAAATCCACATTTCCAGAACTTTGAAAAACTTACCTTTGGTTTAGCTTGAGAATTCCTCTTATTCTTCGTGTGTTTATGGCCTCTCCCCCAATAGTGTTTGCGAAATTTTGAAACGGGAAAGGAACACTAGATGGCACCAGACCTCTCCAAAATAATTATGTTTTCCAAAGCCAGTCTCCCTTACCCCCCCCCCCTTTTTTTTCCTTTTTGGAGACTGTTCAAATAGAGAATTATGTTTCCTGCAGAATCCCTTTTCCAGCCCATATCCGCCATTAAAAGGAGTCTCGATGCGGTGGTGGTGAATGTTGCACCAAAAGATGTGAGGCCTGAATTGAAATCAGTCCTCACCTACTATTACAAGATTCAACTTCTTAGAAAACAAGAACACTTGAAATCTACCTTTCAGTTTTGTCATATATCTCATGTTTATAACCACCGTTCACCCATGAACAAGAAAATGTATGTGTCTCGCATCCTTCCCTATGTCGTCATAACAAACCTCATAGGTATGTCAGGCTGAACGGGTGAATGACTCAATGGGTTTTCTAATTCAGTGGGGATTATGGCACAGGTCTCTTAAGTCCTAGTCTTAATTACTTAATTACTACACAACACCAGCTATTTATAGAGCACTTTCCCAAATATGCGATAGGCACAGACTAATGTTTAAACGGACTCTTAATGGCCAGCATCAACAATGATAATGGGTTCAGTTTCCCTTCACACCTTGGTGCTGGTCCCAAAATGTGTGCCTGTTAGAATAAGGATCGACCAATAACCATACTTTGCCCTACAAACATGACTTGTTCATTACAAAGAGAAATGGTAAAGCATGAAAAGGAGGTCGGGGTTGAAACATAGAAGAAACCCAACTGGTAGTTGTGGTACATCAGCACCACAAAAGGGAGCCTGTACTGAGTAATTTGTGGGTATCTGGAAAGTGGGAAGGTCAACTGGAATAGTGTGGGCGGATAGGGTGAAGAGTGAAGCCTCCTCACTTCCCCATCTACCTCTTCTGCCTGTAAAGTTTCAGGGCACTTTTACTAGGAAATAATGTCATTACTCCTATATATATACTAGCTGTACCCGGCCCGCGTTGCTGTGCCCTATTTAGGAGATGCGAGAAAGTCTGAGTATGTAAGGGTTGGAATTGATGTTACTTATGGTCTTTGTGGGGTCATGGCTGTGTCGTTGTGGGTTGTTCTGGTGGGTGGGATGTTGAAGTCCTGTGGAGTTGTCGGTGTGTGGTGTTCCTGGCGTTCTGCAGAGCTTGTGGATATACAATGTTTTTTGTCTTTCCGTCTGCTGTGTTGATGTAGAGGTTCTGTGGTTTCTCAACTCTGGAGCACGCTACGTAGAGTTGTCCGTGGGAGAAGCATTGTGTCAAGGTCTGTGCCACAGATTTGTAGTGTTTGTCCTTGAGCCTTGTTTATGGTGATGGCAAAAGCTAGTGTAGTGCAGTGTCTTTCTGTTCTGGCGTTTGTTCTGCCCTTTTTTGTATGATGTATGTAGCGTTGCGAGTGTGTTGTCCGATGCTGTTCTTTTTAGGAGGCATGGGTTGTCTTTTGGGTCAGCTTATGCCTGTGTAGAAGGAATGGCATACAAATGGGTTGAGCAGTAGACGCAAGGTTGTGTTATGTGCGTATTGTGTTGTGTGTAGGTATTACTTTTGTGTTATTCTGGGGGTATGTGTTTGTCAGTGGTGCCCGTGTCCCTGGTGCCCTATTTGTCTCCCTCCTAGATCTTGACCGTGGCAGTTTAACCCTCAACTGAAATCATTCAGCATTCTAAGAGGCTTTGCCCACCGTTACTATGGTAACTGATATTGGCCAATGGGTTTGGCTGGCTGCCGCAGAGGATGCTGGGAAATGTAGGTTTTTGTATCATTGTTTTGGGGGCCTTCTAGGTTTTTTTTTTTTGGGGGGAGTTTCTTTGCTAAAAACCTTCCTTTCCTGAGGCCTATTTGTGTTGGCAAGTTTGGTGTCTCTGCCTTGGAAGGTCTCTCTGTCTCTGTCAGTCGTTCGACGACAGGACCTCCTTTACATAATAGATATATATCTCCAAAACCTGGGGTGTCCCCAAACCCCTACAGTGCATGTGATCCAGGTTTAAGGTATAATTGTATTGGACTAGATGAGGTTCGGTTGCCCACCTTAGATGATGAACCTCTCTTCAGCTATCACTGTCAAAAGCCTTGGTGTCGTTGTTGACTCGTTATTGACAATGGAAGCCCAGGTCTCCGCCGTTAGTAAGTCAGCCTTTTTCCCTCTTCAGCAGGCTAGGCAGCTGGCGCCCTTCTTGTCCGGGGATGACCTGACCACAGTGGTTCGTGCCACAGTAACTTCAAGACTTGACTATTGCAATGCCCTTTATGTTGGCCTTGCCTTGTTGGTGACCCGGAGACTTCGACTAGTACAGAATGCGGTGGCCAGACTCCTCACGGGAGAACCCCCATGAGGAACAATATAACACTCATTCTATACCAACTGCACTGGCTTCTGGTCCTGTTCCGGATTACTCACAAGGTGCTGGTTCTAACCTTTAAGGCCTTGCATGGTCAAGGGCTGGCATACCTACTGCAATGCCTCTCTCCGTGTCCGACCCTTGAGATCACCTCGACCAGACCATCAGAATCTATGACAGGTCCCAGGCCCTAAAGATGCCCATTTGACATCAACCCGGCGTGGAGCTTTTTCAGTGATCGCCCCATCACTTTGGAACGCCCTCCTTCCTTACATCAGAGCCACCCGTGATCTAAAAGACTTTTGCACGGCTTGTAAAACGTGGCTGCTTGAGCGGGGGCGTTAGGCTTGGAAACTGGTTAGATTGTTTTTAGATGTTAGATGCTTGTAGATGTTTCAGGCATTTAGTTATGTGTTTTTACTGTAAATCGCCCAGAGCCATCTGGGATGGACAATAAATAAATCCCAAAATATTTTTTTTAAAAAAAATATAGACTTCTATAGCCTCTCCTGTGTATAGCAGCTTCTTCAAATTTTCTAAAATGTTAAGACTGTAAAATGATTTTAAAAACCAATATATATTCCGCATGTTTCCTTGTTACTCTGTAGACACAAGAGAGCAGTGCAGAGAGGTTCTGGTTTCTCCGACACCTCCAGAGGGCACCAGGTTGCAGAGCCGAGTACTCATTGTTGAGCTGTTTACAGAAGAAATCATTTCCTTAGTGGCAAGAGGCCTATTAATAACACTTCCTGGGGTTGGGTTTGTTTTTCTAGTGTAAGTAAAAGTGCTTTGAGCACGCAGGACCATCTGGATGAAGCTGCCTCACTTCCACCCTTTTCAGGAAGACATTTCGAGCTCCGTCGGAAATCCTTCTGAGCAAGACAGGGCATACGTGAAACGTATGACGTTAATCAACTTATCCTTTGCTGGCTATCTCTCAAGGCAACACACATTTACATTTGGGGGGGGGGCATACTTTGTTGTTGAGAACTCTTTATCAGTTGCACTTCACTGGTTGACCAGAATGAGCAATTCGACAAAATAGAAAACAACATAACAAAACAGATGTTGAAAATTATGTATTGAAAGAACGTACATGTTAGTCGTTGTACAAGTTTCAAAATCATGTTTATTTGCATGTCATTTCTCAAAATTATGATCACAACAAACATAACGGCTATAGTTAACAAAAATATAAAAAACCATAAATACACCAAGAACCATTGGTCATACAGTAAGTCTACAGCAGTGTTTCCCAACCAGTGTGCCAGGGCACACTAGTGTGCCGTGAGCAATCATCAGGTGTGCCGTGGGAAATTGGAACCTCCAAGGGGGGGAGGAAGAGTCTAGTGTGTTGAAGTATAAAAACCCTAAGAAACCTACCTCGATAAAGGCACGAAATTACAAACAACCCCCCACCACCACCCGTTTTCTACTTGGGTCTCTCCCTCTCCATGCATTGGGAAGGGCGCCCCCCTTTCTTCAAGTAGAGACCTCCACTTGCCTCCTGGGGGTTTGGTGTGGGAAGTTTGGCCCAGATTTATCATTGGTGGAGTTCAGAATGCTCTTTGATTGTAGGGGAACTATACATCACAACAACTACAACTCCCAAATGTCAAGGTCTATTTCCCCTGAACTCCATCTGCGTTCACATTTGGGCATATTGAGTATTCATGCCAAGTTTGGTCCTGATCCAACATTGAGTCCACAATACTCTCTGGATATGTGAACTACAACTCCAAAACTCAAGGTCAATGCCCACCAAACTCTTATAGCATTTTCTTTTGGTTATGGTAGTTCTGTGTGGGAAGTTTGTGTCTTTCTGCCATTCCTGCCAGGATATCTATGTTGTGTTCATCGAAACAGGCCCAGGGTTCACACTGAGTGTATAAATACATTAAAAAACATATTAACTATATGTATTACTGTGTTAGAGTGTCATTTTGTGTCATTTTGGTTGGTGGTGTGCCCCAGGATTTTGTAAATGTAAAAAGTGTGCCGCGGCTCAAAAAAGGTTGAAAAACACTGGTCTGTAGTAACAAACTAATAACGTTACAATTAAAATGTCCTTAAGGACAGGCAAGTCTCGTTTTATACAGTCCCAATTTAAAACATTTCTGTAGAAATAAATGAAAGTCTTACCCACAACACATGGCACTTATAGTAAACATATGCAGTTAAAGGGGATATTCATAATGTTTTGGCATTGAGCTTTGATTGGTAAGGAAAAGTGAATTGGTTAGTTTTCATTTACATACCTAGATTGGAGTGAGAATGGGGAGAAAGCAAGTGCAGTCTTGGTGTAATTATTGGTTGCTTACCTGTAACCGTAGTTCCCAGAGTGGTCACCTGTGAATTCACGTACGAATTCACACGAGGCAGCCCCTCCCACTGGCTATATATGCTCGAGGGGAGTGTGGGCGGGACTACTATTTAAAGTGATATCTTTCTACAAGATTCCAAACTGTCTGCGCAGGCACAGGAAATACCATATGTGCGATTCACAGGGACCACGACAGGGAACGGGTGTTCCTTTGTCTGCTTAATACAGTGTAGGCAGAATAAATAACCTGGGTCCTTGGATTTTTGGAGAATCTGGAAGGGGTTTTCTTTCCTTGTGTAGATCGGAAGTGAGCAACCGGACTCCACTGCACAAACCTGCTAGAGAAGCACAATGGGAGGTATACTGACCCTGCTTTCTCAAGAAGAAACCCCCACCCAAGATTTCTGGATTACAAAAATGATGGATCTAGCGCAAACGGACTATGCTTATACAATCACCAGACCATCCCAAATTTAAAGAGGAAAAATTGGCAGCCTTTTCTTGATTTTTTGAAATAAAATAAAATAAAACGCATTGGTTTTTTAAAATATATATGAGTAAGAGCCAATCAGTACTACAGAAATGCAGGAAAAAAGGGGAGTGAGTGACAAGAGTGACAACAATGTTACTCAAGGGTTCCTGAAAAGTTAATCTACTATAAATAGGATATATCACAAAAATGGCAGATTGTTGATTGTGAAGATTGTGGTAAGGGGCAAGAAGTGTTGGGGTTTTTCTATCTTCTTTAATTCAATCAACACACACACACTTTTTTTGTTTAGATAAGAACATTTTTAATATCATAGAAACTTTTTTTGTATTGGATAACTACTGAAAAAGACGATAGTAAAAGATGTTCAAAATATCCCTACTTTATATCCATTCTTTTATCCCTGCCCACACTCTTAATACAAATTATTATATATACATATAGAGAGAGAGAGAGAGAGAGAGAGACAGACAGACAGACTTCTTACCAGGTGAAACAGGGATTACTGTGGACTGGGCGTAGGCTTTTGCCTGGTGCATGAAGTCATGTAAGCCTATTCTTGGGGTGCCAAATTGACAACTGAAAAGGAATTGGGCTCTCTGAAGAGATTTGAGACTATATTGAAATCACTTCTTTGTGTGTCTTACTACCAGCCTGTAGTGGGCCAAAATCGGAATTCTACTTCTAACAAGTGGTGGAGTGCAGGGACAAAGATACAGGCCTACATCCATTGTGATGGAAGCAGAAGTGTTTTCAGAGTTCTATTTTCTCCTCACAGTCCTCCATATTTCTCAACACCATGTCACCTAAGTTACCACCACATTGAAAAGTGCTGCCATTGTTGCTCTGAGCTTAACTTCCAATACCACTATGGTAGCATTCCCAACGATATCCTCATGTACTACAAGAATAATAAAAGAGAATGGAATTTAGAACAGAAGTCAGAGGTAATTTCAAATGGTAGGCAAGCATTATTTTGGCGCCCAAATGCGCATGCGTGGAGGCGGAGTTTCCAGCATGCGTGGAGGCTCCGCCTGCTGTAAACTCCGCCTCTGTGCCAGCTGGTAACTCTGCCTCCTGGAGTTACCAGCCGGCATGGAGGCGGAGTATACAGCCGGTGGCGGTGTGGCCCTGCAGATCTGGCACTCTCGGCATGTGCCTACCCCGCCGAGCGTGTTAATCCGCCTCTGACAGAAGTTCAACATACAGTTAAAGATTACTTGATGTATAGAAGATATAGGAATTCAAGGTTTATTTATTATTACTTATTAAATTCATCTGAATCCTAGGTGACTCTTAATACATCTAACATCTCATAATCTAGCTAAACTGGACTCAGAACACAAGCTCCTTCCCCCACTTTACTTTCCACTGGCTCTTCTATAACTCCTATCTCTTGAGTCTAATTCTGGTTTGCTCTAATCTAATTATTTGACTGGCTCATATGCCTGAGTTATGCATACCAGTTATTTAAAAATCTAGTTGAAATGCTCAGTCATCGGATACCTTCCACATCGCACTCTCACCCCTCTGAATCTATACATGAATGCCTACGTGTCACAAGACCATAACTTTCCTCAATTTCCCTAACCCATTTTTACATTTCAAAACATTGCAGTAGCGCTGTGTATCAATGAGTGGGTCAGCTCATATCTTTACTGATTAGGAAAGCAGGCCCAGAGACATCAATTGCCTTTTTAGGTGGTACAAAGAATGTGAACAAGTGTTCTGTTAGCTTTTTTGATTGAAATTAATGTATCTCTTACTGTAGCAGATCACTTTGATAAGATAGGTTTAAATTGTAGTATTTGGAGCTGATATTTATTGAGCTACTGGTATTTTACGTGTTTTGTAGTAGTCAGTGAAGCTTTTGTTAGCTATTGATATTTTTGTGAGAACTGTAACCTCAAAACTGCCCTTACAGCTACTCGAGCAGCATACATGGACAGTATTCTTACCATAAATGAGTGATGCTGAGCAGATTCCCAGTTGTGCACTGCATTTGTTTAACAGATCATGTTTGACCGCATATGATTTTGCCCTCAAGAAAGTTCTGAAATGCTTTTCCAATAGCATTTTCCACATGGCCCTTGAGTAATCAGATTAGAAAGCAGAAAAGTAAAGGCACAACAATAGGACTTCCTGTCAGCTGCTTCTCTCAACAGGACGTCTTGGGAGCTTGTGTAATCTGTCTGGAAGCCTCCCCTTAATGAACAGTCAGGCAAGCATAGATACACGACGGGTTTATTCAGTCTCATTACAGCAGGGAAGGAGAGTATTTTTACAACATTTACATGTACCTTTGAAGAACAAGTTTGTGGGGGGGGGGGGGACTGCTAATGTTAAGGCATTCTAGGTTAACCAGTTCTTAAAGAAGAATAGATATTAATATTTCTAACAGTGGCGGAGAAGAAAGATTTTCACTAGTGTCGGGTTTTTTGGCAACTGCTCTTCTGTCATGTAATTTCATTTGTGCAACCACTAAGATGAGCCAACATATCAGTAAGATGAAGCCTAAAAACATTGTACCAATCTTTCATTACAGTGTTACTTTAAAAATTCTCTCATAGCTGCATTTTGAGTTCATTTTGAAGAACCCCTTCTCCGTATCAACTTTTCAACTTCATTCTGGAAAAATCTGAGAAATATTCTTTTCCAGCATTTAAACACTGGAAAATTGGGATCCCTACAGTTACTCTCCATGTGAACAGAGTACATTTCAGAGCACACTGAACATTCTCCTAACCCAGGGGCGCTCATTAGGTAGATCGCGATCTACTGGTAGATCGCGTAGGGCATCCTAGTAGATCGACGCCGCCCAAGTGCTGCCGGCCCTGGGTTATCTGAGGTCCTTTCCACACAGTTGAATAAAATCCCATGTTATCTGCTTTGAATCAGATTATATGGCAGTGTGGACTCAGAAAACCCAGTTCAAAGCAGATATTGTGTTATATGTTTCACATTTTTGTAGTGGGTAGGTAGATCATTTTGACTTGGTTGTTTTATAAGTAGCTCGCATGCTGAAAAAGTGTGAGCACCCCTGTCCTAACCTAAAGGAATGTAGTTTTCCATCTTGTCTCTTGCAACATCAGAGCTCCCCCCAGCAACAATATAATATGATATAATAAGGTATTATAATTGTATATATACATTACATGGAATATTACTAATAATATTGCAATATAATTTGTGATATCTAATTGTTGTACTGTGACAATGACATAGTATGTTGTATTTGATATTATAGTATAATATAGTATGGTATAATATATTGTGTATGCATATAATATTGATAATGTTGTAATATAATGCAATAGATTACCACTAATAATATACTAAAACTATATATTTTGTGTTATATGCAATATTACTAATAATATTGCGATATATTTGTTATAGTTCAATGTGATATTGTTATAGCACAATGTGATATGTAATATTGATGCTGTGCTGTGGCAATAATATAGTTTATTGTACTTGTATAGTTCAATGTGATATTGTTATAGTACAATGTGATATGTAATATTGAAGTTGTACTGTGGCAATAATTATCGTTCATTGTACTTGTATAGTTCAATGTGATATTGTTATAGTACAATCTGATATGTAATATTGATGTTGTGCTGTGGCAATAATATAGTTTATTGTACTTGTATAGTTCAATGTGATATTGTTATAGTACAATCTGATATGTAATATTGATGTTGTGCTGTGGCAATAATATAGTTTATTGTACTTGTATAGTTCAATGTGATATTGTTATAGTACAATGTGATATGTAATATTGATGTTGTACTGTGGAAATAATTATAGTTCATTGTATTTGCATTTTAATTGTGAGCCGTTCTGAGTCCCCTTCGGGGTTGATATTGTGAAATAAATAAATAAATATTGTGAAATAAATAAATAAAAGTTTAGGAGGCTAACAATAGTGACAGCAACATCTGCACATCTTGAAGATCCACAGAACAATGTGAAAACAAGGGAAGGCTTAGTCAGGGCAATACATCTTGTAGAAGGCCTCCACTACACACACACAGAGTGTGTGTGTGTGTATATATAGAGAGGGGGCTGCTACAGGACATATAAACACATACCTTCATATATAGAGGGGGGAGAGAGTGCCATGTAAAGCTTAATCTGGTACTTTTATGCAAGCAGAAATCAAAAGCTAGGTGTGTATTTTTTAAAAAATCAGGTACAGGAAATTCCATTCTAACTTGATGAACCCACCGTAGTGAAAGATACGGCCTTCATTTATTCTACTATACAACATTATCTATACTATTTCATCACCCTAAAGAAAACACAACTCTTGGTTTCGCCCCACAGCAACAAGGAATGGAACACAGAACTGAGAAAATTGGGGGAAGTTAATAACTACACTTCATTCTTAAGAAATGTGAGACAAAGACTGGTCATTTTGGCTCAAAAAAATTGATACAAATAGATCAGCAAGACTCGCTACACGTAGTGTGAATGACCAACTTAAGTCTTTGGGTGGGTAAGAAAATAAAGTTCTATAAAATCGAATGCATATGTGATAAAACTATCTTTAAAAAAATGCTACCATACATGTCTCCCACCCATTTATATTCACAAAAGCCATGTAAAGTAAGGGAAGCTGAGAAAGAGTGTCTCCCCCCCCCCCCCCCCCCAAGGAGTTCAATGGCTGAATAGCAATTTAAACCAAATTTCCTTGTACCAAGTCACATAGCTTATCCATAACTTGACACTAGCTCTGGTTACATAACTGATATTGGAAGTAGAAATTTTCAATAGAGACTGACACACATATTGAGGTCACTGTGTTTATAACAGAAAAAGAAATCACAATTAGTACTGCCTTGTACAGCAGTTAGCCTATAAACTACATACATTTAATTTGCTGAAAACTTTTTTTTAATCTTTGTGGGTCCTTCACCATCACAACCAGGAGGCCCTGGTGGCGCAATATGTTAAAACTCTTGTGCCGGCAGGACTGCTGATCGAAAGATCGCTGGTTCAAATCTGGGGAGCGGGGTGAGCTCCCGTCTGTCAGATCCAGCTTCCCATGTGGGGACATGAGAGAAGCCTCCCACAGGATGGTAAAACATACAGGGTATCCCCTGGGCAACATCCTTGCAGACAGTCAATTCTCTCGCATCAGACTTGCAGTTTCTCAAGTTGCTCCTGACATACACACTCAAACGCCATCACAACCTTCTGTGATGACTTTCTAGATTGATGGCAGTTTATTAGGTATAGAGTGGAATAGTCAGATAAAAAGTAATATGCAAGACATGCTATTATATGCTAAGAACTAGGCCTGGGCAATCATGGTTCTAAAGCAGTGCTGTCCAACTTCTGGCGGGTCCAGGGCCGGATAAGAGGTCACTGATGACCTGCGGGGCCACTCGGCCCCGCCCCCAGGCCCCGCCCCCAGCCCAGGCCCCACCCCCTCCTAAAGCCGCCGAAAAAGGAGGAGTAGGCGGCACCAAGAGCAGTGCGTCACAGGCCTGGCGTGACGCGCTGCTCTTGGCACCGCCTACTCCTCCTTTTTTGGCGCCCCCTCCTTCCTAGGCCGGGAGCCGCGAAAGGAGGAGTAGGCGGTGCCAAGATCAGCGCGTCACACCAGGCCTGTGACGCTGCTCTGGCGCCGCCTTCTGCCCTTTTTCGGCGGCTTCCCTGCCCTAGGAAGGGAGAGGGGGGCGCCGAAAAAGGGCAGAAGGCGGCGCCAACGGCAGCGTGTCACAGGCCTGGCGTGTCACCGCCTACTCCTCCTTTTCGGCGCCCCCTCCTTCCTAGGCCGGGGAGCCGAAAAGGAGGAGTAGGCGGCGCCAAGAGCAGCGCGTCACGCCAGGCCTGTGACGCGCTGCTCTTGGCGCCGCCTTCTGCCCTTTTCTCGGCGGCCCCTGCCTAGGAGGGAGGGGGCGCGAGGAGGAGTAAGGCGGTGCCAAGGGGCAGCGCGTCATGCCAGGCCTGTGACGCGCTTCCGTTGGCGCCGCCTTCTGCCCTTTTCGGCGCCTCCCCTTCCTAGGTAGGGGGGGCGCGAAAAAGGAGGAGCTAGCTCTCTTCCTCCTCCCTGCCCCGCCTCCCCTCCCCCGGCCGCCATTTTTTTAAAAAATCAATTTTAAAAATTTTTTTAAAAATGGCGGCTGAGGGCATAGGTGGGGCCGTGTCCAACAGGCTACGGGGCCGGATCCGGCCCCGGGGCCGCCAGTTGGACAGCCCTGTTCTAAAGTACTTACAAAACTAAAGTTCTGGTGGTGAACACTAGGTGGCGCTGGTGCCTTGCTTCTACAGTGTTGCTCAAGTTCTGGTGGTGAACATTTCAGAACTCTAACAAAACTTTCAAAACTTCATTATTATTTCATTATTGGCGATTTTTAAGACAGACCCAATTAGAAACTGCCATTTTGAAAGTTTTGTTAAGAGTTTTGAAATGTTCGCCACCAGAACTTTAGCAACACTGTAGAAGCAAAGCACCACCGCCACCTAGTGTTCACCAGAACTTTAGTTTTGTAAGTACTTTAGAACCATTTAGAACCATGATTGCCCAGGCCTACTAAGAACATTCTCATCCTTTTTGCTGCTCAACAGCTTCCTTATCCAGTCATATTCAAACACTCAGGAGCTATTTATCTGCAAAAAAACCCCCTGCAAGTTGGCTGCAGTACTTACTTTGTTGATACCCAAACTTGTATTATTTTACCATACTACTTGTACTTCTGAAGAAGTAAGGATTTTGAGACAAATCAGCTCATTATAGCACTACTGATATTTGCTTCATAGCAGTACATGCAAACCTTGTCATTTTTTCCATTAACAGTTCCCGTTTCATCCATATTTGGCAACTTATTTATTACACTTGCATATGACTGTATTTCCTCTGCTGAAGTTAGCTATGGTAGTGTTACTACAAAGACACAATAGTCCAATAATAAAATAGTGCAAGGATTAATGAACTTAAAAAGTGGCCCTGCTCAAATGGTCAAAGATAGAAGTTACTTCCTGAAGCCATTAAGGTTTCTAATTTTTTTAACTGGGTATTTCTCTAAAGTAAGCTACGCAGTAAAGTTGAAACAATACATGTTCCAAACTTGCTGCATTTTTGAGCATCCATGTATGAGCATATGCTCCATAATTTGGGTGAAAATTATGTATGCAGCATGGCCCTAGACTGTGCCATAAAAATATACCACCTGAACATTTCTGGGAAACTAATTTTTTGTTTATGTTAAGGCTTTCATGGCTGGAATCACAGGGTTGTTGTAGGTTTTTAGGGCTGTATGGCCATGTTCTAGAACAGGGGTGGGCAACTATTTTTTCCAAGGGGCCACACGAGAGCCAAAAAATATTATTGAGGGCCGCACCTAAAGGCGGAACTACATGCTAATCTACATAATTTATTTATTTATTCACTTACTATATTTACTATATATTACACATCATTAATATTAACATATTAATATATCAAGAAATATTCATATATTATTAGTATTAATATCATAATTATATTATAGTATATATATATAAGCATAATATATTGAAATTATAATATATCATATAACATTATATTATTTATTATATTATTTTATTATTGTTATAAAATTATTATACAATAATAATAAAAACCACTAAAATAAAATAATGCTTCCTTATAGTCCCCTTCTCTGGAGATCTTTATGCAGGAGCCAGGCAGGGGAGGCAAGCCAGGGGCCCTTAGGCGGGCCGGATAGAATCAGCCAAAGGGCCGCATTCGGGCCCCGGGCCGCAGTTTGGCCGCCCCTGTTCTAGAAGCATTCTCTCCTGACGTTTCACTTGCATTTATGGCAGGATCCTCAGAGGTTGTGGGGGCTGTTGGAAACTAAGAACATTGGGTGTTTATATTTGTGGAATGTCCAGGGTGGGAAAAAAGAGCTCTTGTCTGGTGGAGTTAGGTGTGAATGTTTCAATTGGCCACCTTGATTAGCATTTGATGGCCTGACAATGTTTAGGTGTGGCTTGTTACTGCCTGGGGGCATCCTTTGTTGGGAGGTGATTACCTGTCCCTGATTGTTTGTCTAGAATTCCCTTGTGTTTGAGTTATTTATTTTCTGTCACCATTTTTAGTTTTTTAAAACTTGTAGCCAGTTTTTGTTCATTTTCATGGTTTATTCCTTTCTGTTGAAATTGCCCATGTGCTTGTGGATTTCAATGGCTTGCCTGTGTAGCCTGCTATAGTAGTTCTTAGAGTTTCTCTTCTTAGAACTAAGGTGGATCTACACTACAGAATTAATGCACTTTGTAAATGTATGCAGTATAATGCTAAGTAGCTGCCCCCCCCCCATTTTTGTTGGGGTGCTTAAAACAAGCCCTATGATTCTGAACAGTCAGTAATGCAATATATGAATGTTTATATTATTTCTGTTGCGGAAAAAAAGAAAATCTGCACCTGTTTCTGTGCACAGCCATTTGAGTGGGGGAAAATGTCACTACGTTGAAAAAATTGAATAGGGGTCTTTCTACAGAGTATAGGCTTGGGTATTATCCAGCTTTCTCTTTTTAGTTACTGGAATTTGACAAAAAGAATAATGAGTTGTCACTAGAGCAGGGGTGCCCGCACATTTTCAGCATGCGAGCTACTTATAATAAAACCAAGTCAGAAAGATCTACCTCCCGCGCTGCGTGCCTCCCGTGCTGCACACCGTCCACGTTTGCTTCCGGACCAGAGAGAAGCAGGGCGGAGCTTGACACGGCCTGGCTCCGCCCCCCCTGGCTTCAGCTCTAGCAGCAGCTGCTCCAGGCTTGAGGATGGCAGTGCCAAGCCAGTGGTGGCATAGCTAGCACAAGGCTGGCTTGGCCCTGCCCTCCTCAAGGCTGAAGCAGCTGCTGGGAGTGCAGAAGCTGGAGAGGGGGCGGGGCTTGGCGCAGCCTGGCTCCGCCCCCTCTGAGAAGCGCCCCATCCGGCTGGGATCGACCTCCTTCGGTCCCGCGATCGACTTCCTGGGCAGCCCTGCACTAGAGCAGGGCTGTCCAACTGGCGGCCCTGGGGCCGTACACGCCCCCCTAGCCCCTTCCCTGCGGCCCCCTCATCTTTTTAATAAAAAATAAAAATAGGAAAATAAATTAAATTTAAAAAAATTACCCACTTCCGGATTCCGGAGGAAGTCTCGCGAGACTACGCCAGCCACGCGGGATCTCGCGTTGAGAGCGAAATCCCGTGTACCTGGCATAGTCTCGCGATAGTTAATACAGTTGCCGAAATCTCGGGATTCAGCGGCTATGCCAGGGCGAGGCCGTACAAGGCCAAGGCGAGGCCTGCGAGGAGCTCCGCCTGGGCTTGCTCCAGTTCCTGGCCGCCCTGCTCGGCGCCAGCGAGGGCCCGGCCCTGGTTCCCTTCCTGCCCAAGGCCTTCGCCACCTTCCACGCCGGCCTCCGGGACCCCTTCCCGCCCGCACAGAGGCAGGCCTGCGACGCCATCGCTGCCTCCGCCCACGCCTCCCCAGGTAATGAACCCACAGCCTCAGGGGTTGGGAGGGTTCCCCCAGGCAGGAAGCATTAATTATATTTTATTAATGTATGTATATCCCCTCCCTCCATCCATGTCCCTTTCTGATATTATTATATTTTATTAATGTATTTATATTCCCTCCCTGGAGCCGGGGGAGGGGGCGGAGCCTGGGAGGGGGGCGGAGCCGGGGGCGGAGGCAGACCCTTTGGCCCCCCAGGTGATCAGTGACCGGAATTCCGGCCACAGGTCCGGTAGAAGTTTTACAGCCCTGCACTAGAGCATATAGAACAGCCTCTATACAGCTATTTTGAAACTGAGATAATTTGTCTGCTACCTACCTATCATTTCCTTTAAAAAAAACCTTTTGAAAAGAATTATCCTCCTCTTAATCCCACTAAAATAGTCTCTACATCAAAGATTGCCATCTCTACGAATTGCATGCCCGCTTCTGAGAAGTCAGTGAAACATTAACCACTAACTGCAATACTGATGAAGGCCAAGAATTCAGAGTGTGGCAGTTCTTATTTAAAAAAATAATATTGATAAATTATACTCAAAAGGCAACCATACAAATTTTTCACACAGCCAGATTTTGCATCCATATTTTCAAGTTCTATTTGGTAGTAATACTACAGGAGATGTTCTAAATAAGAAAATCACAAGGGAAGTTCAATAAATTCTTAGCCCAATTAACAACTGAACTATTTTGAGAACATAGCGAAGTACGAAAGAAGAAATGAAAAAATAAATCCAGGCACATATGCAAAAGGGTGAGGAGCTCAATTATTATATTTATATTTATTGCATTTCTGTACCGCTCTTCTAAATTCAGTAACGAATATAGATAAAAGCAACACATAACACAAATAGATCAATAACATAAATATGAGTTAAACACCATTAAAAACTATAAAAGAAATATCACAACATGAACATATTAAACATTCTAGAACAGATGTACTTTGAACTTATGCTAGCTGTAAACTAAAACCTTCAAATACTGGGGCAAGTGAAATCTGTTGACCATAGTGTAACACTTTCTATGCCCGAACCTACATGATACACTAGGTATCCTGGCTTGCTATTAATGCATATGGCTTGTTCCATTCTTACTTGGTGGCTCCCTCTCACAAAGAAACAGTTTACCTTCTGGACAGAATAGGCAATCTATAACACTTGGTAGCTCTGTGTAGTCCATGCGCCCATGTGCATTCTTTGCTGATATCAGTTTGATATCAGTGCTGATAGTTTCAAGAAGCATCAATGCTGACTAGGCTGTTAGCACAGAAATCATTATGTACAGTATGTGTGTCTAGACGTATGCAAACTACTTCTGTTCTTGCATTTGTACAAAAAAAGAATTGTAAGGGAAGCACGTGTGTCTGCCTTTTCTGGGCTCACAGATCTGTACCCCAACACCTCATGTTCTGGCCCTATATGTACAATCCTCATTCTTGGATTCCCATTACCAATGTAATCCTCCACCCAAACAAGATCTCTATCCCATCAGTTAAGTGTCTTGGCTAAAAAAAATGGCATTTGTTTTTGTAGACCAGGCACCATGAGCTAAGAAACTCTTAGATTACAAATCTGACTTTTACAGGCCAGCTTCCTTACCTCAGACAGCACACTAAACAAAACATTTGTTATTGTATATTTAAAAAATAAAAACCCACTGTAGAGAAAAGGAAAACAGCAATATAGTAGAAGTATATAGTACTAGCTGTGCCCTGTCACGCGTTGCTGTAACCTATAGTAAAAAATTTCTAAGTACAGGTAGATATCTGGACTATTATGAAAGAGAGCTACCTACCTATTTCTTCCCTTTTTTCCTTCCCCTTTCTCTCCTTTCTTCCTCCTCAACCTCTTTCTTTTATTTCTTCTTTCTCTCTATGGTTTCATCCTTCCTTCTCTCCCCCTTTCTCTACTTCTTCCTTTGTCTCCTTTCTTCCCTCCCTGTTTCCTTCCTTCTTTCACTTTGTCCCTTTTCTCCTTCCTTCCTTACCTCTTTCCTGCCTTTCCTTTCTACTTTCTCTTCTTCCTTCCTTCGGTACCTCCTTCCTTCCTTCCCTCCTCCCGTTACCTCTTTCACTCCTTCCCTTTTTCCCTCCCTCCTTTCTTCTCTCCTTCCTTCCTGTCTGTTCTCCTAGGAACTATAGAGGGAAGGAGGGGGGGCGGGGCTGGAGCGAGGGGCAGGGCCTCTTATTGCCCCTCCACCACATCCCCCTCCCTTGCCAAAGGGAAAGGAAGGAAAGAACGCAAGAGGGAAGGGGGGCAGTACGGTGAGTGAGGGGGGGGGGCAGAGGGGGACAATGGAGGATCTGTATTTTGTTAATTTAATGACTTTTGAGGGGTTCTTTGGGGGTCACACCTTGCGTTGTGAGACGTTTTGCTGCCAAATTTGGTGGGTATTGGCCCCATAGTTTTCTTGTTTTTAAGGTACTCATGACAACAACAGCATATATATATATATATATATATATATATAGAGAGAGAGAGAGAGAGAGAGAGAGAGAGAGAGAGAGAGAGAGAGAGAGAGGGTATTAGCTGAAAGAGGCTAGCCCTGGTTAGTACTTGGATGGGAGGCTACCAACAAATATTGGGTACTGTAGGTTATACTTCAGAGAAAGGAACGGGCAAAACCAGCTCTGGGTGTTCTTGTCTAAGAAAATGCCATCTAATGCATGGATATGCCATAAGTTGACAGGCAACTTAAAGACATATACATAAAATGTGCCATAATTCAAATCATACATACAACCAGATCAAGTTTACAAATGGTTAACCTGAAAATACTAAAGGTTGTTCAAAATGCTACTTGACCGCTTGTAAACCGCCCTGAGTCCCCCTTCAGGGGTTGAGAAATGACGGGATAGAAATGCGGGAAATAAATAAATAATAAATACTTTAAGATTGCAAGTTAATAATTTTAATATTATCTACTAGCAACCTGAACAGTTCTATTTAGATTCCTAGATGGAATTCAGATTTGTACTTGTTGGTTCAAGTTCCAAGGGATTGCAAAACACTCATAATAGCCACAGACACATGTCTGAATTTCAGCTCCTACAGCTCCTACATTATTACATGTTTTGCAATTCAAGACTGGTCATGGTCATGCTGGTACCACATTATATCTATTTTGAACAATGATTCCTGGACTATGTGCCCAAAGGCTTTTTACACTTCAGTTTGTCTGCCCTTTAGGACACAAAACCTATTTGTTTTCATCTATATTTATTTTATCTCCTTTCTCCAATGAGGTCAAGTTGCATTCACCACTCTACTCCACTCAAGTGAAAGTCAGGTGAAGGAAAAGGGCTACTCAAAACTCAGTGTTTAGGCTCAGTGGCTCTCTCAAGTATAGCATTCTTGAAACCAACCAAAAATAAATTATCTATATTTTTGGTAACCAAGTGTTAAATTAATCATGTAATTCTTGGAATCATATCCCTTACAGCATCCACCACGTATTTGTTTATTTACCAATATACATGCTATTTTTGATATTATATAGTCTCCTTGTGTGTTTTGCTACGTTGCATTTACAGTATCTCAACTGTTTGTGTATAATTCTTGGAATTATGACATGGTAGCAGCAAACCCTCTGATAATATCCAAAAAAGGATATCCCAAATTGAGCTTGGAAGTCCTCCTTCCTCTTTATTATTTTTATTTCTGCTCCTTTCACACTGCCTGCCACTTCTTCCCAAGGATTTTCTGCCTTGATATTCTGGGTTATATGGCTGCGTGGAAGGGCCCTGAGCTATCTGAGTACATACTGCCATAGTCCACTTCAAAGCAGATAATGTGGTATTTTATTCAGCTGTGTGGAAAGCGCCCCAGAATATCAAGGCAGAAAATCCCACAATATCTGCTTTGAACTGGAATATATGGCAGTGTGAATTTGGATAACCCAGTTCAAGGCAGATATTGTGGGATTTTCTGCCTTGATGTTCTGGGTTATATGGCTGTATGGAAGAGCTCTGACTCCTCACACAAAGAATCTGTCACTGGAAGAGCCAAGGAGGCTTCTATTCCTCTCAGCGTTCCACACTGCCATATAACCCAGAATATCAAGACAGAATAACCCACAATATCTGCTTTGAACTGAGGGCGCTTCCACACAGCCATATATTCCATTACATTGAAGCAATGAACAGTCTTGCTTCAATTTAAATGTTCTGCCATCAATTATTTATTGCCTATTTTACCTTAGTGTTTATTTATTTATTTATTGGACTTCTTAGCTGCCACTCCCAAGTGGCTCGGGGCGGCTTACAAGTTAAGAACAAACAAAGCGACAATAGTGCATAAAATAATAAAAGCAGCAGCAGCAATAAAACATTAAAAGATTACATAAAACAACAGTATTTACTCGACGGACATTGTGTTTAGACTGACTTAGTTGTGAAGGCCTGCCGAAATAGCCAGGTTTTACAGGCTTTCCGGAAGGCCCGGAGATCATGGGGTGACCTGGCCTCCGGCGGCAGGGAATTGCAAAGCGTAGGGGAAATGATGGAGAATGCCCTTCTCCTCGTAGCCGTGAGACGATAGGCTTTGGTGCTCGGAACGAGTAGAAGATCTTTGTCTTCAGATCTCAGTGATCTCATGGGACAGTACGGGGTGAGGCTGTCTCTCAGGTACACTGGCCCCAGACCATGCAAGGCCTTGAAAGTCAAAACTAACACTTTGAAAGTGATCCGGAATTCAATAGGGAGCCAGTGCAATTCCCGCAACACAGGTGTAATATGGTGGCCCACAGGCGTGCCTGTGAGCACCCGGGCTGCGGTGTTTTGCACTAACTTAAGTTTCCGGGTCGCCGACAGAGGTAGGCCGATGTAAAGAGCGTTACAGTAGTCTAATTTTGCTTGGATCACCACGGCCAGATCGCAGCGGGACAGGTAGGGGGCCAGCCTCCGAGCCTGGCGAAGATGGAAAAACGCAACTCGGCTGACCATGGAGACCTGGGTCTCTATGGAGAGCCGAGTGTCCAAATGGACTCCAAGGTTTTTCACTGAAGAGGACGGGCATAACAGGTTTGGAAGCTGGAGTTCCCCACTGCCCGGGCGACCCAGCCAGAGGATCTCAGTCTTCGCTGGATTCACCTTCAACCTACTGGCTCGCAGTCATCCAGTAATGGCCTCAAGGCAGAGATGGAAATTATTGGGTACAGAGTCGGGTCAACCCTCCATCCTCAGAATGAGCTGAGTGTCATCAGCGTACTGACGACACTCAAGCCCAAAGCTGCGCACCAGCCAGGCAAGTGGTCGCATATAGGTGTTAAATAACAGAGGGGAGAGGATGCCCCCCTGAGGAACCCCACAGATTAGTGGGGAACCCTCGGAGACCACCTCGCCCCTCACTCGCTGTGTCCGGTTCCGGAGGAAAGAGGACAGCCAACTTGTTTAGTGTGATTTCTAATTTGATTCGTGGCAGGGATATCCAAACTGGTTTGTATACTAGTTTTAAACTTTTGATCCTTTAAATATGTTTATTGCTTAATGTGTTTTATCTTAAATTTTAATGGTTATGTTTTTACTTTTATTTTATTTTTGTATTTATTTTTATTATCCTGGTTTTTGTTGTATCGTCTATGCTGCTCTTGTTTGTATTGTTGCTGTCTTGTAAGCCACCCCACGTCCCCTCCCGGGAGATGGAGCCGGATACAAATAAATGTGTTGGTGTTATTAAAGCTGTTACGGACAGTTTATTGGGACTTGCACTCAACTTTTTGTATTTTTTTCAACCTTAACCCTTCTCTCCTTTATTTTTAACACGAGGGTTAACAAAATCCACGGATAACACAGCCCAACCAAAAATGTTTTTCTTGGTCTTTTTTAGGCCTGTTCCTGGGGTTATTTGGTGTGCTGATTCAGAAAATTGCATTGGATAGACTACATCAGCTCTAGATTATTAAATATGGTTTACTGTGGGGCAAGCAGATGGTGACTACTGGATGGCATATGTTCTGTATCAAAAACGATGTGGTCTATCCAATGCAATTTTATGATTCAGCACCCCAAATAACCAAACTGAATCTACAGTTGACCAAAAACTGATTCTTAACCCTTTTTGTACTAATGTTGCAGCGTGGTTCCTGGTCAAAAAAAGTTGGGAATCACTGTTCTAACAGATTCGACAGCCTTGGGCCACCACCCCTTCCAGTCTCATTGTTATGTCTGAAACTTAAACTTCTTTTGGCCCCATGCTGTCCCTACACTTCCCAGCAGGGTGATATTTTAGTGCCCAACAGGAGTAATGACAAGTTGACATGCAGCTGCTTGTCATCACCAGTTCTGAGGGAAGAAGACATTGAGCAAGCCTACAGCCTTTGCCAAAAATCTCCAACATCCAGGTGGACACAGCGGTCTACTAGTCAAAGAAAGAATTCAAATCATAATTCTTATAAACAACCACATATTCACATATTTCATAAGCATTAAACCATTAAGAAGAGATTGCATGCAAACAGCTCTGGGGAAGATATTCCAGCCACTGTTGCACTTCCCTAGTTCCCATACCAACTGATGGGTCTTCCCTGGGCTTTTGTAAACAACTGACTGCTAAAGGGGCTCCTGCACCCAATCCTGATGTGCTTTGGCAAAATACTGTTTAAATATGTTTTACACAAACTGTTAGCTGTTTAAATGTGTTTTATAGAAACTGTTTAACTGTGTATTAGTGTTCTCAATCATGTCTCTTTTAAAAAATGTTGTGAGAAAGGTGTGATATACAATGCATACATAAATAAAATGGCTGTGGGAACATGGGAAGATATTTTGAGGAACCATTTTGGAAAGTTGAAAGTATTGGTTTAAGTTAAAGGCACTATTTGAAAAAGCAATCAAATAAATGGACTTTAATATTTTTGAAATCAAAATAATAGATCTACTGAGTCATTGGGTTTAGGCCAAATGTCAAAACCTCAAGTTGTTGCAGTAATTTTTGTTTCAGGGAACAAGTCCTATTCAAATTATAGTTTCATAGGACTATAGAAATACATCTATGCAATGTAAAAGTATGAAGTAAAGGTATTTTCTATTGTTTATAATGGCTGACAAAATTGAATAACAAATTTATTCATGAACAGTATAGCACAACATGATTCAGTATATTGAAAATCTGTTGGAAAATATACCCATTACAGTACGATTTGACCACAAGTACATATTTTACTGCAACACCATGTTTTCTACTAATCATCTAGAAAATCATTCAGACTCATCACTTCTTAGATATAAAAAGGTTGCCAGAAGGTAATCACCCAGAACACAGATTGTGTTCTAATGATTTCAGCACACTTTCTTCAAAATTATTCATACCCATAGGTGAATTGGTTATTATAACTTGTTCTGTTTAAGGGTAGGCTTTACACTCAAAGATAGGCCAACGTTGCCTATCTTTGTGACTTCAAGTTGATTCCGAGGGCCCTTCCATACTGCCATAGAATCCAGATTATCAAGGCAGAAAATCCCACAATACCTGCTTTGAACTGGGTTATCTGAATCCACACTGCCATATATATTCAAGTTCAAAGCAAATACTGTGGGATTTTCTGCCTTGACATTCTGGGTTATATGGCTGTGTGGAAGGGCTCTGAGTTATGGAGAACCAACTATTGGGTTTTCTTTGCAAGATACGGTATATTCATAAGGCCTTTGCCTTCAGCCTGAAAATGTGACTTGCCCAAAGTCACCTACAGTAGGTTTTCAATGGCCAAATGGGATTCCAATCGAGGTCTGCAGAGAAATAATGCTCAAATCACCACACCACAAGGCCCATGCAACTGAAATAACCAGTTTCCCAATGTCACTTATCTTAGAGAAAGGTGGGCCTTTAATACAGAAGCTTAAAGCTACTAGTGTATAGTCAGTTATCATTTTTCCTGCTGTGAAATTGGCTAAAAGAAAATTAGTATATACATATTTATCTAGAATGTCATATACTGTGTAACGCTAATTAAGAGATAAAGCTAGATTTTTCCATTCAAATAGAAAGTGGGCTTGTTCACTCGTTTGAAAACGTACTTTCTCATTTTTAAAAAACTTGATCTTCAAATAGCTCCACTACAATTACATAAGATCGTATTTCTAAAGTTTTATACATATTTTAAAAGATGCCACTAATTCTAGTATCCTGCAACACATTTAACACGATCTGCTCAACTGTCTATAAATTAAGGCCTAAAGATCACAACTAATGTCAAGATCTACCAAAGTGAAAGACACCAAACTAGGAATTTGTTTGCAGGAATAAATATACTGCCAGGTAGAAATATTATTTTAATTTATTTGTGAAACTGTCTTTTTTCTCTCCATCAATATAAAATTCATTATAACTGTTGGCTTGAGTTGGAAAGCTATTGTAAGCCAAGAATATTACCTTAAGATTAGAAACAGAAGAGATTTAATGAAACCATAAAGGTTGGCTTTCCTAACTCAGGAATCAAGGGCCTGAATAGATAATTGATAGTCCCAAGTACACATTGTAGAACGAGAATGAACACTTATCCAATTCCAGTTAATTCAAGAGATTAGTTGGGACTACCAATAGGATTGAGGCTACATGCCTAACCGTACAGTCTATGGACTTTTTTTTAAAGCAGGAATTTCTCAGCAGCAAAGGCCAGAGGGCCCTTCCACACAGGCATAAAACCCAGAATATCAAGGCAGAAAATCCCACAATATCTGCTTTGGACTGGGTTATCCGAGTCCACACTGCCATATATTCCAGTTCAAGGCAGAAAATGTGGGATTTTATTCAGCTGTGCAGAAGGGGCTTTGGTTTGCAAAAAAAAAAAAAGCATACATACGTCTTAAAATAATTTTAAGGCCATCAACTGCCTCCTGTATTTTCTCTGCAGGGAGTACATTTCATTAGGGTAAAAGAAACACTCCAAAAACAGGATAATTTATCACGTTGTCTCCCCAGTGTATGTATCAGGGGACCGCAGAATATCAAGGAAGATAATCCACAAGATCTGCTTTGAACTGGATTATATGTCAGTGTAGACATGGGGCCCTTCCACACAGCCATGTAGCCCAGAATATCAAGGCAGATCATCCACAATATCTTTGTTTGAACTGGATTATATGTCAGTGTAGACATGGGTCCCTTCCACACAGCCATGTAGCCCAGAATATCAAGGCAGGTCATCCACAAAATCTGCTTTGAACTGGATTATATGCCAGTGTAGACATGGGGCCCTTCCACACAGCCCAGAATATCAAGGCAGGTCATCCACAAGATCTGCTTTGAACTGGATTATATGCCAGTGTAGACATGGGGCCCTTCCACACAGCCCAGAATATCAAGGCAGGTCATCCACAAGATCTTTGTTTGAACTGGATTATATGTTAGTGTAGACATGGGTCCCTTCCACACAGCCATGTAGCCCAGAATATCAAGGCAGGTCATCCACAAAATCTGCTTTGAACTGGATTATATGCCAGTGTAGACTTGGGGCCCTTCCACACAGCCACGTAGCCCAGAATATCAAGGCAGGTCATCCACAAGATCTGCTTTGAACTGGATTATATGTCAGTGTAGACTTGGGGCCCTTCCACACAGCCACGTAGCCCAGAATATCAAGGCAGGTCATCCACAAGATCTGCTTTGAACTGGATTATATGTCAGTGTAGACTTGGGGCCCTTCCACACAGCCACGTAGCCCAGAATATCAAGGCAGGTCATCCACAAGATCTGCTTTGAACTGGATTATATGTCAGTGTAGACATGGGGCCCTTCCACACAGCCACGTAGCCCAGAATATCAAGGCAGGTCATCCACAAGATCTGCTTTGAACTGGATTATATGTCAGTGTAGACATGGGGCCCTTCCACACAGCCATGTAGCCCAGAATATCAAGGCAGGTCATCCACAAGATCTGCTTTGAACTGGATTATATGACAGTGTAGACTTGGGGCCCTTCCACACAGCCATGTAGCCCAGAATATCAAGGCAGATAATCCACAAGATCTGCTTTGAACTGGATTATATGTCAGTGTAGACATGGGGCCCTTCCACACAGCCATGTAGCCCAGAATATCAAGGCAGATCATCCACAATATCTGCTTTGAACTGGATTATATGTCAGTGTAGACTTGGGGCCCTTCCACACAGCCACGTAGCCCAGAATATCAAGGCAGATCATCCACAAGATCTGCTTTGAACTGGATTATATGTCAGTGTAGACATGGGGCCCTTCCACACAGCCACGTAGCCCAGAATATCAAGGCAGATCATCCACAATATCTGCTTTGAACTGGATTATATGTCAGTGTAGACATGGGGCCCTTCCACACAGCCACGTAGCCCAGAATATCAAGGCAGGTCATCCACAAGATCTGCTTTGAACTGGATTATATGTCAGTGTAGACATGGGGCCCTTCCACACAGCCACGTAGCCCAGAATATCAAGGCAGGTCATCCACAATATCTGCTTTGAACTGGATTATATGTCAGTGTAGACTTGCCCTTCCACACAGGGCCCAGAATTCCATCCACAGCCTGGATTATATGTCAGTGTAGACAGCTTCCCAGAATATCAAGGCAGGTCATCCACAATATCTGCTTTGAACTGGATTATATGTCAGTGTAGACATGGGGCCCTTCCACACAGCCACGTAGCCCAGAATATCAAGGCAGGTCATCCACAAGATCTGCTTTGAACTGGATTCTATGTCAGTGTAGACTTGGGGCCCTTCCACACAGCCACGTAGCCCAGAATATCAAGGCAGGTCATCCACAAGATCTGCTTTGAACTGGATTATATGTCAGTGTAGACATGGGGCCCTTCCACACAGCCACGTAGCCCAGAATATCAAGGCAGGTCATCCACAATATCTGCTTTGAACTGGATTATATGTCAGTGTAGACTTGGGGCCCTTCCACACAGCCACGTAGCCCAGAATATCAAGGCAGGTCATCCACAAGATCTGCTTTGAACTGGATTATATGTCAGTGTAGACATGGGGCCCTTCCACACAGCCATGTAGCCCAGAATATCAAGGCAGGTCATCCACAAGATCTGCTTTGAACTGGATTATATGTCAGTGTAGACATGGGGCCCTTCCACACAGCCATGTAGCCCAGAATATCAAGGCAGGTCATCCACAATATCTGCTTTGAACTGGATTATATGTCAGTGTAGACATGGGGCCCTTCCACACAGCCACGTAGCCCAGAATATCAAGGCAGGTCATCCACAAGATCTGCTTTGAACTGGATTATATGTCAGTGTAGACATGGGGCCCTTCCACACAGCCACGTAGCCCAGAATATCAAGGCAGGTCATCCACAAGATCTGCTTTGAACTGGATTTCTATGTCAGTGTAGACTTGGGGCCCTTCCACACAGCCATGTAGCCCAGAATATCAAGGCAGGTCATCCACAAGATCTGCTTTGAACTGGATTATATGTCAGTGTAGACATGGGGCCCTTCCACACAGCCACGTAGCCCAGAATATCAAGGCAGGTCATCCACAAGATCTGCTTTGCACTGGATTCTATGTCAGTGTAGACATGGGGCCCTTCCACACAGCCATGTAGCCCAGAACATCAAGGCAGATCATCCACAAGATCTGCTTTGAACCAGACATATCAAGCCCAGCAAGGCAGGTCATCCACAATATCTGCTTTGAACTGGATTATATGCCAGTGTAGACTTGGGGCCCTTCCACACAGCCATGTAGCCCAGAATATCAAGGCAGGTCATCCACAAGATCTGCTTTGAACTGGATTCTATGTCAGTGTAGACATGGGGCCCTTCCACACAGCCACGTAGCCCAGAATATCAAGGCAGGTCATCCACAAGATCTGCTTTGAACTGGATTCTATGTCAGTGTAGACATGGGGCCCTTCCACACAGCCATGTAGCCCAGAATATCAAGGCAGGTCATCCACAAGATCTGCTTTGAACTGGATTCTATGTCAGTGTAGACATGGGGCCCTTCCACACAGCCACGTAGCCCAGAATATCAAGGCAGGTCATCCACAAGATCTGCTTTGAACTGGATTCTATGTCAGTGTAGACATGGGGCCCTTCCACACAGCCACGTAGCCCAGAATATCAAGGCAGGTCATCCACAAGATCTGCTTTTGAACTGGACATGGGGCCCTTCCACACAGCCATGTAGCCCAGAACATCAAGGCAGGTCATCAAGATCTGCTTTGAACTAGACTATCAGTGGGCCCTTCCACACAGCCATGTAGCCCAGAACATCAAGGCAGGTCATCCACAAGATCTGCTTTGAACTGGATTCTATGTCAGTGTAGACATGGGGCCCTTCCACACAGCCATGTAGCCCAGAACATCAAGGCAGGTCATCCACAAGATCTGCTTTGAACTGGATTCTATGTCAGTGTAGACATGGGGCCCTTCCACACAGCCATGTAGCCCAGAATATCAAGGCAGGTCATCCACAAGATCTGCTTTGAACTGGATTCTATGTCAGTGTAGACTTGGGGCCCTTCCACACAGCCATGTAGCCCAGAATATCAAGGCAGGTCATCCACAATATCTGTATTGAACTGGATTCTATGTCAGTGTAGACTTGGGCCCCTTCACAGCCATGTAGCCCAGCCAGGTCATCCACAAGATCTGCTTTGAACTGGCCCAGACATGGGGCCCTTCCATCAAGGCAGGTCATCCACAAGATCTGCTTTGAACTGTCATCCACAAGATCTGCTTTGAACTGGATTCTATGTCAGTGTAGACATGGGGCCCTTCCACACAGCCATGTAGCCCAGAACATCAAGGCAGGTCATCCACAAGATCTGCTTTGAACTGGATTCTATGTCAGTGAAGACATGGGGCCCTTCCACACACCCATTTAGCGCAGAATATCAAGGCAGGTCATCCACAGTATCTGCTTTGAACTGGATTGTATGCCAGTGTAGACATGGGGCCCTTCCACACAGCCCAGAATATCAAGGCAGGTCATGCACAAAATCTGCTTTGAAGTGGATTATCGGGAGTCCACACTGACATATAACCCTGCTCAATGTGGAGTTTATGCAGCTGCGTGGAAGGGGCCTAAGTTTGGGCCCTTCAAAGTATCCCTAAAATGGGGTCAAACTGCCCAAGGTTCCCAGCAGGCCAAGCTGTGACACACAGCCATGTTTACCCCCCTCCCTCGGGCCAAGACTGTCACGAGGTAGGCCTCCCTCTGCCCCCCCCCCCCCTCTTGCTGGGAAGGAGCGAGAACTTTCCCTGGCAGCAGCTCCCTGCAGATGTGAGGAGGGGGAAGGGAGGCCAGCCCTTCTTAGGTCTGCTGCTGGGCCCGAATAGGGAGAAGACGACGCCTACGTTGGGGGAGGAGAATAACCCAGCACCCCCCTCCCCCACGGAAGAGAGCCAACTCCCAAGCCAAACAAGCCGCCGACACCACCGCCTCTTCCTTGGGAGCAGGCCAAGCCCAAACACAGAAACGCCACGCGGTCACGTGACCTTCGGCGGACGTGCCGCTCGCTCCCCCTTCGAGGGGCGCGCCGGCGCCATCTTGGGTTGACGCAGTTACCCAGCCACCGACGCCAGGCCCGATCCTCCTTTGCCTTCTCCACTCCCCCCTTCACGCCGGCAGAGGGGAAGCCGGGGAAGCCGCTCCTTTCGCCTCAGCTCCGCTCACGACGGGCTCTCCGGCGCCCGCCCTTTTCCCCCTCAGTCCAGAGAGAGAGAGATAGGAGGCCATCATGGCGGCCAGTTTTCCTCCTTCTGCGCCAGCTCCCCCCCCCAGCCCCTGCTGCAGGATGATGTCACCGCCGGCCAATCGCGGCCTGCCTCCGTGGCTCGCGCCGGAAGCCCATTGGCTGCCCCGTTTGTCCCCGCCCCCTCCGGTGGAGGAGGACACAAACGACAAGCGGGGCTCGGCCGCCATTGCCCGCCACCTCAGCCACTACGTCCACTCAGAAAAGGGGGACAGGGAAAATAAACACTGGGGGGTTCGACAAAAGGGGGGTGGACACGGGGAGGGGAGACACCGGGTCGACGCCCTCGCCGCCTGCCTTCTCACCCCTCTCTCTCTCTCTCGGGGGTTTGCCTTCTCGGGGTCCCGAGCTGCTCTCCGCCTCGGCTGCCGCCTTCTCCTCTTCTTCCTCCGGCTTGCGTGGCGAGCCTGCCCGCCCTCCCTCCTCTACCTCCTCCTCCCTCGCCCGGCTGTCTCGTCTCCATCAAGGCAGGGAAAGCGCTGCCAGGCGGGCTTTTATCTGGCGGCCCGAGTTTGCGCACTTGGAGGGAGGCTGCCTCGCCTCGCCTCACTCAGCCCCTGGTGGGCGGCCAGCGAAAGCGGAAGGGACGGGAGGAAGAAGCAGGCCGGGCGCTGAGGGGAGGAGGGGAACGCGCGCGCGCGCCCCCGCTTTTCCTCTCAGCCCGTTTTGTTTGGCCTGGGGGGAGGGGAGGAGGACGCGCGCGCGCGCGCCCCCGCCCTTCCCTCTCAAGCCTGTCAGGCCTGAGAGACAATACGGTTCCTTCTTCTCACAGCCCAGTCGGGAACCAGGGCTAGGGAGGGAGGGAGGGCGTTGGAGGAGCCCTTTGGCCAGTGAGGCCTGTGCGCGTTCGTGGGGAGTCCCAAAAAGAGGGCCCACGCAGGCAGGCAGGCGGGAGGCCTCAGCGTCGCTTTGGGCGGTTCTGCATACCGCCTTCTTTCCCCTCAGGCAGGCCCGCCAACGCAAGCAGGCGAGGTGGGAGCGAGGGAGGGATAGGCCCCGGCGGTTCTGCAGCCCGCCTTCTTTCCCCTCAGGCAGGCCCGCCAACGCAAGCAGGCGAGGTGGGAGCGAGTGAGGGAGGGAGTAGATAGGCCCCGGCGGTTCTGCAGCCCACCCTCTTTCCTCAGGCAGGCCCGCCAACGCAAGCAGGCGAGGTGGGAGCGAGCGAGGAGTAGATAGGGCCTGGCGGGCCTGCAGCCCACCTTCTTTCCCCTCAGGCAGGCCCGCCAACGCAAGCAGGCGAGGTGGGAGCGAGGGAGGGAGGAGATAGGCCCCGGCGGTTCTGCATCCCGCCTTCTTTCCCCTCAGGCAGGCCCGCCAACGCAAGCAGGCGAGGTGCGAGCGCGGGAGGGAGTAGATAGGCCCCGGCGGTTCTGCAGCCCGCCTTCTTTCCCCTCAGGCAGGCCCGCCCGCGCAAGCAGGCGAGGTGGGAGCGAGCGAGGGGGAGATAGGGCCCCGGGCGGTTCTGGATCCCGCCCTCTTTCCCCTCAGGCAGGCCCGCCAAGCGCAAGCAGGCGAGGTGGGAGCGAGCGAGGAGGGAGTATATAGGCCCGGGCGGTTCTGCAGCCCGCCCTCTTTCCCTCAGGCAGGCCTGCCAACGCAAGCAGGCGAGGTGGGAGCGAGCGAGGAGTAGATAGGCCCCGGCGGTTCTGCATCCCGCCTTCTTTCCCCTCAGGCAGGCCCGCCAACGCAAGCAGGCGAGGTGGGAGCGAGCGAGGGAGAGAGTAAATAGGCCCCGGCGGTTCTGGAGCCCGCCTTCTTTCCCCTCAGGCAGGCCCGCCAACGCAAGCAGGCGAGGTGGGAGCGAGCGAGGGAGTAGATAGGCCCCAGCGGTTCTGCAGCCCGCCTTCTTTCCCCTCAGGCAGGCCCGCCAACGCAAGCAGGCGAGGTGGGAGCGAGCGAGGGAGGGAGTAGATAGGCCCCAGCGGTTCTGCAGCCCGCCTTCTTTCCCCTCAGGCAGGCCCGCCAACGCAAGCAGGCGAGGTGGGAGCGGCGAGGAGGAGTAGATAGGCCCCGGCGGTTCTGCAGCCCACCCTCTTTCCCCTCAGGCAGGCCTGCCAACGCAAGCAGGCGAGGTGCGAGCGAGGGAGGGAGTAGATAGGCCCCGGCGGTTCTGCAGCCCGCCCTCTTTCCCCTCAGGCAGGCCCGCCAACGCAAGCAGGCGAGGTGGGAGCGAGCGAGGGAGGGAGTAGATAGGCCCCGGCGGTTCTGCAGCCCACCCTCTTTCCCCTCAGGCAGGCCCGCCAACGCAAGCAGGCGAGGTGGGAGCGAGTGAGGGAGGGAGTAGATAGGCTCCGGCAGTTCTGCAGCCCGCCCTCTTTCCCCTCAGGCAGGCCCGCCAACGCAAGCAGGCGAGGTGGGAGCGAGCGAGGGAGGGAGTAGATAGGCCCCGGCGGTTCTGCATCCCGCCTTCTTTCCCCTCAGGCAGGCCCGCCAACGCAAGCAGGCGAGGTGGGAGCGAGCGAGGGAGGGAGTAGATAGGCCCCGGCGGTTCTGCAGCCCGCCCTCTTTCCCCTCAGGCAGGCCCGCCAACGCAAGCAGGCGAGGTGGGAGCGAGCGAGGGAGGGAGCAGATAGGCCCCGGCGGTTCTGCAGCCCGCCCTCTTTCCCCTCAGGCAGGCCCGCCAACGCAAGCAGGCGAGGTGGGAGCGAGCGAGGGAGGGAGTAGCTAGGGCCCGGCGGTTCTGCATCCCGCCTTCTTTCCCCTCAGGCAGGCCCGCCAACGCAAGCAGGCGAGGTGGGAGCGAGCGAGGGAGGGAGTAGATAGGCCCCGGCGGTTCTGCAGCCCGCCCTCTTTCCCCTCAGGCAGGCCCGCCAACGCAAGCAGGCGAGGTGGGAGCGAGCGAGGGAGGGAATAGATAGGCCCCGGCGGTTCTGCATCCCGCCTTCTTTCCCCTCAGGCAGGCCCGCCAACGCAAGCAGGCGAGGTGCGAGCGAGGGAGGGAGTAGATAGGCCCCGGCGGTTCTGCAGCCCGCCTTCTTTCCCCTCAGGCAGGCCCGCTAACGCAAGCAGGCGAGGTGGGAGCGAGCGAGGGAGGGAGTAGATAGGCCCCGGCGGTTCTGCAGCCCGCCCTCTTTCCCCTCGGGCAGGCCCTCACTCCCTCCCTCCGTTCCCCCGCCTCAGCATCCTCTCAGCCCGGCTGTTTGGCCTCAGAGACCCACAATACGGTTCCTCTTCCTTCTCACAGCCCACTCGGGAGGGAAGGCATTGGAGGAGCCCCGGGCACGTCCTTTGGCCAGTGAGGCCTGTGCGCGTTTGTGGGGCGGCCCCCTCGAGTCCCAGAAAGAGGCCCCACGAAGGCAGGGAGCGAGGGAGTAGATAGGCCCCGGCGTCGCTTTGGGCGGTTCTGCACCCCGCCTTCTTTCCCCTCAGGCAGGCCCTCGCTCCGTTCCCTCGTCTCGGCTTCCCCTCAGCCCGTCTTGTTTGGCCTCGGAGACCGGCAATACGGTTCCTTCTCCTCACAGCCCACTCGGGAGGGCCCCCGGGCACGTCCTTTGGCCAGTGAGGCCTGTGCGCGTTCGTGGGGCGGCCCCCTCGAGTACCAGAAAGAGGCCCCACGCAGGCAGGCGGGGAGGGAGAGAGGCCTCGGCGTCGTCCTTCGGCCAGTGAGGCCTGTGCGCGTTCGTGAGGCGGCCCCCTCGAGTACCAGAAAGAGGCCCCACGCACGCAGGCAGGCGGGGAGGGAGAGAGGCCTCGGCGTCGTCCTTTGGCCAGTGAGGCCTGTGCGCGTTCGTGAGGCGGCCCCCTCGAGTACCAGAAAGAGGCCCCACGCACGCAGGCAGGCGGGGAGGGAGAGAGGCCTCGGCGTCGTCCTTTGGCCAGTGAGGCCTGCGCGCGTATGTGGGGCGGCCCCCTCGAGTACCAGAAAGAGGCCCCACGCACGCAGGCAGGCGGGGAGGGAGAGAGGCCTCGGCGTCGTCCTTTGGCCAGTGAGGCCCGTGCGCGTTCGTGAGGCGGCCCCCTTGAGTACCAGAAAGAGGCCCCACGCACGCAGGCAGGCGGGGAGGGAGAGAGGCCTCGGCGTCGTCCTTTGGCCAGTGAGGCCTGTGCGCGTTCGTGAGGCGGCCCGAGTCCCAGAAAGAGGAGAGCAGGCGGGGAGGAGATTAGGCCTTGGCGTCGTCCTTTGGCCTGCATGAGGCCTCCTTTCCCCTCAGGCAGGTCCGCCAACCCAAGCAGGCGGGGTGGGAGTAGATAGGCCTTGGCGTCGCTTTCGACGGTTCTGCATCTCGCCTCCTTTCCCCTCAGGCAGGCCCGCCAACCCAAGCAGGCGGGGTGGGAGTAGATAGGCCTCGGCGTCGCTTTCGACGGTTCTGCATCCCGCCCTCTTTTCCCCCTCAGCCAGGCGGAGACCCCCTCCGTGGTACCTGGACGCCAGCCGACCCAAGGAAGCCCGCCCTCCCTCCCTCCCTCGTTGTGTTCCCCGGCCTCGGCTTCCTCCTTCCTCTCCTGCTCCTGAGGAGAAATGGGCCCGGGGCCGCGGGGCTTCTTCTTCTTCCCCTCAGAGGCGGCGGCGTCGCCGAGCGGCCTGCAGCCCTTAACCAAAATGGCGCCGGCTTGGCTTCGCCCTGGTAACCCTGCCCCTGCTAGGCGGGGCGGGTGAACCCCGTGCAGAGGGAGGGAGGGGGGAGGAAGGGGGAGGGGGAGCGCCGACGCCATTTTCCCTGAGAGAGAGAGAGAGAGAGAAGCAAGCAGAGTGACATCTGAAGAGAAAAGGCAGGCAGGAGCGGCGGAGGTGGCGGCAGCGCGGGGGTCGTGCAGCAGAGGAGTTCCTGAGGAGAAAAAGAGCCCCCCGCAGCCCGCCCTCCCTCCGCCGGACGCTGTGCCTTCCCTCCTTCCTTCCTTCCCTCGGCTCGAGCAGCATCCCCACAGCCGGAGCCCGCATTGTTTTGGTCGGAGAGGGGGCTGCGGCGGCCGGGCCTGCCACCATTCCAGGTGAGTCTTGCCCGTGGCTGTCAGCAGGCCCTCAGGAAGGAAGGTCGTGCCTAGGCCTCCTGTTTCCTGAGGGGAGTGCGCGCTTTTCCTGAGGAGCCTGCCTGCCTTTGAACCGGCTTTGAACTGGGATATTTCTCCGTGTGGACTCGAGGCAAACCCAGGACTTGGCATTATTATGGAAAGGGGGGCTGGCTTCTCACAAACGGCCGCGGAGGAGAGGGGGGGCGCTTCTCTTCCTCTCAGCGTTTCCCTGAGGGAAGCCGTCGCGAGGGGGACGTTGCCACTGTGGGTCTCCCTCAGTGGTGGGCCTAACCCTCCCACCCGCAAACACACACACACACCCACCCTCCCCCCACCTCATTTTACCCCACATCTTTCCACAGAAAAAGGGGGGTGGGTGTTATCCACACTAAACGCGGGTTTGTCGCGCATCCTTGTGGGGGGGGGCAGGAGAGACACCCCCCCCCATTGCAGCAGGAGGAGGAGGAGGAAGAGAAACAAACGGTCCTCTGTGTGTGGGACTAAATAGAGTGGGGGGAACCCACTACGCCCCCCTTCTCCTGAAGGGATGTGTGGGGCAGGCATGTAGCCAGGGGGGGGGCTAAGGGGGCTTCAGCCCCCCCCCCGAAATTCTCAGGGTGGTCAGCGAAAAGGCCTGACTGGTACATTATTTAAACTGTTGTGTTTATTCATATCATGATCTGATCACCATGCTCATTATAACCCACATTAATGGGGTTATTGGGATAACAATACAAAAGGTTTGCTAGGGTAGAGACCCCCTTCCACCCAGTCTCAGCCCCCGAACCAAACTCAACCCCCCGAATCAAAATCCTGGCTACGGCCCTGGTGTGGGGCCTTCTTGTCAACGCCCCCTTCTTGATTAGGGCACAGTGTTGGCATTTGGGAAGTGTTTCCTCCCTTCTCTCTTTCCCCTTCCCTCCCCCCCCCCACCCAAAGTCGGTTTGTTTCCATCGCGTGATCGTGGAAGAAGGGCCCCCCCCTCCTCCTCCTTCTCTTCCTTCAGAATTTCAAACCGTCTTTCGAAACCACGGGTGACCCGCAGTGACCGCGGGAGGAGGGCACGTCACACACTTGGGGAAGTTACTTTTTTTTTCTCCCCCTCCCCCCATCCCAAGTGGAAAGGGGTTTTGTTTTGTTTTTTTAAACCAAACTATAATTCCCCCCCTCTTTTGTCCTTTTAAGAGATTCTCTAAAAATGGCGGCCTCCGGGCTGATGTTGTGGTAATCTAATCAGCTCGGGTCCCTCCACACATACATACACACCCCACGCAGCGCGTTTGCCTGCAAGACACCTCGCTAGAAGAGGCTTCCTAGGCTTCGACCAGAAAGCTGTCTTCTTCGCAGGCGTGTAGCCAAGCCCCCTTTGAGGGCTCAACCCCCCCTCCCCAATTCTCAGGGTGGTCCTTACTGGTACATTATTTAAACTGTTATGTGTATTCATATCATGCTCAATATATATCCCATACCCATGGGGGCAGGGTCGTAGCCAGTGGAGGGGGGGGGGCTGGCTTGAGGGGGTTCAGCCCCCCCCCCAATTCTCAGGGTGGTCCTTACTGGTACATTATTTAAACTGTTATGTGTATTCGTATCATGATCTGATCACCATGCTCAATATATCCCATATGCATGGGGGCAGGGTCGTAGCTGGTGGGGGAGGGGGCTTGAGGGGGTTCAGCCCCCCAAAATCCTCAGGGTGGTCTGCAAAAAAGCCTTACTGGTAGATTATTTAAACTATTGTGTTTATTAATATCATCTGATCACCGTGCTCAATATATACCATATGCATGGGGGCAGGGTCGTAGCCAGTGGGGGGTTGAGGGGGTTCAGCCCCCCCGAAATCCTGACGGTGGTCAGTGAGAAGGCCTTACTGATATATTATTTAAACTGTTATGTTTATTAATATCATTATCTGATCACCATGCTCAATATATCCCATATGCATGGGGGCAGGGTCGTAGCCAGTGAGGGGGGGCTTGAGGGGGTTCAGCCCCCCCGAAATCCTGACGGTGGTCCGCGGGAAGGCCTTGCTGGTACATTATTTAAACTGTTAGGTTTATTAATATCATCTGATCGCCATGCTCAATATATCTCATATGCATGGGGGCAGGGTCGTAGCCAGGAGGGGGCTTGAGGGGCTTCAAACCCCCCCCCCCCAATTCTCAGGGTGGTCCACAAGAAGGCCTTACTGGTACATTATTTAAACTGTTATGTGTATTCGTATCATTATCTGATCACCATGCTCAATATATCCCGTATGCATGGGGGCAGGGTCGTAGCCGGTGAGGGGGGGGGGCTTGAGTAACTTCAGCCCCCCCCCAATCCTCGGGGTGGTCAGCGAGAAGGCCTTGCTCTTATATTATTTAAACTGTTAGTCTATTCATATCATGATCTGATCACCATGCTCAATATATCCCATATGCATGGGGGTGTGATTGGGATAACGATACAAAAGGTTTGCTAGAGTAGACCCTCTCTCACTCAGACACAGCCCCCCCCGAATCAAACTCCCCCCCTCCCCCGGAATCAAAATCCTGGCTACGGCCCTGCTTCGAATTATGGACAAAAACCGTCTTCCCTCCCAGACCAGGGTTCCAGCTGATTGGTTTTATTTTAGGGTATTTGTGCAGAAAGGCAAGCCAAGCCAACCCGTCTTAGGGAAGGGGAAAGATGGGGGACCTGTGTAGCTGTGTGTGTGTGTGTGTGTGTGTTTGAAATGAGTTCGTAATGTATGCCATATTAATCTTTTTCACTTTTGTTCCTAAAATGGAGGACAAGTTCCTCTCAGTCCCTTCTGCCCAGTTTGTGCTATGATGCCTCCCCAAGACCGTTTTAAACATTAAGATATATTTAAACAGGATACTTCCTTTGAGATTATGATAGGGCTGTCATGTTATTATTATTATTATTATTATTATTATTATTAAAAACTTTTGTATCCCAATCTTCTCGACCTCCGAATAGGGACTCAGACTGGCCGACAGCAAGAATTCAATCCTAACATTAAAATCTAAAGCATCATAAATCAACAATAAAATTACTTGAACTTATAAAAAATTACATAAAATGCCGTTCATCAAGGTAAAATCATGCCCAACACAATCCATATATTAGGCCATATATTGTGGTCAGTGACTTTGGCCTCATTCCACAGCCAAGTTTTCACTAGCTTCCTAAAGGTCAGGAGGGAGGGGGCGGATCTAATTTCATTTGGGTGGGAATTCCACAGCTGGGGGGCCACCACAGAAAAGACCCTGTCTCTTGTCCTCTTTTCCAGACGATCTTAACACTCTTGATGGTTCATAGGGGAGAATACATTCGGACAGGTATACTGGGCCGGAACCGTATAGGGTTTTCTAGGTTAAAACAATATAATGTCTAATCTATTAATAGCCTCTCACTGTTGGATATATATTTCCAGAGTTTGCTTTTTTTCCCCTAAGGAATTATCAGGAGAAATTTAGTTCTTTGCTTGCCCGCCTAACCCTTTGGGTTTTTTCCCTTTGCATTGTATATATTTTTCCTCACACAAAAAAACATCCTTATGCATAATAAATAAACATTTCTGTATGAAAAGGGATGTTTCATGCCCTATATTCTACTCACAAATGGCAATGTATTTCAAACTGCCACCATTTCCACCTAATAACCCCCCCCTCTCCTGCTTGCCGAGTAAATAAATAATAAATGTATTTCTATTTTGTGGAAAACAGTGAAGAGTGCCATGTTTATATAACAGTATATGAAAGTTTCAGTTCCTTATGTTTTTATGATTTTGCAGCTCAAGGATGTTGAGGCCCAAATCTAAGCTTAGGGACCTTTAGTTTTTAACAACAACAGCAACAATAAAATCACGGGCCAGTCAGGTTGGTACACAAGATAATAATAATAATAATAATAATATAAAACTTTATTTATACCCCGCCACCATCTCCCCAAGGGGACTCGGGGCAGCTTACATGAGGCCAAGCCCAGTGACATATAATAAACAACACAACAACAAATAATAAAACAATGCAATCAATATAACTTACACATAAGCAATAACAGACAATTTAAAACCATTCTGGCCAGGCCATATGTGACATATTAAAATTTTAAAATAATAATCACTGGATATTAGCACTGGCTCCTTTTCCCACATTAACAACATTAATTTACATATGGTAACTTTCACTGTCTTGCATAATTGACAGCCTATTTCTTAGGTATGTAAGAGAGAGCAAGGTATGCATTACAAAGCTATTCATGCATACCTTCAAGTGTGATGTGAATCCCAGACCATGACGGTTTAAGCATAGTTAGTATAATTGTTCAGAAACATTAATCTTATCAGAATTAACAACATTTTAATGATACATATTTATGACCTATGGCATACTCGTAAGTCTAAAACAAAAAGATTACATATTAAACATTTCTAGAATTTAAGCTCAGTTACTCATTTCATTTTCGTGTATACCAAAAAATCCTGTTTTTTTGTTATTGTTTACAATGTCAACATTTTGTTTGATACAATTGAGATCCAAACATAACATTAATACTGATGTTCTGGCAAGAGTGCACTTTGTTGCATATTCCATAATTGCTGAAATATATGCTGAAGGAAGCCATCACTAGAATTTTGTGTTTGCTCAGAACCCACCTGTCAATCTAATCTCTTGATATAGAATTGAAGCCATCTTAAACCCTTTGTTCTACATTGTTCCTAACCTTCCCTGCTGGCAATGTTACATCCCTGCTGGTGGATATGACCTGCCAGTTTGGAAGTATTCATATAAAAACCTCATGCTTACTTAGAAATAAGTTCAATTGTATTAAATGCACTTACTCACAGCTGTGCATGAGATTGTAGCTTAACAATGCAATCCTTATACACACCTGAGAAATCATTCTCACTGTGCTCAATTGTACTTCCTGCCAGAAAACTATTCTTAAGATTGCAATCTAAATTATATTCTAATTATCATTTAAAGACTGAATTAGAAAATAGCTATCAGTGGACTCAAAGTATGGCTTCTTACTAAATCATTTGTTTACGTGGTTCAGAAACTGGGTGGGTTCTCTCCTGTCCTTGGGGATGTTTCTAAGGCAGGTCCTTGGCATTAACATGATGGCTAAAGTTTCATCACAGTAAAAACAAAATTGTTGGTAGATTTAAAAAACAGAAAAATATTTGAAATTCAAAGGTGATACAGTTGTCTTCCGAGATTATGGAAATATGCAATTGAAGTTTAAATAAAATACACTGAAGAACTGTAAGAATCATTTTTAAGAAAAAAGGCATACAATCCTGTCAGATTTTTGGAGCTAAGCAGGATCAGGCTTTGTGAGTATTTGGATAGGAGACCACCAACGGATACCAGGTGTTGTAATATAAGTAATGTAATAATTTTTAGTATTTTTTGCCTAAGAAAACCCTATGAAATTCATGGTGTTGCCATAAGTTGGCAGACAACCTGAAGACACTTACAATGCTGGCTAGATATCTGGGGGAAAAACAACCTCAGTATAGTGTTTGTTACTCTGAAATGGCTTTAATTCAATGAATCAAATACTTCGTTTTAACATGATGAGGGCCATGGTAATGACATTTAATAATATATTACGTAATCTATATTTCCATATATGGAAAGACATTAATATATTTCACTTATAGACTAATGTTATTCATGCTTACATATAATTTAGCACTCTGAAGAATTGCATCCTCAATCTTTTACATAACATGGTTTTTCAACTAGTAGTAATGGGGAAGGAAGAAGTCAAGATATAGACCTTTTTATTCCTAATAGACTTTTAGAAGTACAGTGATTCTCTAATTTAAACATGAGTTAAAATAATGTAAATAACAGAGGAACATGTAAAAACCTAGTCTTGAGTTTTGATATTTATTTTCAAAATTAATTCTAATGCTGAACAGTAGAGCATAAAATAGATTAAACTGAACAATGACAGAATTCATCTGGGTTTCTAAACAAGGGTGGATGGAAGGTAGGAACTACTGGTAGATATCGAGGTTCTTATTGATAAGATTGGCAAGGGTTTTCAATTCCCTTGATATTAACTGAAGTTTGGTTCCACTCCCCCTCCCCCATGGATGCCAAATTCTATGGAGGCCCAAGTCCATTATATACAATACTGCATGTAAAATGAGAAAATCAAACTGTTCTTTGTGTTTATATATATATATAGAGAGAGAGAGAGAGAGAGAGAGAGAGAGGCTGTGGATGGTTGCATCTGTGGATACAGAATCTCTGGATACAGAGGACTGACTGTAATTGACAAGGGCAGCAGTGATCTGTCCTCACCCCAACCCGATTAAACTGAGAAAATTTGTGAGAAATAGACTATCTTTGTGCGTATGGATGGATTATAACCTCACTTTTGATATTTAAAATATTTGGGGAAAGATTTAGGATATGCCCAGAGGTGCACTATTCATTCAGGATATATGTCAAGCCTTTAGAGCTCAGGATTCTAGCAAGTGCACTCACAGAAGTAGAAGTTTGATGTTTGCCTACAACTCAAGAGGAGTTGTAAAAGGCTTAAGGCCTAAATCCAACTGCTAGTACCAACTAGAGCAACTGTTGACTGATAAGCTAGCAACTTACATAAGTCCCTCTAAGGCAGTAGGTCTGATCTGGCTGAGAGTAGCAGTTGCAAGTTCAGCCTGAATCTCCACCACACAACATTAATTATTGCACATTGGGGAACAAAATTTATGGTTGGTTGACCCAAAGGCTTCATTCTGCCCACAAAAAAGTTTCTGCTCTCAGAAGTGTTATGTGAGTGGAAGGGCTCTTTCTGTGAGCAAAATAAGGCCTGTGGACCCAGGCTATGAATTTAAGAGAGCTGCTACATATTGTTGATCCTTGAGATTTTCACCAAGACAGATCGAATAATGATAATGTTCTATCTGTGATAATAGAGAGCAATTGACAACAATATGTTTGCATGTTATATCCCCAGAATATAACAGTACATAATTCCTTAAATTATTGAATGTTTGGTCCAAATGCTAAATTTTAATTAATCTGTAATAGAAGAGAGAGGTTTCCTGCTAGTAAATTGCATGTGGAACGTTCTGAACTTCAAACGAATGCAAAAGCCGACATGTGGTATAAGATATAAATTTTATTGTATTATATATGATTCTTACAGTTTGCTATTGCTTCTTCTTACAGTGCTTTGTAACCTGAAGGGAAAATACATGCACGCTTAACTTTTTAAGAGAAAGTGAGTAGTCCTTTTGTCGTTCAGTTACATTTTGCTTTAACTGGTTTTAGAATTGTGGATACCCTTTTGAAATCATACCTGAACATTTTGGTACCAGTGATTAGGAAGTGCAACATTAATCAGTGGATATCCTCAGAGCCATATTTAGAGGTTTTCTTATTCATTTTAGATTGTGATATTTGAAAGATTTGTGTGTGTGTGTGTAATGTACTGTGTTCATTCATGTCATAAAATCAAATATTCTGTCATTCGAGAACTAAAATGAGTGTTATTTAAATGGGGGAAAACCATTCTATTCTTTATAAGTAAGTGTAGTATAAGAAAAAGTGGTTAACTTCATGTGCTTTTTATAGTTGAAATAACTATAAGTTATTTCAGTGTTTTTCAACCTTTTTTGAGCCGCGGCACATTTTTTTTACATTTACAAAATCCTGGGAAACACCACCAACCAAAATGACACAAAATGACACTCTAACACAGTAATACATATAGTTAATATGCTTTTAAATGTATTTATACACTCGGTGTGAAACCTGGGCCTGTTTCGATGAACACAACATAGATATCCTGGCAGGAATGGCAGAAAGACACAAACTTCCCACACAGAACTCCCATAACCAAGAGAAAATAGTATAAGAGTTTAGTGGGGATTGACCTTGGGTTTTGGAGTTGTAGTTCACCTATATCCAGAAAGAACTGTGGACTCAAACAATGTTGGATCAGGACCAAACTTGGCATGAATACTCAATATGCCCAAATGTGAACACAGATGGAGTTGGGGAAAATAGACCTTGATATTTGGGAGTTACAGTTTCTGGGATTTATAGTTAACACACAATCAAAGAGCACCCTGAACTCTTGCAACAATGGAATTGAACCAAGCTTGGCATATTGAACTCTCATTACCAACAGGAAGTACTGAAAAGGTTTGCTTGGGAATTGACCTTGAGTTTGGAAGTTGTAGTTCACCTACACCCAGAGAGCACTGTGGACTCAAACAATGTTATGTTGTTTGTTGTCTATCCAGAATCACAATGTTGGAAGGAGGCTCACCACTTTAAGGTCCCTAAAACAGGCATGGGAAAACTTCGGCCCTCTGGGTGCTTTGGACTTCAAGTCCCACCATTTTTAACAGCCTGAGGCCCTTTCCTGCTTAAATGGCTGAGGGGGGAAAGAGCCTGAGGCTGCTAGGAATGGTGGGAGGGGAGGGGGAAGAAAAGGTATTGGAGGTTCCAATTTCCCACGGCACACCTGATGATTGCTCACGGCACACTAGTGTACCACGGCACACTGGTTGAGAAACACTGAGTTATTTCCATGAAGTTAAAAAACGTTTTAACTACAGTATTGTAAACTTTTTGATATTTCTAATGAAATTAGTGAATACTGTATTCTTTACAATGTTCCTTTGGCAACATTAAAAGATTATGAACAATTCAATGTCTCCTCTCCTTCCTCTAGTATAAAATATGTACATATTTTAATGGGGGAAGGAAAGTCCTTCTTGTCATGTCCAGAATAGTATCCCTGTTTATTGCTACTGCACAACGATAATGCTGAATTTGACTTTAACTGCCAGTGGAATCCTGGGACTTGTAGTTGAGTGAGTCACTAAAGGTTTCTGCCTGAGAAGTGTACTTACCCCTCCCTAAACTACTAGTCTTAATGTTTCTTAGGATATTCTGTGATTTTTTTTTTAAATGTACCATCTTAAATGTTTTTCTGTACCAGGATAGAAGTTGTATATCATCTGGCCTGTGGTATAGTTACTCTACAGATGGAGAAATGAATGGGAACTATTGTTGAGAGTTACCTTGCATGCATTTTGCCCTTCATGTCAGAATTGATTAATCATTGCATCTAGGTTCTGAATTTCTAGAAAGCCACAGTTTGCTAAAGAATTGCAAGGGTGTGAGTATTGTGGCAGACACCTTTAGGTCCAACACCTTCATTTGAGCATGAGCTTTTGTGGACTAAATTCTATGAAATTCCTTAGATTTACTAATCTTAATGCTAAAATTGTATTAAAGGTGCCAAAGGCTTCTTTTTGCCATTCCTTCTTGATACTGAAACATAGTTATATGGCAGCTACATTAAAAGTGAAACCAGAATTATGCAAATGGAACTTATTTTGTATTACTTCTCTTCCTTTTGGAATGTTGATTTTCAAATCATTAAAAAAGAAAGAAATTGAGACTGTTAGGAGGAGGGTACGTTGAAGGGAATGGTATCGAAAAGTGGGGTTAAATTAAAGATGCAGAGAATAGTAGCTATGCAATGTTGGTAGCTATCCTGGAGTGTCTTGTCCATTGCAGCTAAGAGGTTCACAAAATCAATTTATAATTTTCTACCATAGAGATACATCCAGCACATTGAGCAATTGCCAACATCCCTTTTTTCCTGAAGAAAGTGAGAATTCTTATCGTATCAGATTTTGCTTCAGAAACCTAATCCCTAGATTTACATGTGGTAAAATGCAACCCCAAGACTGCATTGCTCTGGCAGGCCGTCAAGCTTTCCTGTATGCAAAACAAATGGCTATTATTTTGAAACTGACAGCTGTTACTTCTTTAAATATCTCAACTGTGTCCTAGAAGTAGAATAGAGCTAAATTGTATTAAGGTGTTTTAAATGCCTTTACTATTGAGGGGAGGGGATATTTCAGTTTTCCTTTTTTAACTGTTCATTTCACTCAGCAGTATTAGTGTCATGGAGACCAGTCAGTGTATTTGTGTACACTTCCTAAGAAATCTATCCTTCTGTCCTTTGACTTTACAGTCAGAATCACTCAATGCATAGATCAAGTTAGAAGATATACGCACGCGTGCACCCACACTGTATGCCTGTTTCTTTGTTTTGCATATCTTCCCCAGTTAGTTTCCATTGTGCTTTGTGATGGAAATAAGAAATTGCCAATATTTTTAATAGGTTGATCAAGGAGTAGGGTTTCATCAAGGTGCAGCAAAGGATTTGAATTGTAATGTTGTACTCCAGATAAAGATAACCTTAATGGTAGAGACGAGAAAGTCACCTAAAAAGAGTTGCCTTGTGTAATACACTGGTTTGACTCTTTACATTGCTATAACAGCTTACAAACCAAGGGAATTGACAGCATGATCACAGTTGTGCTGTGACCCTGCTTTGCATAGCTAGGATCAGTTACTATAGCTTTCAACGTAGAAAGATCAGGTGACACTAGCAGCCAATAGGATGGAAGCCTGGCCTGAGAAATCTGCACATTCTGGCTTGATTCCTAATCAGAGCAGCTCTTTGCACCTGTCTTGAGACCGTTCATAATCCAGAAGTGGAGTTTCCTATTGAATAATAGGGAGGGATGATAGGAGACCTATAACATGAAGGGAAACAGAGGATAAAGACATTAAAATATGACTTCGTTGATTTAATATTTTACTCTGACAGACGATCGATAATTTTTTTACTGCAGATATATGACTGTAAATGTGAACATGTTGCTATATTTAATACAGTGTTCCCTCGCTACTTCACGGTTTGCTTATTGCGGACTCGTTGTTTTGCTGATTTTAAAAAATATTAATTTAAAATATATATCATGGTATTTTTGCTGTTTTGTGGGGTTTTGCCGCCGCCGCTCTCCAAGGCGCTTTCCCTCCTCAGTCCTCCCTCCCTCTCTTCAGCCTTGAAGGGCCTTTCCTTCACTTTATTTTAAGTTTATAAAGACTTAAAATAGTTTATACCTACTAAAATAATGTATAAATATTAAAAAGAGCATCCCTACTTTGCGGTTTTTCACTTATTGCGGGAGGTCCTGGAACCTAACCCCAGTAATAAGTGAAGGAACACTGTAGTCCAAAACATCAAGAAAGAAGTAATGGCAAAAATTATGCAGAATGCAAATTATCAGAAGGCGGAGAATTTGAAACATAAAAAGCAAAGCAGTTAATAAAAACTTGGTGATGGTTACTATTGAATGGGGGAATGGCATTATGGGGGCAGAATAAAACCAATTTACAAACTGAATAAGTCTCCTAAATATGTAAAATAGATCTACAAATAATTATTTTTTTATCCATGCAGTCTATATTTTGAGGAAGAAGAAAACTGAAGAGGAACAGTATAATTACACACAATTATGTTGGTTTGCGACCATCAAAAGAAATATCTACTAAATTAATAAGAAAAAAATGAGACCAGTTCATTTAAGTTTTCAAAGTCTCACAGAAAAAGAAAAAGGAATGTGATAGAACCTTTTCAGACTACAGTAATTTAGCATGAGCTTAAATAGAAATAAACCTTACTTTTTTAGATGCAGTACAGAATATTAAATATATAAAGTATATTTGTGCAGTTGTGGGATAGGATGTAATAGGATTCTGAAAGATGCAGACCTTTCCCCTTGTCCTTAATTTTCAGATGAATCAGCAAGAAGATACAATGGGAATTTCAGATCTTTAAAGATCTTTTCGAAAGTTGCATTTTTTATTTGTCTAGTTTTACTATAGAGAGCTACTGGGTTGGTTGTTTTGATATGCTTTTTGCATCCAGAATTTTTATTATCCTAACCATTCTATTTTATTTTTCTAGACAATCTATTGAGCCTCAGAGGAAGGTAAAAGACAAGCCCCCACTAAACAAATCTTTCCAAAAAAAAAGTGATAGATTCACTTTAGCTCAAAAAAACCCCCTTAAAAGCACATAACAACACAGCTCTTCTATTTAACTTTTGTTGTTGTTGAATCTCCCCTTTACTTTGAGGAAAAAAGAGCAAAGTAGTACAAGAAGGCTGTTAACAAGTGATACTCTACACCTGAAACTTTTGTTGTCCTGGATCATTAATTCTATAATGCTTTGGAATTCTTCAGTTCCATAAAAGTTTGACATTTTCTTCTCAATCACCACAGTTGTTCATGCAAAGAATAAGATCATTATATGTAAAAAGGCTTTCTGGGAGTTTAAAGCCTGGAAACTAATTCAGAACTTAATATTTCTAGATTCTGTAGTAATGAATGCTTGAGATATTAGCAATTTCACATCTAATTTCAGAATCTGAATGTATTTTTGGAATGATCATGAACTTAGGTTAAAGATAGACTGGATTTTTTTTCAACTTTGTAAGTTTACATGGAATCAGCAGAATCAGAAGCTAAGGAAGCTTTATTTGTGTTGGTTTCAATTGACATTGTCAAGAGCTACACAGGAAATGGCTGGAACTTAGCTAGGGATTCCTCGTGATCTGCACTTGAGTTTAGTAGGCTAGTTACCAAGGAACACTATAAGGGGGCTGTGGCAAGCCTTTAGGTTGCGCACTTCCCTTTTGCTGTCTAGCACGTGCCAATAGCAAACTTCTTGTTTTTTCCCCTGATTTTCTAAATTTTGATTTATTTTTGTTGCGATAATTTTAAACCAATCAGTTTCAGACATTGGTTTTTTTTGGTTGTTGCTTGTTGTTTAATTATATTTTAAACAAACGGGTTCTCGGAGTTCTGAGGTTCAAGAAAATTCTATTTAGTTTGGAAGCAGAAGTGGATTCTCCTGGTTTCCTAACATGCAGTTGACTGTTATTTTGGAACTGTGGTATAAGAATTTATTGAGAGCCAGCATGTTGTAGTGGCTTGAGTAAATAAGATTTTGAAACCATGGAAACCTACTAGTGACATTGGGCCAGTCACATTCTCTTACCCTCCTAGGTAGGCAATAACACCTTCTGAACAAATTCTGCAAAGAAAGCCCCATGATAGGGTGACTCTGTGGTCACTATAGGTTAGAAAATACTTCAAGGCATACAACAACCACAAATGCCTCCTAGAATGCTACAATATCACATTTGGAAGATTTACAGACAAACAATGCAAAAATGAATGAATGTGGAGAGAAATGGAGATCAGAATGGTGATGGTTTCGATCAGGAAATTTAATTTTCAGCATTCAGAACAGTATAAGAAGCTTCATTATTAAGACATTGTTGTTTCCCTCCCTCATACCTCTGAATGATTTCAAACTAAATGGCATTGATAAAAGTGGGGTGACTAGAAGAAAGAGCTCGTGGCTGCATTCGGATATATACTATACTAGCTTTGGGACCCGGCGGTGCCTGGGTTATTTGAAATGGGCTGAGGCCTAGGAAGCCTTAATGTCCATTCAGGCTGAGGCCTAGGAACCCTTACTGTCCATTCAGGCTGAGGCCAAGGAAGCCTTACTGTCAATTGAGGCTGAGGCCTAGGAAGTCGTACTGTCAATTTAGGCTGAGGCCTAGGAAACCTTACTGTCAATGCAGGCTGAGGCCTAGGAAGCCATACTGTCAATGCAGGCTGAGGCCTAGGAAGCCTTACTGTCAATTCAGGCTGAGGCCTAGGAAGCCTTACTGTCAATTCAGGTTGAGGCTTGTTGGGAAAAGCGGTGTTTTCACCTTTTGCTGGAAGGATGTATGTCTATTGTTGGGTCTAGCTTGTAATGCTAGTAGTGCTCTCAGTACATCAGGAAACTTTCTCTGTAGTGAAATCCTATTAGGAAATGAACATTCCATTTCCAACGGAAAAACTGTCTGGTGCCTTAGAGTGTTGGAGTTCTGAGCCTGGCCAATGAGAGTCCTTTATGCAAATAATCCCACATTGGCGACCAATCAAAAAGCTGCCACATATTCCTCCCATCCTCTGCACCTCCCGCCGCAAACATTGACTTTTATTATATACATAGAATAGATAGATAGATATGGTGGCTTTCGTGATAAACTAAGAATGGGTTCTAGCTATCTTATAAGCTGCCTCATAATCCGTGATGCCATTGGTGTGTACTTTACCTGGTATTGTCTGGTGATCTCCCATCAAAATACTAAACAGACAAACCTCTGTTGGTTTCCAAAATCAGAGCTGGTGTGATGTGTGCAGGGTAATTTGGTGGTTTGAGGAGAAGAGTTAAAGTTTAAGTACTATATTTTGTTCTTACCAAAGTTTGTTCAAACAGACCAATATCAACCCCTGGGTTTTTTCTAGTTGCGGTTAGAACAAAACAGTTTCATAGGTTAAGAACATAAGAAGAGCCATGCTGAATCGGACCTCAGCCCATCTAGTCCAGCATTCTGTATCACACAGTGGCCCCCAGTTGTACACGGGGATCTCGAGCACAAGGGAGGGCAAAACCCTAACCTGCTCCCGACCCCCCACAACCAGTACCCAGGGAAATCCTGCCTACCTCAACCAACTCCGAGGTGGCACTTGAATGTCCTTTTCAGTAACTACCGATACACTTGGTATCCATGAATTTGTCTAATCCTGCCTTGAAGCTGTTCAGGCTGACAGCTGTCACAACCTCTTCTGGAAGTAAATTCCATAACCCAATGACCCTCTGGGTGAAGAAATATTTCCCTTTATTAGTCCTAATTTTCCTACCTCGGAGCTTCAGGGAGTGCCCCCTAGTCCTAGTGTTTTGTGACAAAGAAAATAATTTTTCTTTATTCACCTTTTCTATCCCATGCATGATTTTATACACTTCGATCAAGTCACCTCTTAGACGCCGTCTTTCAAGGTTTGTGAGGAAGAATTGCAGTATCTCCTAAAGTGAAAGAACGGGCATTGACTCCCCACCTCTTCTAGTATCCAAAAGAGGAAGGTGGCAAGGGTGATCATGTGAAGCCAAATCCTATTAATTGCTATTACATATGAATTGGCAAAATAGGAGTTTGGACTGCTTCTTTAAACCACAATTTGAAACCGTGGTTTGATAGTTCAAGTTATACTTCAACAGGTAAAATAACAGTAAGCTTATTTACATCTTAGTCTAAGAAAATAGTTATGTTGATAGAGTATGAGATGTTTGTCAGTATTAACTGTTGAACAATGGCAATTAGCAGAATAATATTTTAAAAGACAGTTTTACAGTGTGCATGTTGTAGAATTATAATAGGTAAAGTCCAACTCTGCACAAGCAAAACTGATCAACCCCCCCTCCTGAATATGTAAGCTATAGAGCAGTGTTTCTCAACCAGTGTGCCGTGGCACACTAGTGTGCCGTGAGCGATCATCAGGTGTGCCGCGAGAAAAGCTCTCTGCCCCCCTTCCTTCCCCCCTCCTCCTGCCAAACTCCTGCTGCTTGGGAGAGGAGGAGGAAGGGCCGGGCGCCACCTCCTTAGGCCGTTTCCCCAACCAGCCTCCAATCCGCCATGACTCCCGCCCCTTGCTTGTTGAAGCCGAGCGGAGGAGGAGCCCCGCCTACTGAAGCCCATCCACCGCTCATGCTCCTCCTCTGTGAGAGAGCTGAAGCTGGGGGAATGACGCAGCCTGGCTCTGCCCCTCCCCTGGCTTCAGCACTCCCACAGCTTTGCCAGCCTTGAGGGGGCAGTGCCAAGCCCGCAGTGGCAGAGCCCGTACCATGCTGGCGTGGCCCTGCCCCCTCATGGCTGGCGAAGCTGTGGGAGACCTGAAGCCGGGAGAGGGGCGGGGCATGAAGCGGCCTGGCTCCGCCCCCTCCCCCAGCTTCAGCGCTCCCACAGCTTTGCCAGCCTTGAGGGGGCAGTGCCAAACCAACGGTGGCAGAGCCAAAACAATGCTGTCTTGGCACTGCCCCCTCAAGGCTGGCAAAGCTGTGGGAGAACTGAAGCGGGGGGGAGGGCGGGGCATGGCGTGGCCTGGCTCCTCCCCGGCTTCGGCACTCCCAGCAGCTGCTCCCAGCAGGTCACCATCCCCCAGCCATTCTTTACTGTGTTACAGTGTCATTTTGTGTCATTTTGGTTGGTGGTGTGCCCCCGGATTTTTTTAATGTTAAAAGTGTGCCGCGGCTCAAAAAAGGTTGGGAAACACTGCTATAGAGCATTCAGAGACCCCCAAAAACATCTGGTCCTAGGTCATTCATATAAGAGACTCAACCTACTGTTATGTTGGTTTGCGATTATCAAACCTTTTTAGCAACTATTATGCAGGGAAATAATTTTGCTTCCCTTAGCCAGGTTGAGGGAAACTTTGTAGCTGCAAAGCTTCCCATGGGAGAGGTACGAGGCCTCCTTTGGCTACTGCGAGCTTAGGCAGGCCCCAGAGCTCTTGCCAGCAGGCATGCAAGTGGGGGACGGCTCACCTGTCTCTCCCCGCAAAGCTAGGGAGACCTGCCTTGGCCAAGGCAAGCCTTTATCAATTGCAGTTGTGACTATCATGTGAGGAAATATGGCATATGTTTTATGAGTGTTTTTATAGGATTAAGCAATCGGTTTGATGAAGTAACTTCTGACTGTAGAAGATATAGTGAAAATATTTATTTATGTATTTTGTACATTTGTACCCCGCCCTTCTCACCCCCGAGGGGGGGGGGACTCAGGGCAGCTTCACAACAGGCACTCGTTCAGTGCCATCCACATTCATAATTTTTTTTTAAAAAAAATTAAAATTAAAATACCTTTTTCTATATCTGTTTAATGTAGTGATTAGTGATAGGGATGCCATATTCCACAAGTAGTAGACTGCTACTTAAAAATAGTGCATACTGCAGCTTCTTCATTGCTCTTGCAGCCTATCTTTCTGCCCTTTTTTGCATTGCTTCCAGTAATGGGAAGCTGGATAAAAATGCAGGCTGATCTTTTTCTATACTGGATTAAGGGGAAATGTATGGGATTTTTGCCTAGCAATGTCTCCACATCCTTTTTCACTTCCAGCTGCATGTCCTTTCCCATTTGAATGCGTCTCCCCACCTTCCTTCTATATTCTATACAAAGAAGCCTCTGTCTCCTGCCTTGGCTCACTGCCTTATACTACTTCTACGATACTAGCCTATAAGAAAAATTAGTTCCAAACCCACATGTTAATATTTACTATATAGTAAATGCCAGTATGAAATCTACTTCATTGTTTCTTTCTTTGATCTGTTTTGATATGCCAGAATTGGAAGAGTTATTATGTATGGCCTATTTTAAATCTTTTAGAGCTATTTGATATAACAACATGGTTATGGGATGCCTATTGCTTTCAGGTAATAAAGATGAGTTACTGCAGTTGGTTGAACCACTTCATCCAGACATTAGTAATGAATGGATCAGCATCAAAATGGAAAGAGGTATCAAGTGGATTCCATAGGGATCATTTCTCAACCCAGTGTCTTGTGACTTAGATGGACAGTTGGACCATAACTATTAACAAATTGAATTAGAAAATTTCACTGTGCCAACAGTAAATTTGCTAACAATACTATTTTAAATGGTGCTTATAGAAATCTAATTTATAGCATTTAATAACTGGAACTCACTGTCCTTAGGTTTAGTTGATGTGTCACGAGATTTGACTCATGAAAAATCTTGGAGATGAGGATCTGTTTTTTCTCTCTCTCTACCTTCTTGCCAGGGGTGCTAGTGAATATAGATTGCTTTGTTAGCAAACATGCAGTCTCATTAATACAGCTATGTAGTTGCTGATTTACTCATGGAAAACGACAATATTTTTTCTGGCAGGTACCTGTCAGCTTCCCTGAAAACATTGATCCATGAAGGCATGCATATTTCTGTGGTGTGCAAGGCCATAATAACATTTGGATGTATTGAAGTGCAAAATCTGTCTTCAATATATTTAGCTACATTAGTACAAGTGTGCTAGTGTTCTAATTAACAGTTGAAGCTTCATATATGTTGTGCTATTCTAATTTTTTTTTTAATGGAGGTTTGGATTTTGTTGTTGTTTTGTAGTACTGTGTGGGTAGTTTTCAAGCCAAACAAGATTTTAGCCATAATTATATTAATTTTCCTTGCATTTCCGAGTCATATTGTGCAATTAAATGTAGAAACTGAAGATTAAAAAGCATATGGAGAGCTACATTTTAAAAACCCTAGGAATTTATTAAAAACCACACTGCTTAATTCAGATTTAGAATCATATCAACATAGAGCTGGAAGAGACCACAAAGGCCATCTAGTTCAACCTCCTACCATGCAGGAACACACAATCAAAGCACCCTTGGCAGAGGGCCATACACCCCCTGCTTAAATACCTCCAGAGTATGAGACTCCATCATGCTTCATGGCAGTGTATACCATTGCCGAACAGCTCTTACCAACAGGAAATTTTTCCTAATGTCTAGGTAGAATCTTTTCCCCCCCTGCAATTGCTTTGTGTCCTAGTCTCGAGCAGCAGAAAACAAGTCTCCCCCACCCCCTCAACATGACATCCTTTCAAATACATATTTATATGCTGTCCCATCTCAGCCTTCTTTTCTCTAAACTAAACATTCCCAGCTCCCTCAACTGTTCCTCATAGGTCGTTGGCTTCCAAACCTTTGATCTTTCGGGCGCTCTATTGACATATTCTAGCCTGTCACCCTTGAACTGGACACAGTATTCCAGGTGAGATATGAACAAAGCAAAGTAGAGTGAAACCTCTTACTTTCTTTGATCTAGACCAGTGCTTCCCAACCTGTGGGTCCCCAGATGTTTTGGCCTTCAACTCCCAGAAATCCTAACGGCTGGTAAAATAGCTGGGATTTCTGGGAGTTGTAGGCCAAAACACCTGGGGACCCACAGATTGAGAACAATTGTGCCCGCTTTGTGCTGGTCTGTGACCGTAATAAAGTTTTGATTGAGAACCATTGGTCTAGACACTATAATCCTATCGATGCAGCCTAGAACTGCATTGGCTTTTAAAGCTTCCACTTCACACTGTTGATCCATGTTCAGCTTATGGTGTATCAAGGCTTCTGATCCCTTTCACATTTACTGTTTTCAAGTACAGCTGTGCACTTAATTTTGATTGCCTAAGTGTAGTATTGTACATTTCTCCCTGATGAAATTCATTTTGTTAGTTTTGCCATCTAGTCATGATTAGAATAGAGCAGGGGTGCCCACACTTTTTCAGCATGCGAACTACTTATGATAAAACCAAGTCAGAAAGATCTACTGAGAGAGAAGCAGGGCGGAGCAGGGGAAGGGGGTGGGGCTTGGCACGGCCTGGCTCCGCCCCTTCCCAGCTTTAGCGCTTCCACAGCTTCTTCAGGCTAGAGGAGGGTAATGCCAAGCCAGTGGTGGCATGGATAGCCACTACTGGCTTGACCATACCCTCCTCAAGCCTGCAGAAGCTGTGGAAGCACTGAAGCCGGGGAGGCGGTGGGGCTTAGTGCGGCCTGACTCCGCCCCCTCCCCCTCTGGCTTTAGCACTTCCACAGCTTCTGCAGGCTAGAGGAGGGTAATGCATAGATAGCCACTACTGGCTTAGCCATACCCTCCTCAAGCCTGCAGAAGCTGTGGTAGCGCTGAAGCTGGGGGAGGGGGCGGGGCTTGGTTCAGCATGGCTCCGCCCCCTCAGAAGCACCCCATCCAGCTAGGATCGACCTCCTAAGGTCCCAGGATCGACCAGTCGATCGCAAGCCACCTAATGAGCACCCCTGGAATAGAGCTATTGAATGTAGTAAATATTAAATGAGACACAACAATCTTTCCCCTTTGATTTCAGTGGGTCTTGTGTAAGTTTGACTAAAACTGGAACCAACCATTATCTTTTAAGCTATAACCTTGTTGTGATAGATGAACACTTCTGGAATAAATAGTCTCCTTTTCAGATGATTTTCTCTGCATTTTTCTGACAGATGTGTCAGTTTCATTCCTGCTGAGGCAGTCAGAAAAGATGGTAAGCAATGAAATAGTTCAGACACATTAGGTGTACTTATCTATCCTTTTGTATACACATTTTATATTTTCAGAATTGTTTCTACATTGGGAAGGGGGTACAGTGAATTTAAATCCTTAATGCCATATTACTGAAAGTATTGTTGATTGGACCTTGATGTAGTTTGATTTACAAAACGTCTTAATAACGGGAGATACATTCATTGGTCCCAAATGAGACTGCAAGCAACAGAACTTTTAGTGCTACAGTTGTGGTTGGTCTTATTGAAGAACTGTGGTGTTTTCTCTGAAGTCTACAGTATTTACTCGACTACAGTGTGCTATCAAATGTAACGCTCACCTCAATTTTGAAGGTGCATATTATTTTTTAAAATTGCTATCAAATGTAATGTGTCCAACCATGCAAGCAGGGTTGTGTCAGGGAAGCAGGCAGTGGAATGACTGCCAGGCAAGGGGAAGCCATGCCCCTTCACCAGCCGTCATGTGGTTTCCAACTTAAGGCTCTCAAAACTTCCAGCTTGGTTTGAAGGCCTTATGAATGAGGCCATCAAATATATTTAACACCTCAATTTTGGTGATGTAATTTAGCCAAAAAGTAAATATGGCAAATTTGAAAAGGGAGAACAACTACATCCAAAGCTCAAGTTGTAAAGTCTTACAAAAGAAGCCCTATACAAGCTGTGTTTGGAGGAGGTAAATCTATATAAGTTAGTTTTAAGACTCCTCCTAAAAACAGCTGGCTTGTTTCACATAGGAGAATGCCTGAGACATGAATGTACATAAAAAGTTATTAAACAAACATATAAGTAGAGTAACATATATTAAAAAGCAAAACCTTTTAGTGCAAGAATTTGTGAAGAATGCACACACAACTGGTACTGAGAATGAAAATGTATTTCAGATTTGTGTGACTAATGTTCTTTTTATTTAGTATATCTAATTGTGAACTCGCGTTCTCTAAACTCTAGCCTTTTAAAAGGTAGTATGTAGACTTAAAAAGACAGAAGTACAAACTAGTATCCATGAAGGTGAAGCTAGGTAGATTACTCTAGAAAGATTGTTTAAGTAGATTTTATATTAAACTTTCAGTCGTTCAGCCTTGATCATTTTTTTGTTGCACACGATTTGTCCCGGAGAGGCATCTAAAGAGCACAAGATAGATCAACCTTCCCTCTTTAAGGATAGATCTGGTCTTGGGAAATGTGATCCCTTCTTCCAGAACTCCAAGGCTTGAGCTGCAAGTTCAATAGAGGAAAAAGGGGGGCGATCAGGAGGAATGATGGGGTTAATTGGGGAGAGGCTTTAGATCAGGGATTGGGAACCTTTTTGACTCAGAATGGCATGAAAGCAAAATATTTGGAAATTTTTTTCAGTGAGAGCCATATAATATATATAATATATTTTAAGACTGAATTCAACTACATGTGAGTATATACGTACATACTATGAGAAAAGGATTCCCCCGGCAGAATGACGGGACACTTCAGACCTGGCTCTGCAAAAGGCATGCTCAGGATTCTGGGAAGGAAGAGAAGATGGAAGGAAGGGGGAAAGAAAGAAAGAAAGACAGAGGAAATAAAGGAGGGAGATGAAGAAAGAAAAGAACAAACTATGGAAAAGGAAGACAAGAAATGCAGGAGAGAGACAAGGAGGGGGAAAGAAAGAAGGAAATGGAAAGGGAGGAAAGGAAAGGGTGGGGAAAAGAAAGGAAAGGGAGTGAGGAAAAAGTAAAATAATGAAGGGAAAAGAAGAACAGAAAGAAGGGGAGAGAGGGAAGTGAAAAAGGAAGGAGAAGGAAAAGAAGACTTGGCAAAAAGAATAGAAGAGGAAGGGAGGGAGAATGGAGGAAAGAAGGAAAGGGGAGAGAGGGAGGGAAAAGGAAGGAGAGAAGGAAAGAATGGAAGAGGTAGGGAGGAAGGGAGGGAGGGAGGAAAAAGAATGAAAGAAAAAGAAAAGAAGGAAGGAATAAAGACGCAGGGGGCGCGGGGCCAAGACAGACCTTGGTGTCGACGGCGAGGCAGTCCCGCCGAACGCCGTCGAAATCGCAGCGGCGCTTGAGCTGGCTGATGATTAGCTGGGCGTGATGAGCTGGGTGATGAGCTGGGGGCAGCGAGGCCGGGTTGGTGGTGCCAGTGCCAGGCCTGCCTCCGCTGCCCTCCCTTTCCGAGGCCCATGGCAGAGGAGGATGAGGCGGCACCACCAGGCTCCGCCATCCCTGGCAGAGAGGGCACAGGGCCCCGAGAGCAGCGGGGGATGAGGAAGAAGCGGCGATGGCGGCGCGGAAGCGGCAGTTGCAGTGCATTTGCATCACTCCTCCCCGCTGCATGCTGGGAAACTGAGGCCCAGGCTGCTCTGGAGAGCCAGATGCAATCATGAAAAGAGCCACATCTGGCTCCCGAGCCACGGTTTCCTGACCCCTGCTTTAGATTTACACACAGAAAAGCTATCTCAGTTCCAGAAGAGGAATATTGCAAGGAGGGAATGTTCTGAACACATGGTTAACTCATATACTAAGGGTCCTGTTGAAAAAGAAATCAAAGAAAAGGAGCACTATTTTCTTTAAAAATGGAGAAATAAAAGTGCTCTTTCTTCCCCTATACTGTCCTGGCATGAGCCCTGGAAGAATTTGTCTAAGTGATTCCTATGCCTCCAGATATCACTGCTCCTACCTTTAGGACTGTCCAGGCTTATCATAGTTCTCGTTTAGCTGGGAGAAGGTTCCACTGAACTGAGTGTGACTATACTTTTGCATAAATGCCTATTTTGAATCTGGGATTGCTCTTTTTAGCTTAGGCGGCTGGATAGCATCTAAGCACTGACGTCATCAGTTAATTTCTGTGAGTTGGTAGGGGAGGGGAAGATTGAGCCACCAGATACAAGTCGTGTGAGAAATCCACTCCCTAACTGCTGTTAGGGAGGTGGTGCAGATGAGAAAGTTACTTCACAGGGCTAATGCAGGATGTCAATTGACCACCTTTAATTTTAGGTCACCAAGTAGGAATTCTTTATTTGACATCTTACTAGGTTTCATATTTGTATTCTACTTACTTGCTAAAGAAAGTTCACCGAAACACAATTATATCTCACTAAAATATATGCTTGACATTTGTAAGTAAAGTTCCCATATTCACATCTTTATGCTTTCTGTGGTATTTTATGAATTGAACTAATCTATTTATTTTTGAGGTAAACTAAAGTAAATTTGTGTGTGTGTGTGTATGTGTGTAAAGGGAAGATTGAAGCATGTTGCGTACTGAGGTGTGTAATGAGATTGAAAATCAAAACACTTAGGAGTAAGCATCTCCAAACTTAATGGAATATACTCCTGAGTTGACATTTTGCAATTGTGGTTTTAATCAGTTTTTCAGCCTTTAATATGTTTGTTTTCATACTATGAAGGGTTAGGATTATTAAACTGTTTTAATGTGTTGCTGTAATATTGTAATAACAAGTTTTCCTTTTTTATGTATTAAACAGAGTTTGTGGATGCACTTAGATGTTTGCAATGAGCACTGTGGCTGGCATGCCCCAGTGTTTTGGATCCCAATGCATAGAACTCCATGGTAATCGAATTTATCAGAAACGAACGTCTTGAGCCTCGTGGTCCCGTTGGGGGTTGACACATCAGAAACTTCATATTTGGAAATGGCTGCAGGATCAGAGTAAGTGTTAATATCCCTGCAAATTTGTAAAATTTGTTGATTTGTTTGTTGCACTTGATTTATCTATTCACTGTCTGCTTCAAGGTTTCTAATACCTTACTTGAATTATATTTTAATATGTATTGAATTAAGCTCATGTGTTATTTTCTGGCAAACTTATTTTTTCATATTTTGTGGAATTTAAAAATAGATTTTCTTATTACTATTCTAATATTATATTTTATTAGTGAATAAAGAAAATTAAAATTATTTTTTCATTAAAATAGATATTCAAATGCAGCTATCATTTGTATTTACATCTTGAGCAAGTTCTAAATTAACAGGTATTTCTTTCAGTGCGTAAACTCATAATATTCTACTACCTTTTAATGTAAGGCTATTAGAGTTTAGAAAGTATTTTAAGATGGAATTCAACATGCCGATTAAAGGGGTCTAAAAGAGCCTCCTCATTAAGACATTTCCTTTCATAGGATTGTACAAAAAAGGTGTTTTTAAAAAGCAGTTTCTCGAAATCCGAGGTGCTTTGCATATTCTACCACTAGATGTCATTGGTCTGACTTACCAGGATTTCAGATTTTGCTAACAGCATATGGGCAAATTCCTACACCTCATATGTGTTCACAGAAACAATAAGTATACTGATATTAATGTACTCCTGGAGTCTTATTGACAATATTATGCAGATATGTTGTGTTGCAAAACACAGTTGTCTTTGTTGCTTGAATTGATAAATGTTCTCTTAATATCTCTAATACATACCAGTGAAACTATTTTAAATATGTGGCTGAATTGGTGTCTTGTCGGAGATTTTATTCAATGGCTTTCTTCATCACCCTTGAAACTATGCATTAGGGATGTGTTGTATGTGAAATCTTGACCTTTGCCTTTCCACTTGATTTTCAGACCTGAATCTGTAGAAGCTAGCCCTGTGGTAGTAGAAAAGTCAAACAGTTATCCACACCAGCTATATAACAGCAGCTCTCATCATTCACACAGTTACATTGGTCTACCCTATGCAGTAAGTTAACACACTCACTTATGTTTCTTTGGTAATCAGAATGTTGCTTTATTAATTAGTTGCTCATTGTGGAAATTCACAACAGTAAGATCCGGAATCTTGACATCCTTGTAGAATAGAAAATTTTCAATTTCTCGTAATTTTTCTTCTTTACAGTTGAATTTGTTGAATAAGTCAGCATTTTAAAACTTTATTTCTAAAGAAATTTTACATTAAAGCACTCCCAGCTAAAGTGCTGCTCTGCAATAAACGTAATCCTATAAATCAGTGTTTCCCAACCTTTTTTGAGCTGAGACACAGTTTGTAAATTTTCAAAATCCGGGGGCACACCACCAACCAAAATTACACAAAATGACACTCTAAAACAGTAATACATATAGGTAATAAGAATTTACCTTGAGTTTTGTAGTTCTAGTTCACCTACATCCAGAGAGCACTCTGGACTCGGGACCAGCGAAGCAGACAGGAAGGAAGGAAGGCGGGCAGGGAGCTGGAGGGAGGCCGGGAGCGGTTTCCTGCGCACCGTGGAGGAGGGAGGTGCAGGGCCCTGCGGGAAGCCGGATTTGGCTGGCTCGCGTCTTCCATCGGGCTCACTGGAAGACACGAACTGGACAAGCTCGGCTCCCAAGCAGGGCCTGGGCCCTGCGGGAAGCCGGATTGGGCCGGCTCCCGTCTTCCGCCAGGCTCGCCGGAAGATGCGAACCGGACAAGCTCGGCTCCCAAGCAGGGCCTGGGCCCTACGGGAAGCCAGATTTGGCCAGCTCGCGTCTTCCGCCGGGCTCGTCGGAAGATACGAACCGGACAAGCTCGGCTCCCAAGCAGAGCCTGGGCCCTGTGGGGAGCCATTCTCCTGCTTCGCGGCTCTGCCGGGCTCGGCGGAGCCGCGAACCGGGAGAAAGGCTCCCTGAGGTGCCCAGGTTCCCGCCTCCTCCTCCTCCGGAAGTGAGCCCACAGGATAGATTCTATCCTGTGGGCTCACTTCCGGAGGAGAGCGTCGCCCGGCCCCTCCCCTCCTGAGCCTTCCCTGCCTCTCTAGGTCCTAGAGAGGGTCGTGTTTCCAACCGCTGTTCAGCGATCAGCTGGTGTGCTGCGGGAAAACCTCTCTCAGCAGGGGGGGGGGGGAGAGGTTTTCTCGCGGCACACCAGCTGATCTCCCATGGAACACTAGTGTGCCACGTCACACCATTTGGGAAACACTGCTATAAATAACTGCAATATCAGTTAAACCAGTATATCTATTGATCAGGTAGGTTCACCTCAGATGTCTGTCTTTGCTTATATTGATGAAGGGGCAGGATTGCAGCATACTGCTGCTACTGGGTCTTGGACCTGTCAGCAACCTATGATATGCTTTGCAGTATGCTCTTGCCCTCACAAAAAGCATAATGTTTCAGTTCTTCATCTGCTTGCAAAAGAGATTATGGGATTCTGCTGAGGTATATCTGAGCCATATAACATAACCTCAGTGCCATGTACAAAACAGCCATGTTACATGCAGATTGCATGTTTAGAATAACTAATGTATCTTTCTGAATCAACTGTTTGTGTAGTGTCTTCACGGTGTCCAAATATGAACCAGGTGCATTGAGCTTAACAATTACATCATATTTTAAAAAGCACTGTGACATTTGTTTCTGATCCTGTCAGCTCCAATGTCATTGCAGCAGGCTGTAGGATCCTTTTTGTTTTTTCAAAATTATGACTCAAAATCTTACATTTATTCTATCGATCAGTGACATCTAATGGAATAATACTTATTCGTGTATAAATGATCAGTCTTTTTCTTCAAGATAATTTTATTTATTTATTTCACGGTATTTATATGCTGCTCTTCTCAACCCCGAAGGGGACTCAGAGCGGCTCACAAACAAAATGCAAATACAATAAACTAAATTGCCACAACACATCAATATTACACATCACATTGAACTATACAAATACAATAAACTATATTATTGCCACAGCTCAACATCAATATTGCATATCACATTGTGCTATAACAATATCACATTGAACTATAACAATTATATCGCAATATTATGAGTAATATTGCATGTAACACAAAATATATAGTTATATTATCATATTATTATTAGTAGTAGTAATGTATTGCATTACATTACAACATTATCAATATTATATGTATACACAATATATTATACCATACTATATTATACTATAATATCAAATACAACATATTATGTCATTGTCACAGTACAACAATTACATAACACATTGTATTATTTATTTATTTATTATTTCCGGCATTTTACCCCGCTCTTCTCAACCCCCGAGGGGGGACTCAGAGCGGCTTACAGTAAGGCGCAATTCGATGCCTACACAGTAACAATATAAGACCCCAGAACCCTTCAACAATTAAAATACATTAAAATACAATTACCTAAACATCACACGCATTCATTCCAGATTAAAACAATGTTCTGTCCATAAAAGCATTGGCCCTATTCATCCACTTTCCATTAAAATCCCATCTAAAATGCTGCCTTGTGCTGGTGTGCAAACGCCTGGTCCCACAGACAGGATTTTACTTTTTTCCTGAATGCCAGGAGGGATGAGGTGGATCGTACATCGATAGGGAGCGCATTCCACAGGCGGGGAGCCACCACCGAGAAGGCCCTATCCCTCGTCCCCACCAGCCACATTTGAGAAGTAGGCGGGAGCGAGAGCAGGGCCTCCCCGGATGATCAACAAATTATATCACAATATTATTAGTAATATTACATGTAATGTAAATATGCTATTATAATATCTTATTATTAGTAATATTATATTGTATTACATTACATTACCCATATTATATGCATATACAATATTATACCATACCATTATACTATATTAAATCATATTATATTATACTACATTATATTATAAATAATAAATAAAACTATTTATATAAATAAAAATAATTTTAGTACATATATAAAATTAATGCAATTAAGCAGATAAAATAAACAACAAATACTAAAGTCCAAGATAAAATAAATAAATAGAATATAAATAAACTTAAATAAAATAAACTCAAGATGACGAGCTGCGGCAGGAACTAAGATGATCAGAAATGTATAGTAATAGAAGTACAATCCAGTATTGCAGGATTCTGGCTTCTTTCCTAGGTAGGTGAAATATCTTATCAATGCATTTTTGTCAACGCTCCTGTTTAAATTCTACTCAGATTTCTCTGCTTGGTACGCTATGATTGAAGAATGAGTGCGCATGTAGAACTCTGATTAGCATCATGCCTAGTGATGCTGAACAGTTTTCCTGGATGCACATATTAATATGAAATAGATGCTTGCTTCATCAAATGCATGCAAAGTGAATACAAAAAAGCTAGTATGCAGTGAAGAATGGAAATCATTGTGATATAGGAGAAAATGACTTAAATGTACAAGAAAATACTTTTCTTGTTTACGTTTAGTCATACTCTTACAGTCCTTTCTGAAAGTGTGTAGCAAGTTCCTGTGAATAAAGATTAAATTACTTTAGGTAGTATAACCAGTCGAAGCAAACCTATTTAGTAACCACATGAGTAATCTCACTGGTTTTCTGGGTTTGATTCTATGTTTAGTGGTTTTCTAGCTTAGGCTATTCTGCCTAGAATCTTGCCTAATGTTCGGATGCAATCTAAATGAACAAATCCTCTCTAAATCCCCACTTAAGGTGGCTTGCTTTTTAAAAGTTCACAAGAAAAGATTGTGTTAGTGTTTCTGTTCAGTGATCATCATATATCTAGAGCTTTGCACAGAAAAAGTTGGAAAATGTTTTTTCAAAAACACGTACACATGGTGTGAGAATCCTCCAATTCGCAAGCCTAACCTAGACCAGAGAGATTCTTTATCCATCTTGTAAAAATCCCTAAACAAGCACCCTCACTGAGGCCAGCTAGAATAGGAATGCCTATTATTTCTGATCAGTGATTGGAGATGGGACTGGGAATTACACGCTGAGCTTCCTCAAATGGGAGGGTAAGTTTCAAGGACTTTGTCTTCTCTGCACCCTTTCCCATTGACTTCTGGTGCCAGCTGAAGCATTCCAGTGGGCACTTCAAATAATAATAATAATTATCATAATAACAACAACAGTGTTTCCCAACCTTTTTTGAGCTGCGGCACACTTTTAACATTGAAAAAAATCCGGGGGCACACCACCAACCAAAATGACACAAAACACAGTAATACATATAGTTAATTGACCTTGAGTTTTGGAGTTGTAATTCACCTACATCCAGAGAGCAATGTGGACTCAAACAATGATGGATCTGGACCAAACTTGGCAAGCGGGCCCCTCAGGCAGTAGAGCAGGCCGAGGGCCACCACCAAGCCCAGACTCTGGCCCAGGGTCCCGCCGCCAGCCTCAGCTGCTCCCATTGCCACGGGTAGAGGCTCACAGGCGAATGGGGTGGCAGGAGAGAGAGGGAGAAGGTGACAATTCCGCGGCTCCGCTCTCCGCCATGACTCCTGCCCCTCACTCGCTGAGGCCACGCAGAGGAGGAGGAGCATGAGCAGTGGATGGGTTTCAGCCCCGCCCACTGAAGCCTGTCCACCGCTCGTACTCCTCCTCCGTGTGGCCTCAGCGAGCGAGGGGCTGAAGTCATGGCGAAGAGTGGCGCCCGGGGTCGCTCTCCACCATGACTCAATCAGGCACGAGCAAGCTTCTGCTGCTGGGAAGGGGGCAGGGCCCGAGCGACGTCACTCTTCCTTCCTCCCTCCCTCGATTGGAGGCTGGCTGGGGAAACGGCCGAAGGAGGCGGCGCCCCGGCCCCTTCTTCTTTGTCTTCGCCGCCGCCCGGCCCTTCCTCCTCCCCCTCCTCCCCCAAGCAGCAGGAGTTCGGCAGGAGGGGGAGAAAGGGGGGGGGATGTTTTTCGCGGCACACCAGATGAGCTGTCACGGAACAGTAGTGTGCCGCGGCACAGCGGTTGGGAAACACTGAACAACAACATCAATAATAACTTTATTTATATCCCGCCACCATCTCCGGGGCGGCTTACAAGTCACTCCAGGGTGCACATATAACATACAAAAGGTAAAAATAGCACAAAAGTATAAAAACTAGTCACATAAAATTATAACACCAGATATCAGAAGTTACAATGTGGAATCTTATAAAATTTTATTTTTCAGGACCATAATTATGGTGCACGGCCTCCTCCAACACCTCCGGCGTCTCCTCCTCCATCAGTTCTTATAAGCAAGAATGAAATAGGCATATATACTACTCCACATTTTGATGAGACCTCCAGTGCTACTACTATCAGCACGTCTGAGGATGGAAGCTATGGAACTGATATAACCAGGTGCATTTGTGGATTTACACACGATGATGGATATATGATCTGTTGTGACAAATGCAGGTAATGTAATCCCGTATTTGCCCAAATTCTTTTTTTTATTGTGTGTTATTTATGCTAGCTTTATTTGTTCCTAATTGCTCAAAACCATTACTATATTAGCAAACCATGTTTAGGCCCATATCAGGCATGGCAGGGCATTAATGAAGTATGGACAAATGGAAGCCTTGGCATTTTGTCATTGTGATAGCTGCCATGGATGGACAGGGGAAGCGACAGACCAACCAAACCAGCAAAGATTCTGCAAGTGAGGGATGAATCTGGGAAGGTCACAACGCAGAACTCATTGTTAACCCTACAGAAGTGCAAGGGAGAGGAATTGAGTGGTGAAGACCTAGACCAATTGTTGAACAACCCTGACCTGGTTCCTAGAGCCTGTGATGTTAATGTTATTGATAGAGTGAAAGAGGTACCAGGTGATTACAAAGGTACATGGCATTATTTTAAGTGGCAACAGCAGTTTCCTAGGAAATGCTGTTAATATTATGCTGTGGGTATTGCCAATCATTTTCCTTGGAATGTTATTTATTAAAGATTGCAAAATTGCTTTGGGAATTCAAGGAGAGTCTAAGGAGCTCTTTGCCATGGAAACTTTGCCAGCCCAACAGGCAGATTTATGTTTTTTATGTGTATGTTGTAATGCACATGCAACCTTGGACTGATTAGCCTTGTCTCTTAAAATTAGATAATTTGATGTGCACTTTATCAAGCAGTAGTGAATGCAGAGAATCTAATGTAGAGATGTTCAGATAATTAAATGGAGATATTTGAGGAAAGAAAGAATCTAGCACAGGGGTGGGCAATTATTTTTTCCAGGGGGCCGCACGAGAGCCAAAAAATATTATGGAGGGCCGCACCTATTAATTTACTATATTTACTACATATTACACATCATTAATATTAACATTAATATATCAAGAAATATTCATATATTATTAGTATTAGTATCATAATTATTATATTATAGTGTATATATAGAGAGAGACATTATAATATATTGAAATTATAATATAACATTATATTATTTATTATATTATAATATTATTATTGTAAAACTATTATAAAATAATATAACCACTAAAATAAAATAAAATGCTGCTGCAGGAGGAGGCGATCAGCTTAGCCGGGGTCTGCCTTGTGGCATTCCAGACCCACAGCAGCCCAGAGCAATGGCAAAGGGGGAGGGGGGAATGGAATAAATCCCCACACCCCTCCTTCCCTCTCTCTTTCTCCCCTTTCAAAGAAGACCTCCCTCTTTCCCCCCCCCCCCCCTCGCTTCCCCTTCCAAAATATACTATTATTATTATTAGTCCCCACTCTTCACGGTGCACTGCGCTCCCTCTCATCCCCGCATGACACTTGCCTGCCTCCTTGGGTTGGAACCCTAACCTAAATAGACACACACACACACACGCACCCGTCCTCCCGCCCCCTTGCCTGGCTGCTCTTGTGAAACCCTCCTCCCAGGCACACCCGAGGAGATTGGGAATCATAACCAGACAAACACGCACCGTGACGCCGGCTGATTGATGTCTCGGCTTCACCACTGGCAAAGAGAGGGCGGCCCGCAGGGATACCTGGGAAAGGTAGTTTTTGAATCCACAGAGGAGAAAGGAAGGCCCGAAAGAGAGGACTACCCTTTCCAGAGGCGCTGGCCTCCTTCGCTCTCTGGGCTCCAGGGGGGAGAAGGGGGGCCTCTGCCTCTCCTTCTTGCTGGGCACTTTGCTCAACGTCGTCTTTTTCATCCCGGCTTTCGACCCTCCTCCTCAGCAGAAGGAGGCAGTGGAGGGCCCGCTCTCGGAAGGCAACGGGGGGCTTCTCCTGCTGCCCCCTGGGGGAGACTTAGCCCGGCAGATCTGGGAGCGCTACGAGGAAGTCTTGCGCTACCAGGAGCTGCGGGCGGTGCACTTTGAGCGGTGGCTGATGGACTTGGACCGCGGCCACCCCTTTTCTTCAGCCCCCTCCTCCTCTTCTGCCGCCGCTTCACCTCCAGCCTGTCTGCCTGCCAAGACAGGCCCCACAGAGCCCGCAAAGGCATGGCGGCAGCGACACCCCTTCCTCTTCGCCCCGCCCCCGACACCCTTTTCCCGGGCCGGACAGAAGCGGCTGCAGGGCCGGATCCGGCCCGGGGGCCGTAGGTTGGCCGCCCCTGGTCTAGTAGTATAAAGCAAAGCTAGAAGGAATTGTATAAAGTTTACAAATGTGTAAAAGTTAATTTTTACTCTCTTTCTTTTTGAATAGTGTTTGGCAGCACATTGATTGCATGGGGATCGACAGGCAACATATTCCTGATACATACCTCTGTGAGCGTTGTCAACCTAGGTGAGCAGTATGTTGCTAATAAGAAATCGATTGTTTCAGTAATATAGTTTTTGGAATTTTAGGGTAGAATGATGAAGCGATTTTGTAACTCATCCCCATATATTTACCATACAGTTGATATTTCTAGATTTTATTGAAAATTAATTATGAAAAGTAACTTCTTGGTCATACCAGAAATATGGATTCCTCAAGTAGTAATTCATAGCACAAGCTTATGAGAAATGCGCTTTGTTGAAAGAGAAAATATAGCTATTCCTTTTTATCTTCAAAATTTAAATTTCAGAGTAGAGCAAAGAAAATTAAATGTTATTTGTTCCAGCCCACATTAGGAGCAGGGCTTGAGCCATGTGGATTTATTCTGCACTGTGGGCTAAAGTGTGTAAACCTCCCAAGGTTTTTATCTTTATGTATGGAGCGTTATTCACAAGCTGTACCAAACTGAGTGTGTATCTTATCAGTAGTTCACCCACTAATGTACAAACATCATTATTTGTTGCTGTTTTCTAGATGGGGAAAATAAGCAGTCTGTTCTTGTCCAGTATCTCACTGAAGGCAAAGCTTTTGCACATTATTCTTTTCCTACTGCCTTGTGATTGTGAACACATCTATAAGGGAAGAATAAGGAACATGCACAACTAGTTAGCTGATTCTTTGGCTTGTGTGAGGATCAACCCACCACGATTGGGTTCATCCAATGTGCCTTCCCTGAATAAAGTAAATAACGCCCTACTGTGATCAATTCTTTGCGAAATGTCCTCAGAAGCACTTTAATGACCTGTTGGGTCATCTGCCCCACAGTATCCTTTAAAACCTTCCTGCTACATACATTCTACCTCTGTTGGCATCCAGTGTTTATTTATTTTAAAAAAATTTTACATTTGGCCCGGCCAGAATGATTTTAAATTGTCTGTTATCGCCTATGTGTAAGTTATATTGATTGTATTGTTTTATTATTTGCTGTTGTGTTGTTTATTATGTGTCACTGGGCTTGGCCTCATGTAAGCCGCCCCGAGTCCCCTTGGGAGATGGTGGCGGGGTATAAATAAAGTTTTATTATAATATTATTATCTTGTGTACTAACCTGACTGGCCCGTGATTTTTTCTCTTAGTTCCATGCCCTTCTCCATCAGTTTTTAATCTCCTGTTCTGTTAAACTGGCATGTAGCATTTAATAGCATTAAGCAATGGCAGGATAGATTTATGATAAAGGGAAAATCAATGTTAAAGAATGGAAAGAACTGCAAATTTTGAATAATTAAAAAAAGGTTTTTCTAATGGCTAATCAGCAGATTGAACGATGGAAGAAAGTTTAAAAAAAATCAGCCACCTGGGTGACCATTGCCTACGCTAGGAATAAAAACAAATGCATCTGGGTTAGGGAAAGTGTGTCCTTCTGAATGATGTTAGACCATATCTCCCATCAGCTCTAACCAGCATAGTGAATGCTGAGGAATGCATGGAGTTGCAGTCCAGCAACACTGGCAGAACTGCACTTCGCTTACTTCTAAAATACAGCATCCTTCTGAGAGTAAGGGTTGAGTGAGATCACCATTCTATACCAAATCTTTGCACAGTTAAAACTTGTGCGCCAACTGCGACCATACCTCATGAAGTCCGACTTGACCACGGTGGTCCACGCCTTGGTTACCTCTCGACTGGATTACTGCAATGCACTCTATGTGGGGCTACCCTTGAAGATGGCCCGGAAACTTCAACGTGTTAACCGATCAGCAGCCAGATTAATAACTAGGGCAAGTTACAGGGAGCAGTCAACCCCTCTGTTTAAAGAGCTTCACTGGCTGCCGTTTATTTTCCAGTCCCAATTCAAGGTCAGGTGTTCACCTATAAAGCCCTCAACGGTTCGGGACCCGCCTACCTTCGTGACCGGATCTTCCTCCATGAACCAGCTCGAACTCTCCGCTCCTCGGGGGAGGCCCTCCTTTCGCCCCTGCCAGTCTCATAGACTCATCTGGTGGGCACAAGGGAGAGAGCCTTCTCCTCTGTGGCCCCCTGACTCTGGAACTCCTTGCCTGGAGAATTTAGGAAAAACACCTTTAAACCTGGCTTTTCCACTGTGCCTTTGGAGAGTAGTAATTTAATTTCTTACCATTGCTCTCCTCAATGCCCCCGCTTCTGGAGTCAATTCCCCCCTCCTTGTTTACATGTGTACATGTTTATGTGTGCTCTCCCTCGCAAAGAGGCTACTCCGCTTATCTCACCCTGAGTTTTTAACATTTTATATTTGTACATGTGGCCCGCCTTGTCATTTGTGATTTTAGATATCTATTTGTATATTGTTCTTTTATTTATATGTATGCATTTATATTGTGTTTATTGTTGATGTTTTGATTTTTTAATTGTAATTTGTTGTTTGGGCATGGCCTCATGTGAGCCACCCCGAGTCCCCATCGGGGAGATGGTGGCGGGGTATAAATAAAGATTATTATTATTATTATTATGTTACTACTCTACCACATGCCAGTCTTAACCTACAATCCTTATGTGTTAGTAAGGACACATTATTTGTGTCCTTTCACTAAAGAGTTCAAAACTTTGCTCTTCTTTTGGGCTATGGACCTTGAATGCTGAAGTAGTAGGCACTCTGATGTAATCATGTTTACTTTCGTTATGTTTTTATATTGGTTTATCTCTGTTTTGCTTTGGGATTTGCAGAGAGCATAAAATTATTAGATTAGAAAACCCCTTCAAATAGTTAATTGAAACAAGTAAAAATGAACCCAAACAGAATGGTTACTGTAAGCAGCTGCTTATTATCAACTTTATTTATTTTCCTTTTTTGAAACAGGACTTTAGATAAAGAAAGGGCCGTGTTGCTGCAGCGTAGGAAAAGGGAAAACATGTCAGGTAGGTAATGCTTGCATAGCTATGTATCTTTACGAATGTTGATCTTTGCAAGATTTGTTCATGCGGGGGAATCCCTTTATTTCCTCCAAAGTTTAGAGATTATGCCTTGCTTCAGGTCATCCAATGGGTTTCCATGGCAAAAGCTCTTGATAAAAAGGTTCTGTTGCCATGATGGTATATGGGTAGCTCCCCAAATTCAATTTCCACTCAAATTGAATTTGGGATTATATGGACAGATCACATTGCATAATTACAATAATTCATCGCTGTAAAATGGGATCATGGTCAGACATTTTGCAGGAAAATATATTTAGACGGCTTCAAAAATAAGGCTAAGAACAGGTAGTTTTAATAACTGCTCACACATGTCTATGAATACCAGTTATGGAGAAGCAACAAAAGTCATAGGGCCTGTTCCCCTCACATCCTGTATTTGGGCTCACCATAGGCAACTGGTTAGTTACTTGGAAGAACCATAATTTTGTGTATATATAGGCCTTTGACCTGACCCAACAGGACAACTCTTATTTGGAGGTAGTTAATAACTAATCTATCTAATATTCTGCTGCAAGATAGTTAGGTTTACATCCAGTATACATTGCAGTAAGAAATGTGCACCAAATATATAGCCTGTCTGCAGAAACCTAGTAGAAAAATAAGTACCATAGTTTACTCTTACATTGCACTGTGTGACAATTTTATTTTGGCCTAGTTGAATGGCTAGGCCAAACTTCTAGGAAATCTTTCCTCGAGTGCGGAGTACCCCAGGGCGCCATATTATCACCAACGTTGTTCAACATCTATGTCCGGCCTTTGGCTGGTATAGCCCGGAGCTTCGGCCTAGGGTGCTACCAATATGCCGATGACACTCAGCTCCTGCTGAAGCTGGAGCCTGGCGCAACTTCGGTGCCCGAAAACTTCACTCGAGGTCTGGAAGCAGTAACAAAATGGCTCCGTGCCCACAAACTCAAAATAAATCCATCAAAGACGGAGATCTTATGGCTGGGCCGCCCAGAACCACCTTTCCCACTGCCCCCCTTCGAAGGGGAACCATTGATTCCGTCCCCTCAGTAAAGAGCCTTGGTGTTATCCTGGACTCCAAATTGTCGATGGAGGCCCAGGTTGCCTCCACGAGCAAAGGGCCTTCTTCCACCTGCGCCAGCGAGACAACTGGCGCCCTACCTCCCCGGAGCGCTAGCTACAGTAATCCATGCCACGGTTACATCACGGCTGGATTACTGTAACGCCTTATATGTGGGTCTGCCCCGGTCACTAACCCGCAGGATCCAGATTGTGTAGAACGCGGCCGCCAGGCTTCTCACAGGAACATCGATGAGATGCCACATTACACCATCCCTGCAGCGCCTGCACTGGCTGCCCGTTGAGTATAGAGCCTTACATAAGACCTTGACCTTGGCTTTCAAAGCCCTACGGGGCCGGGCCCAACATACTTAAAGGACCGCTTGCTGATGCCTGCCTATTCAAGGACACCGCGGCCGGCAAACAAGAACCTCCTTTGCGTCCCGGGCGTGAAAGAGGCCCACCTGGAGGCCACGAGACGGAGATCGTTCTCCATTGTGGCCCCGTTCTCTGGAACTCGATGCCACCGGACCAGAGAGCCTCCCTCGACCTGCCCCAGTTCCTGACCGCTCTAAAGACCTGGCTATTTAGGAAAGCCCATGGCTAATGCAGAACCAGGAACTCAACTACCTGAGCCTGGCCCTTGCATTTAACCCCTAAATATTTTAATCTAATTTTTAATATTTTTAATATTTTTAATTGTTGAATTGCTATGTGTAAGTCGCCCGGAGCACTAACGTGGAGGGCGACTCAGAAATAATAAAGTCAGTCAGTCAGTCAGTTATTTGTTTAGTCATTCTCAGAATGGCTCAAGGATCAATCCACCACAATTGGGTAGTCATTTTGTGGTTGGATTGATATCTTGCTACTTTTTGTTATAGTTTTTGGTACTGGATTATATAGTTTTTCGTACTGAATTAGTTGGCATGCCTTATGAAATGTTTAAAATCAGGATTCATGTGTTCCCCAAAGTTAGATTTCAAGGATACCTTGATTATTGTGTCACTGGCCCTGCTACAAGTTACCATATCTTGCAGACCTGCAGCAAGCCCAAACCAGTAGCAAGTTATCTGAAATTTGTTTCTACTCTGACATCTGTTTAGTGGGTGTGGTTTTCAAATTATTTGGAGAAGTTGTGGAGGATGTTTGCTTACAGTTAAAACCACAGCCCCGGGAACAGTGATTGCCATTTGGGGTTAGTTTGGTTGCACCAACCCCCTCAAACAGATGATGTGGTAAGTTGAGAGTAGAATTCACTTCAGGGTGCAAAAAGAGGTTGTAGACCATATGTGGGAAATGGGCTATACTTCCTATAAACCAGAACCTCTCCTAAGCAGGAATGTGAACACTGGGCAAAAACATGTGTTTTCCTATACATAAGTGGGTAACAGCTTTTTTAAAGAAAGAAAGAATTATTGACTGAATGTTTTTTCATGTTGCATGAACATATTGTCAGGAAAAACATAGACTCCGTTCATCTTTTTAACATTAGTGGTATCGACATCATCAAAGGGGTATTTTCCATTGCTCCTACAGCCTCACTTTCTCCCCATAGGTAGATGCTGGGAAATTATTGTTCTTTTGATTTTCAAACCTTTTTTCAAACCACTATTTATGTTATAAAAGGGCTCCAGACAGGCATGTAGCCGGGGGGGGCGCCTTGGGGGCTTCAGCCCCCCTGAAATTCTCAGGGGGGTCCGCAATAAGGCCTTACTGGTACATTATTTAAACCAGTCTTTCTCAACCAGTGTGCCGTGGCACACTAGTGTGCCGCGACGGACCTCCTGTTGTGCCGCGAGAAAAGCTCTCTGCCCCCCTTCCTCCTCCCTCCTACCGAACTCCTGCTGCTTGGGGGAGGAGGAAGGGCCGGGCAGTGGCGAAGAAAAAGAAGAAGGGACCGGGGCGCCGCCTCCTTCGGCCGTTTCCCCAGCCAGCTTCCAATCCGCCATGACTCCCACCATAACTCTCGCCCCTCGCTCGCTGAAGCCGCGTGGAGGAGAAGCCCCGCGCACTGAAGCCCGTCCACCGCTCATGCTCCTCCTCTGTAAGAGAGCTGAAGCTGGGGGGAGGGGGCGGGGCATGGCACGGCCTGTAGGAGAGCTGAAGCTGGAGGGAGGGGGCGGGGCATGGCGCGGCCTGGCGTGGCCTGGCTCTGCCCCCTCCCCCAGCTTCGGCACTCCCAGCAGCTGCTCCAGCCTTGAGGAGACAGTGCCAAGCCATCATTGTGCTGGCTCTGGCACCGCTGGCTTGGCACTGCCCCCTCAAGGCTGGAGCAGCTGCTGGGAGAGGTGAAGCCGGGGGGTAGGGGGCGGGGCATGGCACAGCCTGGCTCCGCCCCCTCCCCGGCTTCGGCACTCCCAGCAGCTGTTCCCAGCAGGCCACCATCCCCCAGCCGTTCTTTACTGTGTTAGAGTGTCATTTTGTGCCATTTTGGTTGGTGGTGTGCCCCCAGATTTTTTTAATGTTAAAAGTGTGCCACGGCTCAAAAAAGGTTGGGAAACACTGATTTAAACTGCTATGTGTATTTATATCATGATCTGATCACCATGCTCAGTATATCCCATATGCATGGGGGTATTGGGATAACAATACAAAAGGTTTGCTAGGGTAGACCCTCTCTCAAATTCAGCCCCCAATCAAACTCACCCCGAATCAAAATCCTGGCTACGGCCCTGGCTTCAGACATGGCTAAACTGAGTACCCAGGACGGCGGTCCCCCTAGATAGGGGGGCCCACACTTTTTCAGCACACAAGCTACTTATAGTAAAACTAAGTCAGAAAGATCTACCTACCTCCTCAAGGCTGGAGAGGGGCAGGGGCGGAAGTCGATCCCAGCCGGATGGGGCGCTTCTCAGAGGGGGCAGAGCCAGGCCTTGCCAAGCCCCGCCCCCTCCCCTGGCTTTGGAGCTCTCAGCAGCTTCTCCAGGCTTGAGGATGGCAATGCCAAGCCAGTGGTGACATAGCTAGCACAAGGCTGGCTTGGCACTGCCATCCCCAAGCCTGGAGAAGCTGCTGGGAGTGCCGAAGCCAGGGGAGGGGGCGGGACTTGGTGCGGCCTGGCTCTGCCCCCTCTGAGAAGTGCCCCATCCGGCTGGGATCGACTTCCTTTGGTCCCGGGATCGACTGATCGATCGTGATCGACTTCCTGGGCAGCCCTGCCCTAGATTAAGGGGAGGCAGGGAAGTGAGGTAGCAGTGGTCTATAAAGATTCCATCTCCCTGACCAGGTGCGCTATCCCTCAGTCAACCTTGTTTTAATGTGTCCACCGGAGGATAGGAGACCAGGACAGAATAGGGATTCTGTTAATGTACAGTCCACCCCGCTGCTGAGCTGAGCTGGCCGGGGTGATGTCAGACCTGGCATTGGAGTCCCAGCAGCTGGGGGACCTCAACGTCCATGCAGAGACCACCCTTTCAGGACCGGCTCAGGACTTCATGGCAACCGTGGGGCCGTCCCAATTAGTATCTGGCCCTACCCACAGTGCTGGACACACATTTGATCTGGTTTTCTGCCAGGGATGGAAGGAAAGTGGCAGTGTGGAGGAGCTGACCATTGCTCCATTGCCGTGGACCAACCATGAGCTGAACAGGTTTAGATTCACTGCACCCCCTAACCTCTGCAGCGGTGGAGGACCGAATCAGATGGTCCGCCTCAGGAGGCTTATGGATCCGGATGGATTCCTGATTGCTCTTGGGGAGTTTCCCGCCACCTCAGTAGGTGACCCTGTTTATGCCCTGGTCACTCTCTAGAATGGGGCGTTGGCTAGGGCAGTAGACACGATTACTCTGGAGCGTCCCCTCTTAAGTAGCTGAACTAAACCATCTCCTTGGTTCAACGAGTTGGCAGTGATGAAGCAAACAAAGAGGAGACTAGAGTGCGTGTGGTGGAAAAGGCCTAACGAGTCAAACCAAACACGGCTATGCCTCAATCAAGCAAGCTGCATGATAGTCATTCAGGGAATATCCAAATACTGAAGAAGGATTGTACGGTTTTTTTATCCTGTTTTTTTTTAAAGATGGGGATACCAGTGCAACAGAAAGTGGTGATGAAGTTCCTGTAGAACTATATACTGCTTTTCAACACACACCAACTACAATTACTCTGACTGCTACACGAGTCACCAAACTCACAGAGAAGAAAAGGAAAAAAAGTGGGGATAAAGAGCAAAACATCGCAAAATGCAAAAAGGTATGTTAATTATGAAATTTGTGTACACTTTTAAAAGTCTGATTACAATGAAAGGAGAAAAAAAGCAGGGTTAGGAAAAGTACAAAGGGTATTGACATAAATAGATACTAGTAGATTTGTTAATGTAGGCTGACAATTTTTCCAAAAACACATTCTCATGTAGTTGACTTCTATAAAATACATGTTCATGAATCGCTAAAGTAGCGAAAATTTCTGGCCGTTCAATGGTGAATATATTTTCAACCATATATAAAATTAGATAATCATTAATGTTTTTGTACAAGTGGTTGAAACACATGTATGAAGGAAACATGGTGAGTTCTTTTTCATAGTGCCATAAGAGTGCTTTTCTGTAAGAGGCACCTTTTCAGAAATGAATTGTTGTTATCTGTACACTCCTCCAAAGAATATTTGTTTTTTTATACCTTGAATTATCATACAAATTGACATTTTTGATTTGTAATTTGACGTTTTCAGGCCTTTCGTGAAGGTTCTAGGAAATCTTCAAGAGTTAAGGTAAATGAATTTGTTCTTTGAATTCCCACTCCTGTTGTATTTAGTGCAGTAAACAACACATTCACAATCCAAAGTGGATGCACGTGAAGTAGAGATATAGTTCACAAATGCCTGCTTATTTTGGTTTAATTTTTTTTAAAAAAAGATCACCTTTACAAAATAATGTTCAAGGTGATTACTGCATTAAACATTTATTAAAGCAGTAGACAGTAACAAAACTAAACGTTAAAGATAAAGTCAAAGCAGCATTATAAAACAAAGCAAAATAGCATTAATTGCCACAAAGATCCCTTGAGATTTATTAACAGTACAGATAGAGTAGTACAATACTAGGAAGGTCAAAACAGGTACACATTAAAGTCATTAAAGAGCCGTCCAGTCTATTAGAGCAGTGTTTCCCAAACACTGTGACGCGGCACAGTAGTGTGCCGTGACGGGCCTCCTGCTGTGCCGCGAGAGAAGCTCTCTGCCCCCCGTCCTTCCTTCCCCCCTCCTCCTGCCGAACTCCTGCTGCTTGGGGGAGGAGGAGGAAAGGCCGGGCGGCAGCGAAGAAAAAGAAGTAGGGGCCGGGGCGCCGCCTCCTTCGGCCGTTTCCCCAGCCAGCCTCCAATCCGCCATGACTCCCGCCCTTCGCTGAAGCCGCACGGAAGAGGAAGCGGGGCATGGCGCAGCCTGGCTCCTCCCCCTCCCCCCAGCTTCCATTTTCCCACAGCTTGCTGGCTCTGCCACCGCAGCTTGCTGGCTCTGCCACCGCTGGCTTGGCATTGCCCCTCAAGGCTGAGGGACAGGACAGAATTGTGCTGGCTCTGGGAGATCTTAAGCCGGGGGGAGGGGGCGGGCCATGGTGTGGCCTGGCTCCGCCCCCTTCCCGCAGCTTCCGCTCTCCCACAGCTTCTCCAGCCTTGAGGGGACAGTGCCAAGACAGCATCGTGCTGGCTCTGCCACCGCTGGCTTGGCATTGGCCCCTCAAGGCTGGAGAAGCTGTGGGAGAGCTGAAGCTGGAGGGAGGGGGCGGGGCATGGCGCGGCCCGGCTCCTCCCCCGGCTTTGGCACTCCCAGCAGCTGCACCCAGCAGGCCACCATCCCCCAGCCGTTCTTTACTGTGTTAGAGTGTCATTTTGTGTCATTTTGGTTGGTGGTGTGCCCCCGTTTTTTTTTAATGTTAAAAGTGTGCCGCGGCTCAAAAAAGGTTGGGAAACACTGTATTAGAGCATTGTTTTAGTGAGAAAGGCAGGTGGAACTCTGAAAACATCCTTACTCATCAAACTTTGATGGTTGCTGGTATTGTTTAGAGTTGAGGCTCAACCTGGGGAGCCAGTGCATGCTTTGTGAGATGATCTGGTCTCGCATAATCAACTGATGCAAGTGTGCACTTTTATTTCTATTTTAGCTTCTTATTTGAGAACAAGGAACCCTCGGTGGTGCAATAGATTAAACCCTTGTGCCGGCAGGACTGAAGCCCGATAGGTAGGAGGTTCAAATCTGTAGAGAGCACGGATGAGCTCCCTCTATCAGCTCCAGCCTCCCACAAGGATGGTAAAACATCCGAGTGTCCCCTGGGCAACGTCCTTGCAGATGGCCAATTCTCACACCAGAAGCGGCTTGCAGTTTCTCAAGTTGTTCATAAAGCACACACACAAAAGAAAATTTAACAAGAGAAAGAAAGCGAATCAATTAGTGGAAATGTTTGCAATCTAAATTCTGTAAAGGGTAGAAAGTAATTGGTTTTATTTGGATTAAAAACAACCCAAGGACATGCGGGCAACCAGGAATGGCTTCACAAATATAGGGAAACAAAATGGAAAGATAGACAAAAAATGATGATGGCAATTTGCATTTTTTAAAAAAAATATTCGAAGTAGCTGCCAGGGAGTGGGATGCTGAATTTTGAGGGACCATGTCCAGCTTTAAATTAGGGGTGAGGAGACTGGATTTCACACATGTTTGTGCTAGCTAGTTCATGTTTAGGCTGCAGACTTTATTTTCTAACAGGGGTTTATACCCACTGATAATTTGATTTTAGTGAAAAAAAGGATACAATAAGAAAGGATTAAATGTTGCTCAAGAAGGCAGAGTCTACACAGAACGCTGCTATTTAATGAGATGCCCTCCTTCTTTCCTGGCTCATTATTCAGAAGAATAGCATGGTTACCTAGACTGCTACAGGGCAACACTAGGACTTGCATTATTAGACTATTTGAAAAAGTGGTTTGATTTATAGCTTTTTCCGAATCTGGCATTTCTTCCATCCATTTTTAATTGGGGTTAAGAACTTTTCAAGGGTGGAGTGGATTAGACCTCAACTCAAGCACTAGGATTCTGTTAGTCTCTGGCATTCTTGACTACATTCTGCACTACTACCCTCAAGGGCGTTAAGTACAACCATGGGTGCTGTATCCTTAGCAGTCCAATGTGTTTACCCTGACATTATTTCTAGTCACTGCTTCTGATGTTGTTCCCAGGAGCCCCTCTCATTATTCATCTAATTAGGTAATCTTGTCCCCCCAAACCATTATTTCCTTTCCCACATTTCTGCCACCTAACTTGTTGAGGCCTATCTTTTGTACTCAAGTGAAAATGCCAGCCTACTCCCAATCTTTAAGATGCCAGTTTAAGAGCACAAATAAGGATTTTCATAAAGGGCAGGGGCATATTATTATTTTTATTATTATTATTATTTACGTCATTTTTACTCTGCTCCCACAGGGGGACTCAGAGCGGCTAACATGGCAGCAATTCGATGCCGTAGTAAAATATAGTATAATAAAAGATAAAAACATACACATCACAATTTAAAACAACATTAAACAACATTATCTGCACAATCCAAAAAGCCTTTTTTCATTTCAACAATCACAAGGTCAGTTTCAGTGTTCAGTACCATTATATTCATTGACCAAATGCCTGGTTCCACAGCCATGTCTTTAGTTTCTTTCTGAAAGAAAAGAGGGAGGGTGCCGATCTGATTTCACTGGGGAGCGAGTTCCATAGGCGGCGGCCGGGAGGGGGGGGTCACCACTGAGAAGGCCCTGTCCTTTGTCCCCACCAGCCGTGTTTGCGAAGCTGGTGGGACCGAGAGCAAGGCCTTCCTGGTGGATCTTAAGCTACGAGGCGGAACGTAGAGGGAGATACGTTTGGACAAGTAAGCTGGGCCGGAGTCGTATAGGGCTTTATAGGCCAAGACCAGCACTTTGAATTGTGCTCAGAAATGGCTGGCAGCCAGTGGAGTTGACGTAACAGGGGGTGGTATGTTCCCTGTACGATGCTCCAGTTAGCAATCTGGCTGCCGCCTGTTGGAATAATTGAAATGTCCGAACAGTCTTCAAAGGCAACCCCACGTAGAGAGTGTTGCAGTAATCTATTCGGGATGTAACCAGAGCATGGACCACTGTGGCCATGTCAGACTTCCCAAGGTATGGGCACAGCTGGTGCACAAGCTTTAACTGTGCAAAAGCTCTCCCGGCCACCGCTGAGACCTGGGGTTCCAGGCTCAGCGATGAATCCGGGATCACTCCCAAGCTGCGAACCTGTGTCTTCAGGGGGGGAGTGTAACCCCATCCAACACAGGCTGTAACCCTAAGCCTTTCAACTGACCAGGAGGGCCTCTGTCTTGTCTGGATTCAATTTCAATTTGTTAGCCCTCATCCAGGCATACCAACTGGGGAACGAATAATTCCACAGAAACTTAATTGCCAGCTATTTGGTCTTCTCTGTTCGCAGCCATTTTATTTATAGAGGGCAAAGGCAATGAGCAAAGATGAAAGCACCATGCAATGGTTTGAAATTACAGCCTCCCAAGTGACGATTTCCTCAGCATGGTTCTAGGCCTGTCCAGGCAAGCTGCTAATTGTCCAACTCAAAAGTAGGCTGTAAGGCAGATGAGAGAGGTGTCACCATAAGATTGTGGGGACGTCTTTGTTTCTTCTACAGAAGTTACAGACTGTTAGAAGATAGCTACTGCTGATGACCTTGTAGTTCAGTCATTTCCAAGACTAGTTATCAACAAAGGAAATGAGACACAGGTAGATAGTTGAACCAAAGTATGTTAGGAGAGAGCCTTCTCCTCTGTGGCCCCTGACTCTGGAACTCCTTTGCCTGGATAGACTAGGAAAGCCCCCACTTTAGAGACCTTTAAAAAACACCTTAAAACCTGGCTTTTCCGCTGTGCCTTCGGAGAGTAGTCATTTAATTTTTTACCATTGCTCTCCTCAATGCCCCAATTTTTAGAGTCCATTCTCCCCCCGTGTTTATATGTGCTCCCCTTCGCAAAGAAGCTACTCCGCTTATCTCACCCTGAGTTTTTAACATTTTATATTTGTGCATGCGGCCCACCTTGTCATTTTTGATTTTAGATATCTATTTGTATGTGGTTCTTTTATTTATATGTATGCTCATTGTGTTTATTGTTGATGTTTTGATTCTTATTTTATTATAATTCATTGTTTGGGCTTGGCTTCATGCGAGCCACCCCGAGTCCCCATCGGGGAGATGGTGGCGGGGTATAAATAAAGATTATTATTATTATTATGTTACTACTCTACCACATGCCAATCTTAACCTACAGCCTTAGCCCAATCCATGATAGAGGAAATATTAGTAAGAATTGTATTTCTTCATGTTCCTCCCAGCTGACTTCACTTTTGGAAGAGCCTGATTAAACCGACTGGTGTGATGTATTTTCTCATGGATTTCTTTGTGGATTGCATCCGATTATGAGCCAAAAGTGTAGCTTCGGATGTGACCTTAAAGGAGACTATAGTTGAGGCATGGGAAAGTAAATGAGTAGTGTTGTGCCTTACAATCTCTTGGAAACTCTTGCATATTACATCTCTGTTCAGTGAGTTTAAGGTTAAAAAATAAAAAAGCTAGCCGGTATCTCAAAGCAGTGCCATATTATTCTGGAGTAGCGTGAGGGAAAGTCGCATTCTTTATGGCAGTCAGAAAAACTTAACAGCTTGGACAAATGGGTGCTCAAGATTTCATACCTGCTTGCGCTCTGAAATTCCTATCTGAGGAACAAAATTTCTCTGCTTCTGTGGGCCAAGGAAGACACCTTATGGATATCGATGCTTTCTCTTCCAAAACCATGACCCTGAGGAAGGTATTGGAATGTGTTGATCATGATTGTCTGCCTTCTGTTTTATGGGTCCATTATCACCTTTTCGGACCAGCCCAAATCCTTTTGGTGCCACATGTTGTGTAGGTCTGTTCTAGAGTTTCTTTAATCAAATTTAGAAAAGGACCAGGTTCCTTAAAAGGACAGGTGACAGAATTAGGCTGTCTTTTCAAATGTGTAACCTGTGTCAACCCCAAATCAGTTGTTTCCTTTGAGACGCAATGCTTTTTCTTCATGATCTCTATGACTTACACAAGTGGGCTAGCTGAGCCTGCACAGTGCATCACTTGGAACTTTCTAGAGCTGCATAAGCATTTTAGCAATAACCCCACTCGCCCTCTGCAGACCACATTCTTCATAGCACAATAACAGAGCATAAAATCATAAAAACAATATGGCTGGACAATAATAGATGCTGAGGGCTCAGAGTTTGTGCAGTAGTTCCTAGATAGAGCTAAGGGAAAATGCAAAATTAAATAAGGCAGGGCTGGGAGAGTAATTAAAATGCCAGGATCACAGGGCAGAGGGCCATACTAAAGGCCAATTATCTGTTAAACTGCCTAGTCAAAGGCACAACGGAACATGTTTTAGGTCCTTGCAGAAAGTGGACAGGGTAGGGGCCAGGCTGATCTCCCTAGGCAGAGAAGCCCCACTCCCTCGTCCCTACTAGCTGCACTTGAAACGGAGGTGGAAGTGAGAGAAGGGCCTCCCCGGATGATCTTCAGGCACGTGCTTGTTCGTAGGGGAAGATGAGATCATGAAGATAGGCAGGTTCTGAACCATTTAGGGATTTGCACCTTGAATTGGGACCGGAAACCTATTGGCAGCCAGTGGAACTGTTTGAACAGGGGGTTTGACAGCTTCCTGTAGCTTGTTCCAGTTAGTAATCTGGCCGCCGACCTTTGCACCAACTAAAATTTCCAGGCTGTCTTCAAAGGCAGCCCCATGTAGAGTGTGTTACAGTAATCCAATCTGGAGGTAACTAGGGCATGGACCACCATGGCGAAGTTGGATTTCATGAGGTACGGGTGCAGCTGGCACACAAGCTTTAATTGCTCAAAAGCCCTCCTGGCCACCGCCGACACTTGAGTATCAAGCATCAGGGTGGAATCCAGAATTATCCCCAACTGCGGACCTGTGTCCTCCGAGGGAGTGTAACCTCGTCAAGTGCGGGTTACCACTCTATACTCCGATCAGCCACACGACTGACCTAGAGGACCTCTGTCCTGTCAGGATTACGCTTCAGCTTGTTAGCCCTCATCCAACCCATTGCAGCAGCCAGCCACTGGTCAAGGATCCGGGAGCTTCCTTGGAATTTGGTGGGAAAGAGTAGTAGAGTTGTTTGTCATCTGCATAGATTAGTATTTTAAGTTTTATTAGTATTAGTACATTGTCATGAAGCCTTGGTATGGTTCTTCAAGACTTCACTGAGAACCTACTTGAATCTGTAAGATCTATGGGGCGGGGGGGATTAACTTGAAATGTGATGTTCCTTACATCACTCGTTCTGCTAGTAATGTTCTTTCATGGGCAAATACGGCTTTTCACTATAATGAGTACTTGCTAGAGCTAGATTTCTGCCCCAGTGAGTGTCGTGCCAAAGAAGAGCTACGGTGCAAGCATGATGTACCAGAATGCTTAAAACCTATGCCAGAAGCATTTAAGATGCCAGGTGGTTAGGTAGTGTATTTGTATGCTATGAGCTTTGGTCAGCAGGTCCATCTGGTTTCTAGGAAAATCATCAGTCTTTGGGTGATCACATGCATTACCTAGCGTATTGTTTTCTGAATAAGTCAGTAGTGGGTTTGGCTGTAACAGCAATTCTACACACCAGTTGTCACCAGAAGAACTTTGTAGGCAATCCACCTGGACTAATCAGTTCAATTTCACCTGAAATTTGGAGGTTGACAAGCATGTCTTGGTTACGATATCTTTCTCTTGCCAAATTCCATATTGGATTTTGCAGGTTTTCTTTACCTGCCCATAAGGGAATACTTCTCTTGAACATTGCTTTTCTTCTGGTGGTCAAGAATGGAAAGCTGGACAGATGGAAATATTTTTCAATGGGAAGTAGACCCAAGAGTCCCACATTTTCATAGATACTCTTGCTGAAAAGAGACTCATAGGGTTAAGCACTGGCAATTACTCAATGCCTTCTATGTAGATAAGACTTCTTTTGTCCTCAGGTTTGAATTATTAATGTTTTTGACAAATTCTACTTCTAAACTATAGTTTTTAAGTGCCATGATTGGAGGGGTTTTTCTCCTCTTCACAAAAACAGACTTCTGTGTTGATCCTGCCTTCTAAAACAACAAGAATTGGCTCTTTCTTTTTGGGTCCATTTCACATTAAGTCCAAGGTTATTTTCTAATGTTTTTTGGTAATTTCTTTTAGGGTTCAGCTCCAGAGATTGATCCTTCGGACAGTTCAAACTTTGGATGGGAAACTAAAATCAAGGCTTGGATGGACCGTTATGAAGAAGCAAACAACAACCAGTACAGCGAAGGTGTTCAGAGAGAGGCGCAGAGAATAGCTTCGAGATTAGGAAATGGAGATGACAAAATAGAAGAGATCACCAGCAATTCAGTCTTCAAACCTCCAGTAGAGGTAAACGAAGTGATTGAACCCAATAACCTTTTGTAAGAACTCAAAAGTATTTCAGTAGAAACATCGTTCACTATTTTGGTCTTCCTGTTTGGACACTATTTTTTTAATACGGGATAAAAAATATTTTTGGGGGTTCTGATGAAGAATGGGTTACTAGTTCTGACCAATAGCTATCAGAATTACTATTTCACCCTCTCTTTAGAGGTTGTTTCTATTTTGCCGAATTCTTTCACTTTAAAGTTTATTTTTTAAATGATATTAATGGTTTGCAATAGGCTAAACTATGCTGTCCACAAACAAGAGAACCCCAAACAATCAAAGAAGCAAGTGTCATCCTCAGTGTCATCTCTAATGTGCATAGAGAAGGGTTTAAACCCTGTTCTATTCATAACAAAACCATACATTGCTAACTTGGTTCCAGAAGGAGCCCATATTTTCCTGGAAGGGGCTCATTTATTAAGTCTCACCAGCTTATGCTTAAATGCCAGCTTTTGAAGTGAATCTTAGACAAATATAAAGAGCTTCCCTTGAACTGGTTATTTAATGTACGTACATAGAAAGAAAAAAATTGGTTTCTGTTACCTGTTGGGTAACTTAATTCATTATTTTATGGTCTAGGAAGCTGTTTAGCTGTTATATTGCTTAAAAAGAAAACACTTAACTATTCCACTGTTAATATCAGTGGAAATTATATCTGAATTCTGATTTAGTTTCCTCAGTTACTGCCTCTTCAACAAAATTTAAAGTAAGTATCAGAAAAACATATTTATTCCATCAAGTGTTTGTATATCCACTTACAAAGAGTAGAAAGACAAATTTATAAGAAGTCAGTATTTTAAAGGAGTTACTGGTACAGGTCTGATGCAAAGATAATATGGAACCCTTGAAGGGGGAAATTGAGTATATTACACGTTTTATAGTCAAATCTATACATTAACAATTAGTGTTATTTACCATGGTGGCCTAGCCAATGCACTTCTTTTTACACAGCAACAAATTCAGTGAAAACAGGAAAATAATTTAAAAGAATGGTCACAGACTTAACTTTATTTGAATGGCTTTTATTTTTTTACTATGAAGCCATAATTTTTCCTGGGATAATTATTTGCTAAAACATCCAAGTGAGTAGGAACCAAGAAGAAAAGGCTATGTCTGTCTCTTCTTTGGGGATAGATCTCTAATGAAAGGGAAAGCTGTCGATTCTTTCAGCATTTGAGACATCTGGGAATGCTGACAAGTTAGCTATCAATTTCTTTTTTTAAAAAAACAACAAAACAATTCTATATTCTAGCCAGAAACCGTGTGGTGAGATTCTTTCTAACAGTCTGTTACTCCTTTGAAAACCTGTCACTTCCTTTTCTCAGTTGGAATTTCCCATGAGGGGAAAAGTCCGAAATGTATGAAATACTATAGCACAGTGATTTTCAACCTTTTTTGAGCCGCGGCACATTTTTTACATTTACAAAATCCTGGGGCACACCACCAACCAAAATGACACAAAATGACACTCTAACACAGTAATACATATCGTTAATAGGTTTTTTAATGTATTTATACACTCACTTAGTGTGAAACCTGGGCCTGTTTCGATGAACACAAAATAGATATCCTGGCAGAAAGACACACATGAAGGTCTTGCTCAACAGCTGTCAGTCTCTTTCTGTGTTTAGTTTTTATCGCAGTCAAGCTAGAGAAGGTCATCTCACACAGATATGTGGTTGAAAACGGGAGCAATGTCAAAATAGCTTTGTTGGCCAGAATGGCAACAGATAACCAAAAACTGTCCAAAGGAAGATCAGCAAATTTTAGCTTTAAACTACGAGTTTAATGAGTTCCTCTTGCTCCTTTAAAGTCATGTCCTTTCCAGCAACGGATGCTGAGCTGTTTACTTAGCCGCATCTGAGTGACACGAGAGTGATATGGTTCCATTTCTTAAAGGGACAGATGCGCCTTAATAGTTTATATATGAATGAAGTTCGAAGTTCGAAAATAATTTTCCACGGCACATCTGATGATCTCTCACGGCACACTAGTGTTCCGCGGCACACTGGTTGAAAATCACTGCTATAGCAGAGGTGTCATAAAAATAATTGAGTATTTATGTAGCAATTTTGTAACAAATCGCATTGCAAAAGTAGCAGTGCTACTTCTAATAGGAACAGAAAGTTAAGTTAATAGGTGCTGTGTCTAAATCCCCATTTACCATGTTTCAAACATGGTATTATTTCCCTCTCTTGGCACTTCCAGAAAAAAACCCATGTATCCCTAGTATTCCCATACATAATGTCACATTACCTAAGTTCTGTTCACTTTACATGTGTATGGTTTAGCACTGGCAGCCCTTAAGACGGATGAAAAAAATTCTGCCCCAACCAAATCTCATTTTCGATGTGCTAGATTAATTCATCTTCAAATATGTAGTGCGGGATTCTCACCCTAGTCCAAATAAATACTTGGTGTCAGTAAATTACCAAAAATATAAAAAAATCAGTCTCTGCTGCCTGTTACGCAATCTATGGAAGGGATCTGCAAGCTATTTGATTAATTTAATGTTGGTAAAGCTAAACTAAACATAAAGGAAAGTTGCCTTCTCAGATCTTGTAATAAGAAGCATCTTTGCTTCTTTCCCTCTAGCATCAGCATGGCGCACGTTGACGCACTCCTGGGAGGAATGTCCCTGCTTGCAGAGACCGCCTAGATATAGGCCAATTGTCTTTTGATCAGAAGTGACACAATTACAAGAGGTGTGAGTTCCTTAGTTGTTGTGTCAGAGTACAGTAAGATTTTGCTTAGAAAGGCATATTCCCACTCGAGGCTGTTAAAATGCACAGGAAGTTTCCTTTTCCTAGAAATCCGCATGTTGACGTTTTTGTTAAAATGCATCTTACTGGGCGTCTTCCCTTTTGTCCCTACTAGCAGATTAGAGAGGAGACTGCATCTTCCATGTGTCCTACTCCCCCAATTCAGACCTTTTAACCGGTGTGAAGCATCTTAGGACAGAATTCCCCCCTGGTATCCTTTGAGAAGCTTGTCTTGGTTATCAATTTGGAAAGTTTATAGATAAGGTGAAGCCATTATCAATTCCTAAATGGACATTTAAGGTATCTGCCCTTTCAGGAAGAAAGTTAAATTATCTTTTGAAAAGAAAGAATACCATTTAAATTCACAGAGTGGTTCCTTAAAGGGGTGTGCTGTAATCTGTATCTTAGTAGCATTAATACAATCAGCTTAATTAGATTACTGACATTATTCTTTTCTTCTTCTAGAGCTATATTCAAAAAAATAAGAAAATCCTAAAAGCTGCCAAAGACTTGCCTCCAGATGCACTAATTATTGAATATCGAGGAAAGTTCATGCTGAGAGAACAATTTGAAGCTAATGGATATTTCTTTAAGAGGTACTTTTCTTTAAAATCTTGCATTAAATTGCTTACATTTTTTTCAATCAATTTTCCCCTCTCAGCTTCCGATAAACATTCATTACGGTCCATCTTCCTGGGCTTTCTATTCTTTACACCTTGACGAACTTGTCTTTCAAAACTGAATGGCTAATACCCTTTGTGATGATTCTGTAGTATTGCTCTTCCATAGATACACCTGAGATCCTTTAACATCTCATTTCTTGGCTCTCATAGTTTTCTCTCATCTTGCTAATTAAACTTTAGTTGCTTCCGCTTTCTCATTGTATCTCAGTACTGGGTCAGCAAATAAGGTCTCTTCTTTGAACTAGTTTCATCTTCGTTTGTTTGATAGCCCCATTCAGAACAACACTTTCCTTTGTTCTTTCAAACTAAGATTTTCTTCTTAATAGCTTTTGAAATTGTGTCCAAGGCCTTGCATTGTAATACAAAACCAGATAGTATTTGAGGGACCGAGAAACTTGCACCTAAATATATGTCCCCAGAGATCTCTTTTTAGCTGTTGTTTCAGAAGACCTCAACCTCCTGCGGAGAGCCGATTCTGTCCGGCCCGGTCATCAACTAGAAACAGAGCGCCATCCCTGTAGTAGCTCTCTTGTGTGAAACAGGCTTCCACCTGAAGTTCGCCAGGTTAATGAGCCTCAGATCGCCGAGTGCTCCCCTGCAAAGCATCCAGGGATGTAAAACAACACTGTTGGGAACGGCTTGCATTTAGGCCTGCAGCCTGACCTGCTGCTCTGCTCTTGAGTATAGTAGAATATTGTTAAATTGGGCCATTTTTGATCCTTCCCCTCTTGAGGGTGTACCCTATCTTGTTGGTCTTCTTGCATTTTATTTTGTGGTTTTTATTATTATTTTATAATAATTTTATAACCGCCCTATAATAATATAATAAATAATATAATATTATACAATTATTTATTAATAATAAATAAAATAAAATAAATTATTACATATTGTAATACATATAAAAATATATTAGATACTATAATATAAAAATTGATAATCCTAATATATGAATATTTCTTGATATATTAATATAGTTGTATTTTGATATATAGTAAAGTGTAAATAAATAAATAAACAATGTAGATTAAAATGTGTTCAAGCTTTTTTTAGTTGTTGTGTTGGAAAAAATAATTGCCCGCCCCTGGAGTACAGTAAGACTTTGCTTAGAAAGGTACATTTCCGCTATTGAAAAACACAAACCTTATTTATTTATTTAACTTTTATATCTCACCTCCGTAGAGGGACTCAGACCAGCTAAAAGCAAGGATTCAATGCTACTAATACAAATTAAAACATCCTACAACAATACAAGATTAAAATACATATAGGCAAAATACATATAAGCCAAATCGTCAACATAAAATCATGTTCAACTCAGTCCGCACATGTGGTCGCTCACTTTGGTCTGTAACCAGTCTCAGCCATTATTCTAGGAATGCTTCGTTCCATAGCCAGGATTTCACTAGCCTCCTGAAGGACAAGAGGGAGAGCGCAGATCTGATCTCTCTTGGGAGAGAGTTCCACAGCCGAGGGGCCTCCACAGAGAAGGCCCTGTCTCTCGTTCCCATCAGACGCGCTTGCATCTAGAAATCAGCATGTTGACGTTTTCATAAAAAATGCATTTTACTTGAAGTCTGTGCCATTAATTGGCTGCTATGGCCTGCCAGCACACCCGTTTCTCCTCCACAGAGTCCTCTTGGGCACCTCAGACACACAAATTCATCACACTAAACACCCAGAAATGTTTACTATGTGGAGATCTAACATAAACTGCATTTGACTTGTGGAGTGTTGCCCTAGAGCTTTTTAGCTTTTCCCTCTTCTGGTTTAGGAAAAGTGATCTCTACAAACAAGTAATTGTATTTTACTTTCTGTTTTTAAAATGAATTTGCCAGAGTAGAGGCTCAATTTAGAAAATGCATCATGGAAGCCTTTTAACCTTTGCTGGCATCTTCGTCAGCCAAAAAAGTAAAGACATGCCTACATTCTGTCTCAGATGTTCCTCTGTTGTCATTTAAGATGGCACTGGGCAGCAGGCACTCCTTCTCAGCCATGCGAGGACCAGTACAAAAGGGCAATAAAAGACTGGTCATAAAAGTACAGTTTCCAAGCTCTTTGAAAAGCTGCCCATACACTACTTGTGTACTTCTCTGTGCCCAAGCAGCCATACTATATAAGCCTCCATCATTCAATTCATAGAGCACACAAACAAGCAAGCTGCCTCACTAAAGGGTAGCTACAGGAAGAGGAAACCACTTAGTAAAAATAGATCCAAATGACTTAAAGGAAATGAGGTTTGCTTCTTCGTACAGGAAATGTTAAAATTCGAAACCTACCACCAGGGTCCACAACCGCCAGTGCAAACATGATACTTGGAGTCAGCATAAAAGCAAGAAAGCATCACTATTCCTTCTCTAGTAATTTAAGCTTCAGAAGGTGCAGAGTTATGTAACTTAAATTACAATTATTACATTTGTTTGTTTCTTTTTGCATTCCATTGAAATATATATTTTACAAGAATTTTCCGGAAGATGCTAAAAACGGAATTATCAAAAACAATGGGTTTTTTTCCTAATGGTATCAGTCTCTGATTACATCTCAACGTTGGCATTTAATATAGAAGTCATTTATATATTTATATAAATTTATATATCTGAGGGACCGCCTCACCCCATACTGTCCCATGAGATCACTGAGATCTGAAGACCAGGATCTTCTCCTCATTCCGAGTGCCAAAACTTACCATCTTACTTCAATGGGAAAAAGGGCATTCTCCATTATTGCCCCTATAATTTGGAACCCCCTACCATTGGAGATTAGGTCACTTCGTGACCTCCTAGCATTCCAGAAAGCCTCTTAAGACCTGGCTGTTCCGGCAAGCTTTTGTAAATTAAGCTGGCATAACCATTTTGCCAATATTGCATCATATTCTGCTATTTGAGGTCTAACTGTCAATGTTTTATTGTTTTTATGCTCATTGTTTTATGCTAATGTACTATTGCTGTATGTTGTTTGTATTTGTGAGCCACCCCGAGCCACCCGGGAGTGGCAGCCAAGAAATCGAACAAATAAATAAATAAATAAATTTAATATAGATATGGTTGATCCCACATACTCATCATATCAGTACTACACATCATAGGTATGGCCAGTTCTTTAAGAAAAGTTAATCTAGAAGATATTCTTTAAGGAAATGTAATAAAAAATCTCTAAAGTTGTGAGTATTGCTTGAGATAGTATAGTGATTAAACAAATGTAGTTGGCATTTTTAGTACAGCGATCTTTACCTCTATTTGCTATATTTCAAGCCTTCTTAAAAATCCCCCCTTTGTTCAAGTAAGTATACATTCAATTGCCTACAAAAAGCACTATGATATATGTCACTTAATAGTTTTAAGTTTACAAAATAAATTCAAATTTTAAAAAAATCATTTTTAAAATCAATTATAATTTGTCCAATGGTAATTTTTGTTGCTGCTGTTTCAGGCCATATCCCTTTGTTCTGTTCTATTCTAAATTCCATGGACTGGAAATGTGTGTGGATGCAAGAACTTTTGGAAACGAAGCTCGCTTTATCCGACGATCTTGTACACCCAATGCTGAGGTAGGCTCTTACAGTTTTTCAAAATTACATTCTCTGCTAAAACTATTGTCAGTTAATGATAATTGGAGATACTAGATAATAAATTGGAAACCAAATGATTTCAGAAGATAGTCAGCTGAGAACTGCTAAAAAGACAATAATAGTTACCTTTTCGTGGTCAACTGTGAATACGTACATTTGATATTTGCGCTTGCGTAGACAAACTTTGGAACCTTCTGGAAAGAATTCTAAAAGCTTAGCTGGAGCCCCGCCCATCCATCCCCACCACATATATAGCCAGTGGGAGGGGCTTCAGCCCTCAGTTCTCTCTCGCCGCGTTCGAAAGCAGACAGCAAAGAACCTTCGTGCCTTCGTGCCTTTCTAGCTAATTACTTGTTGCTACTGGACTGATCTTACCTATTAATCTGACCATTGGACTGCCTGACAACCCGAATCTCTCCATCCCTGACTAAAGGACCGTCTTTCGCTTGTGAGTTTTCTCCAACCCTGAATTTAGTACTGCTCAATGACCATTCTTAGATGAACGAATTCTACATGTCTGCCACTACGGGATTTAAGAGGTACTCCGGGTGTCCCAACCTCTTCCCAGATAACGGCAGCCATGATCTGTGCTTGGCTTGTTTGGGCGAGGGGCATTTGGCCCAAGAATGCAACATCTGCAAGGGCTTTACTTCTCAAACGAGAAAGGCCCTCCGCCTCAAAGCTACTTTATATGAGAAGGCCCTTATACCTCTGCCCCCCTCATACCAATTCCCAGAGGTGACGGCCGTTCAAGAAACCCCTTTCCGCCTGTAACGGCTCCCAATATGGGCCCCAAAATGGCGTCGCTGCAGAAGAAGAGGCCTAAAAAGACCAAGGCAATGGGTCGTCAAAATGGCACCCAGCCTTTGCCCTCTGAGAGCAGCAGTGTTTGGCGGGAACAGAGCCCTTACCTTCCTCCGCAGCTCCTGCGGCAAGTGTGCACCCTGCGTAAATGGCGGACTCCTCCATGGCGCGCGGTGCGAGCGGGCACCCCATTGGAGGACGAGAGGCCCTCCCCGACGATGCTGCTCCTTTCCCCCTCGATGCTGAAGGAGGTCGAGGCACCAACTGCCGAGGCCGAAGATCCGCAGCCTCAGTCCCTGCAGGGACAGTTCTTGATGCCGGCCCCGCCCCCTTCCCCTTCTAGGGGCAGAGCCAGGGAGCGCCAAGGCAAGGCTCCCTCCTGACATGGGAGCAGGGGCTCCCACCGGCGGTGCTGGCACCACTCTTCAAGCGAGTCAAGCTCCTCCTTCTCCTCTTCCCCAGAGCCGAGAAGGGCGAGGGGAAGGAAGTGCTCTCGGCGCTCCCCCTCCCCTGCTAAGAGGCCCCTTGCTCCTGTGCCGGCACCTGGGGATGACCAGGGCTTCTGGCACGTCAATCCACAGGGGCACTACATCTATTTTGCGCCAGCTGCTCCACCAGCTGGCCCTTCACACTGGGCTCCCCCGACTGCAGCCTTTGAGCTACCTTCCTGCCTCGGTACCGGGAGTGGTACCGATCATCCCTCCTGCCTCTCAATCACTTCCATCTGCTGTGCATACCCTGCCTGCTCCTCTGGCTCCCTCCACCCCTGTAATGCAGATGCCCAGAGACTCTGACCAGGCATCCTCCACTTCTTATGCCCCTGCCAATGAGTTTACAGCGGCTGCTGACATGGGGTCATCTAATACTGACCAAGAGGGGGACAGGGAATTCAAGGACATGGACCAAGACCTCCCTGCCCCCCTCTGATTTTGCCAAGTTTGCCTCAATCATGGGGCGTATGGTAAAGGCCCTCGAGCTGCCTGGCCCGAAGCCGGCTGACTCTGTGCAGGACCCCAACTGGACCTCTGAAGAGCAAGCCCCTTCTGCGTCCATGGCTGTTCCCTCCTCCCTCTTCATGCTCAAGCTAACTGATGTCCTGGAGTTGCCTCCATATTCGGTGCAGGCAATTCCCAAGAGAGCAGAGGCCTTGTATAGAGTCGACCTCTCCACGGCCGATTGGGTCTTGTGGCCGCAGACGCCTAATACTGTTATCGTGGACGTGGCGAAAGCCAAACGGGCCAAGGGAGCTGCCTTGGCACCGGTCGACAAGGAGGGGAGGAGGATTGACACGATGGGCAAGAAGGCCCACCTGTCGGCTAGCATATTCGCCCGGATGGCGCATTACGCGTCATATATGAGTAGCTATCAAACTTATATGTGGAATAAACTGCTCCCTTTCCTGGATTTGCTCCCGACTGGTGACCAGAGATTCTCCAAAGCCTTCCATGCGGAGGCGATCCTCCTTGCTAGATTCCAGAAGGACATGGCTAAGCATATGGCGGAACCTGCGGGCAGATTGTTCGCCAACGGAACGTTCATGCGCCGATATGCTTGGCTTAGATCCTCCACGCTCTCAGAGAAAGGGAAGGCCCTAGCCGAGGACCTTCCCATGCACTATGACGGGGTCTTCAATCCGGGAACGGACACTGACCTCAAGGACAAGCAGCAGGTCCGCCAAGCAGCACACCGTTTTGGTTATCCAACGCAACCCTATCAGCCGTGCCAGAGTTGGCAGCCTCCCAGCAATCCTCCCCGTAAGAATTTTGGGAACTCTTACCGAGGGGGTTTCAGCAGCCGGTCTTGGCCCAACAACCGTTATCAGGGAGGCCGGAGGCAACCTTATTCAGCCAGGCCGCATCAACAACCCTTCCAAAACCACCCTAAGTCCCAGGCCGCCTCTAAGCGGCGCCTTTGATGTCGCTGACCCCCCTGTTGTCCGGATGGGATCATCCCACGTTGCAGGAGAACAGGACGTGTTTCAACAGCGGCGTTTAGTTAACCCCCCAGTTGATTGTTCGGACGTTCCGTTGTTTGGGGATAGGTTGCCACACTTCTATTCGGAGTGGGCCAACATCACCCACGATTCGTGGGTCCTCAGTATCATTAGGGGGGGCTACTTTATAGAGTTTGTTTGCCTGCCCCCAGTGGGCCAGTTAAAGTCCACTCCTGCCTCCCCAGTTTTACTTGAAGAGGTTCAGACCTTATTAAAGAAGGGAGCCATATCCCTGGTTTCTGAAGAACTGTATCATGCCTGTTTTTTTCCAGGTATTTTGTTGTGTCCAAACGGGATGGGGTTTTTAGACCTATCCTGGATTTGATAGAAGTAAATAAGTTGGTGATCCCAAAAAAAATTAGGATGGTCATCCTATCATCCATCCTTCCCCTGTTGGGTAGGGGCATGTGGTTTACAACGGTGGATCTACGGGATGCCTATTTTCATATTTCAATCTCTCAGCATCACCGGAGGTTTCTTTCATTTATGGTTGGTGACAATGCATTCTGGTTCAATGTCCTCCCTTTTGGACTAGCCACAGCACCCCATGTGTTCACAAAGTGCATGGCGGTGGTCGCCGCGTCTCTCCGTACCAAGAGAGTCGTTTTTTATCCATACATAGACGATTGGCTCATTATCGGGGACTCCTATTCCCATTTGCAAAGCAATATACTTACCACACTATCTCTCCTCCAGTCCCTAGGTCTGGTGGTGAATACCAACAAATCGCACCTAACACCTACTCAACAGATCCAATTCATAGGAGCCATACTGGATTCCCTTGAGTGCAAAGCGTTTCTTCCCAATGATCGGTTCTTGGCGCTGCGCTCCTTGCTCCTGGATGCTATCCACAGCTCCCTAATCCAGGCGAGGCAAATCCAGGTCCTACTGGGCCACATGGCTTCCACAACTGCTGTTATATCCTTTGCCAGTCTACGCCTGTGGCCCCTGCACTCTTCGTCCCTAGAGGTCTTCCGGCCCACAGTAGACAACCCTTCTATGCTCCTGTCCGTCCCACACCCAGTCAAACTCTCACTGCAATGGTGGCTGGAACAGACCAATGTGTGTGTGGGGATCCCCTTTGATCCGCCAATCCCGTCAGTGACCATCACCACAGACTCATCAATGACCGGATGGGACGCGCACACAGGCGACATGGTGGCCCAGGGCCTGTGGAACCAACAAGAGCGTTCCTGTACATAAATGCTCTAGAGCTATTAGCGGTCCACAAGGCACTCCTCTCATTCAAGCAGGTGATCACGGGACAGGTGGTCCAATTGATTACAGACAATACGACCACCATGTACTACATAAACAAACAGGGGGGCACCCACCAAAATCCTGCTGAATCTGACCCTAGATATTTGGGAGTGGTGCGTACCAAGGACCGTCCACCTGTTAGCTCTACACTTGCCGGGCGAGCAGAACGTCCTAGCGGATGTGCTGAGCCGGGCACCTCTGACCCACCACGAGTGGTCCCTGCACGAGGAGGAGGTGGATCGACTATTTCAGGCTTGGGGCAGCCTGGAGGTGGACCTGTTTGCCACCAGGCAGAACGCGAAGTGTTCAACGTTCTGCTCCCAGTCACGCAAGAATCCCGCCCAGGGATGTCTGGGTGATGTGTTCCTAACCCAATGGAGCAATCACCTGTTTTATGTCTTTCCACCCTTTCCCCTCCTTCTCAGGGTGGTAGCCAAGCTCCACAGGGCCCGGGCGAGATGCATTCTCGTCGTCCCGTGGTGGCCCCGACAGCAGTGGTTCTCCCTCCTGCTCAAGATGTCTCGAGGAGTATTTGTGCGGCTGCCGAACAGAGTAGATCTCCTATTGGCCCAGAAGGACCGGGTGTTGTACCTGGATATGTACAAACTACATCTGACAGCCTGGCAGGTCCTGCCTCCTGAGTGATCGCCTTGTCAAGCCTCTCGGCCCCAGTTTTGGCCATTGTGGAAGCTGCTCACAAGGCCTCCACGAAGCGGGCCTATGCATACAAGTGGTCCCGCTTCGTTCAGTTTGTGTCTCCTAAGGGTCTGGACCCTCTCAGAGTTTCTACTTCTGTTATACTAGATTTCCTTGTTTCCATGTCTGAAAAGGGCTTATCGCAGTCTTCTTTGAAGTGCTATTTGGCGGCCATCTCAAGGCATCAGAGGCGAGCAGGTCTCCCCTCCTGTTTTGAAGACCCGGTTGTTAAGCTTTTCCTTAAGGGTTTTCAGAACATCAACCCACCAGTTGCTCCTGTCACTCCTCCCTGGTGTCTTGAACTGGTCTTGTCAGCAATCTCTAGACCTCCCTTTGAGCCCATGGCTTCAGCTGACTTACCTTATTTGTCTTGGAAGACTGCATTTCTGGTGGCTGTTATGTTGTCCAGGCGTGCGAGTGAACTCTACGCACTCAGATCTGACTCTCCTTATACGAAATTTCACAAAGATAAGGTGGTGTTGAGAACAGACATTTCCTTTCTTCCCAAGGTGGTGTCTAGGTTCCACATCTCTGAGGAACTAGTAGTACCTTCCCTGTTCCAGAACCCCACTACACCGGGGGGAAAGAGCTTACATCTTCTCGATGTCAGACGGGCTCTGGCTTTCTATATTGACAGAACTGCTTCCATCAGAAAGTTTCCCAGACTTTTCGTGAAGTATAGGAAGGATGCCAGTGGCCTTCCTGTATCCTCCCAACACCTTTCGTGGTGGATTGTCCTGGCAATTCGGCTGGCATACCGCTTGGCGGGGAAAGAGCCTCCACATCAGCTGAAGGGCCACTCTACGAGAGCGGTCTCTACATCGGTGGCTTTCATGAGGGGCGTTCCGCTTGATGCAGTGTGCCGTGCGGCCACGTGGTCTTCCCATCACACTTTCGTCTCCCACTACAAACTGGACGTGGTTTCCAGGAGACGGACTGATTTTGGAAGGACAGTCCTCTTCTCTGCAGTGGCATGACTCCCACCAACCAAGGTCAGTAGCTCGCTAATCTATCAAATGTACATATTCACAATTGACCACGAAAAGGTAAATATGGGTTGCTTACCTGTAACCATAGTTCCTTGAGTGGTCACCTGTGAATTCGTACAGCCCGCCCGTCCTCCCCTCTTGTCATGCTTTCAGGTTTTCTTTGTTGTGTCTCGTGACTTCAGAGAGAACTGAGGGCTGAAGCCCCTCCCACTGGCTATATATGTGGTGGGGATGGATGGGCGGGGCTTCAGCTGAGCTTTTGGAATTCTTTCCAGAAGGTTCCGAAGTTTGTCTGCGCAAGCGCAAGTATCAAATGTACGAATTCACAGGTGACCACTCAAGGAACTATGGTTACAGGTAAGCAACCCATATTTATTTGAGCTAATGAAGTGGGTAGATTCAATCAAGGAAGACACCGCCCCAAATCTGCAGGAGCTGAGCAGGGCTATTGATGATAGAGGTGACTTAGAAGTATCTCATTCATAGGGGTGCTATAACTGCAGATGTTAGCTATGTGGATTTATTTTCCAGTAATAAAATGACAGCTCAGTAAATTTAAAAATGTTAACATCTAGTTCCACAACATTTTAAGCACTGCAAAAAAAAAAAAAAAAAAAAGGGGGGTTCCACACAAAAAAAATCAGGCATTGCAACTTAGAGCAATCTTTCTAGTAAATCATAAAACATAGAGATTTTTGATATTTGTTGGAGAAAACAAAAGAGAAAATCCTACAGAACGATTTAATCCAGAAATTCCTTTGTAGATAAAAGTGTAGGAATGTGTTAGTTACTTATATGAAAATGGAAATGAAGGGGGCTTGCAAATTGTAATTCATTTGTGGCTAAAAGTTTAATTAGAAGTTGGTTGAAGGAACTGTTGGGCAATATTGTTTTAGCTCCGTGCTGACAACTTGAAATCCGAAGGAATGTCTTGACCCAAGTAATATAAACAACATGTTGAAATAAAAACCAGTGCATTTTAGGATTTTGTTTGTTTGGAATGGTGTACGGTTGTCAATAAATGATAGGTGGACTATATCTATTTTATAACAGTTTCTACTCCAGTTTACCTGGAGGGCCTTCTCCTCTGTGGCCCCCCGACTCTGGAACTCCTTGCCCAGAGAGATTAGGAAAGCCCCCACTCTGGAAACCTTTAAAAAAAACACCTTAAAACCTGGCTTTTCTGCTGTGCCTTCGGAGAGTAGCCACTTAACTCTATAATCATCGCTCTCCTCAATGTCCCCCGTCTGGAGTCCACCCCCCCCCCCTTTATAGGAAAGTCTTTTTAACCCATGTTTACATGTGCTCCCCTTGCAATCAAATCTCCTGTTGTCTCACCCTGAGTTTTTAGCATTTTATATTCTGCATGCGGCCTGCCTTGTCATTGTGATTTTAGATATGTATGTATGTATTTTTATTGTGTATTTTATTGTGTTATTGTTGAGGTTTTAATTTGTATTTTAATTGTAATTTGTTGTTTGGGCTTGGCTTCATGTAAGCCACCCTGAGTCCCCGTTGGGGAGATGGTGGCGGGGTATAAACAAAGATTATTATTATTGTATTCTGCACAACAGCTTTTCCTTAAAAAATAATACTAGATGAAGTTTATATGGAAGATATATTTATTTTTAAATTTCTTTTTAAATATACATTGGCATATTTAAACATGTTATGTAACTTCTTTTAGGTCAGGCATGCAATTGAAGATGGAACCATTCATCTTTATATCTACTCCATCCAAAACATTCCAAAGGGAACAGAAATAACAATTGCATTTGATTTTGATTATGGAAATTGGTAAGTAATATTGCACACCATTATTAAGTTAAATTCATCTATATCATGTTTGTAAGGATAACTTTCCTAGGTTGTCAGCATAAACTAGTCAATGTGAACACATTTTTTCACAGGAGTTAAAAGAGAATCTGTTGTCACTCTGCTTTAAAATTACAATATTTGTCAATTGTATGTACTAATAAAGTAGATGCTATTTCCTTTTGAATAGATGAACAGAGCATTGTACAAGAAACTCCTTCTGAATATCTTTTGGTTCATTTTGGTTGCTTCATTTTTCCTTGGGGGAAAAAATGAATGTCATATCACAAACGGATGCTGATGTAGCCAGTTGCAAAACTGGCTAGCACTAGAGCGTAGCAACTGTTTGATAACACAGGCCCACCCAGGCATATGGAATAAGTTAGAGTCTTTCTCAATTCTCGCCCACATTTGTTAACGTTATGACAAACTGGAAATTTGGTTTAGTATCCAGCTATCTCTTTGAAACATCTTTTGGTAACTAGAGGTTTACTGAGTCTGCGGTTTCTCTGAACATTATGGAGTTGAATGCATAAGTAAACATGCATTGGATCAGACTGATCAGCAAGTAAGATTGTTTCACACAGTGTTTGTAAACCCAATAATCATAATGACACTTTTTTTCTCAATTTTACTCTTTTCTCTTTTAAAAGCAAATACAAAGTGGACTGCGCTTGCCTCAAAGAAAATCCCGAATGCCCAATTCTTAAGCAGGTTTCTGAGCCTACAGAAAACATAAATACAGGATATGAAACTAGAAGAAAAAAGGGCAAAAAAGAGAGGGATGCGTCAAAGGAAAAAGAAACTCAAAACCAGAACATCACTTTGGATTGTGAAGGAGCAGCTGCCAAAACAAAGTTTCCAGACAACAGGCAGAGGAAGCTTTCTCCTCTTAGGCTGTCCATCTCAAATAATCAGGTATTACAGTGTTTTCTAGAGTGAGCATTTTATTTTGAAGCTTTGCACATAAAGAGCTTCTGCACAAGTAGCCTTTCCATGCGCTACATTATAGAGTCCAGTTCTGTGGGCAAGTGAGCCTTTTGTGTATTTTTTTGCTCCTAAACATGCAATCTGCCTGAACTTGGTTGATGCTGTATAATATGGAATAGTACTGGTACTGTATCTCTTTTTTTTACTTATCTATCCTTATTGCATTGCACCAGTATGCATCAAAATGTTTGCTTTGAATATTTTTGCGGCTCACGGATGTGCCTGAGGTCCTATGGAGGCCTACTGCCGATCAAAAAAAATTGACACACATTTAAATACATTATTTTAAAATGTCATATTTTTCGGAAAAGTTTTTTTTAAAAAATCAGGCAGTGGTCATCATTTTAGAAGATTTTAGATATCTTGTAAATACAGTAATGGAGTCATGTTTGTGGGGGGGGGATTGCAAAAGTGTCAGGCTATTGGCAAGATACGAAGTTATTGTATCACTGGGCTCTCTGGGAAGAAAAGTTAACATTGATCTTCAATAAAAGGGCAAGTGCCTTTTCTGGTTTGGTTGTACGTCCAGTGTTCAAAGACCCGAACACAATCTCATATGAGTATTTGCAAATCAGATTGCATTAGTATTTCACTGTTTCAACAGGGACTTCCATACAATGAGTTTAGAGAGGAAATGAAAAGGTGTAACATGATTGGAAACAATTGAGATGATAAAGTTTTATTTTGATTTTATGAACTGTTTCTTTGATAGTTGCTGAAATTAGAAACATTCATATAATGGGAGAAGAAAAATAGGAAATGAATACGATAATGGCTGAATTTGGATGCCACAGTAGGGAGAGTTCCAACTATCTATGATTTTTGTTGTTATATTACTATTGGCTGTGTGCTGGTGCAACCAGTCTATTCACTCCTCTCACAGCAGCTCAGTTAACTAGGAATGAACATCTTTGCATGTTAGCTGAACTGGAACTCCTGGTTTGCAGATAAGGGTTTTCCTGGGTTGATGTCCCATCACTAAGTTGTTGGGTTTTTTTCTGGAAGGTTTAGCTACACCATTGGGAAAATGAGCCTTGTGCCAACAAAACAGAACACCGTTTATTCTTAATAAGTCAGGATTCTCCAGAATCCTGGTTTAGTTTTGCATATAAATACAACAGTGGGAGGAGAGGAAATTCCCATGGCATTCAGAGGCAAAACCTCAATCATAATGGATTGCATCTCCATGCGGTACCGAGAATCCCGCTTCTGATGGTGTTGTCCCCAGAATTATAACAAAAAGGGAACTGTGTCCTAGACAACATTAGCTTGTTACATATACAGGCAGTCCCCAAGTTACGAACAAGATAGGTTCTGAAGGTTTGTTCTTAAGTTGAATTTCTTTGTAACTTGGAACAGGAACATTTTTAAGTGTAACTCCAGCCAAAAATATATACTGTATTTTTTAGTTTTGGATAGTATAGGAAAGGGTTAATACCCCTGCGGAGTTTATTTTGCTATCTGTGCCCCTGTTTAGAAAATTTCACCTCACTTTCTGTTCCTGTGATCATTGGATTTTGAAAAATTTGGCTTGCTGTGGAAACAAGGATTGTCGAGAAAGATTCGGTTGAGATGCTTTTTCCCCATGATAACTCTTTCAGAAGTGATCTCCTTTGCCAAGGGATAGATTTCTCTCACTTCCTGATGTCTCAATCCCCGTTCTTAACTATGAGTTGTTTTTAAAGTCAGGTGTTTGTAACTTGGGGACTGCTTGTATCTTATATTCGTAGCAATTTTGCACACCTGTCATATATATATATATATAAACATGTCAAAATTTGTTGTACATATTCAAAAATTTATTTTCGTTGTAGGATTATACTAAGTTATATGTATATATGTCATAATATATAGGTAATATTAAAATATATCTTATTTAATTAGTTGTGCCCAGTGACAAAATGCTAGTGACTTTTTACTTGACAGTTTTATACCTGTACATGTAACTATGACTGAATTTCTGTATATTTACCTGGGAGTAAGCCCCATTGAATTCAGTAGGATTTACTTCTGAGTAGGCAAGTATAGCATTGTGCTATAAGCACAGTCACAAATACAGTATATTGTAAAATATTACTTGATCACTAGTTTACTAAAACTCTGAATGTTTTTATCTTCTAGATCAGTGGTTCCCAACCTTTGATTCTCCAGATATTTTGGTCTGCAGCTCACACAATTCCTATTCTTAACAGCTGGCAAGCTGGCTGGGATTTCTGGGAGTTGGAAGTCCAAAACAAAGGTTGGGAACTATTGTATATGGTATGTTAAATGTAGCCTAAACTGGGTATATTTCCATATTTACAGACAAACATTCTAAAATACGATAACGTAGTTTTGGATTGTAGTTTCTATCTTTTCTGTTTTTGCTGAACATTCATTCAGTTCACTGGATAGTTCTCATGAATTTGTTAACTTGCATATATTCAAATATTTAGTATTAAATCTTACACCTCTGTTTCTGTATTTGAAATAGGGAAAATACTTTAGTCAGCAGATACTCATTTCTTTGGCTAAGATAGTGTGACTTGTAGATTCTGTATGTTTGCTAATTGGTTGGCTGCTCTTGTAGTGATGTAGGTTTCTTACATAGCAATCCTGTGCCTGTCTACTCAGAAGTAAGTCATATTGAATTCAGTGGGACTTACTCCCAGGTAAGTGTATAGGATTGCTGCTCTAGTACTGTTATTGAATGTTGAGTTCCTTCAGTAATAGCAGCAGTAGCAATAGTCGTAGAGTTTCTGTAAAGCAGTCATTTCCATCTTTCAGGAGCCAGATTTTATTGATGATATAGAAGAAAAAACTCCTGTTAGCAATGAAGTAGAAATGGAATCAGAGGAGCAGATTGCAGAAAGGAAAAGGAAGATGGTAAGTTGGGAAGTTAGTAGCTGCCTAAAGCTGTCACTGAAATTTGGTGAAAGCTGCTCTTCCCATGCTAATCGTTGCTGCTTCTCTTAGGTGTTTAGCATTTGAGAATATTTGAAATCTGCTCCTTGACTCATGCTTACCACATCTCAAACTTGTCAATGTGAATGAATCAGTGAGTGTGTTTCTGTTTTAGCTTGGTTGTTCACTTCTGAACAGGTTGTCTGTTTGCATGTGTTCTGATGTTTGCTTACAAATTGTTTCCTGTTAATGATGTATTGTTGCAGTGAACAAAAAGCATTTTCAACATGTTCATCCTGATCACTGTGATTTATTTTGATTCGTCAAATAGAAATAGGGCAACACTCCTAGCTTTTTGGGGGGGGGTTTTTCCCCCCCAAGTGAAATACACTACCCTCTGTGGGAAGGTAGCATTTATAAACAGAGGAATACAAATACAAATATTTTAGCCTATTATTAAAGAACTGAGAAGAGGTACACAAATATGCTTAATTTTGCATGTTTCTATCTCACTTTATATTTTTTTTAAATGAAGGGTGGGACATTCAGCAGTAGCTTGAGCACATCAGAGGGTGTGAAAAAACAGTGTGTATTAGGCCTGGGCAATCATGGCTCTAAATGGTTCTAAAGTACTTACAAAACTAAAGTTCTGGTGGTGAACACTAGGTGGCGCTGGTGCTTTGCTTCTACAGTGTTGCTAAAGTTCTGGTGGTGAACATTTCAGAACTCTCACAAAACTTTCAATATTTCGTTATAAATGGCAGTTCCTAGTTGGTTCTGTCTTTAAAATCTCCAATAATGAAATAATAATGAAATTTTGAACGTTTTGTTAGAATTCTGAAATGTTCACCACCAGAACGTTAGCAACACTGTAGAAGCAAAGCACCAGTGCCACCTAGTTTTCACCACCAGAACTTTACTTTTGTAAGTACTTTAGAACGATTTAGAACCATGATTGCCCAGGCCTAGTGTGTGTATTGGAACTCCACAGACATCTGAAGTAAAGGGGTATTTCAGAAGGGACTGAGAGTAGAAAATGTTTGGAAGAATTTTTTATTTTAAACAATTGGGATGATGTAGCTGAATGACAGGTTGCTTGATCTGCTATCAGTGGTTCACAACCTGTGGGCCCCCCGTTGTTTTGGCCTTCAACTCCCAGAAATCTTAACAGCAGGTAAACTAGCTGGGACTTCTGGGAGTTGTAGGCCAAAACACCTGGAGACCCACAGGTTGAGAAGCACTGTGCCTAAATATCGAATCGGGTCTCTTCTTTCCGAGGTATATGACAGTTTGGAATTATGTTAAATTCTTTTCTAATTTTCATTTACAACTTCTTGCCCTTTTGTACAGGTTTTACAGAAATCTTAGTTTTCATGCTTGAATTTCCATTCCTGATGATTGTGATGACTGCCACATCCTCTCTTTCTATGTTTTGTTTTCACTATCTACCTATTAGGCCTGGGCAATCATGGTTCTAAATGGTTCTAAGGTACTTACAAAACTAAAGTTCTGGTGGTGAAAACTAGGTGGCGCTGGTGCGTTGCTTCTACGTTGTTGCTAAAGTTCTGGTGGTGAACGTTTCAGAACTCTAACAAAACTTTCAAAATTTCATTATAAATGGCCGTTCCTAATTGGTTCTGTCTTAAAAATCGCCAGTAATGAAATAATAATGAAGTTTTGAAAGTTTTGTTAGAGGTCTGAAATGTTCACCACCAGAACTTTAGCAACACTATAGAAGCAAAGCACCAGCGCCACCTAGCTTTCACCACCAGCTTTCACCACCAGAAAGTTTCGTAAGTACTTTAGAAACATTTAGAACCATGATTGCCCAGGCCTACTACCTATTGTTGCATCTTTGTTTGTCTCAGCTACACTTGTGTCTTGGGGTTTTGAACTTCATGAAGACACAGCTCCCATGTCTTGCCATCCAGACTCTTGTGTCAAGCTGTACTTACCATTTCTGAAATTGTCACACTCTTATCACAGTATTAGACTCTTGTTTTCTATAATGAGTATATGCCAGGTCTTATCATTTCTTCTGTTTTAGTTTCTTCATAATCCCATATCTCCTGTTCCCTGAAGGGGATTCCCAAGGTGTCCTCCAGATGACCTGAGGCAACCTTGTTTTGTTTCTTACAACATTTCATTACTGTTGAAATGTAATTGGTCATGGAAACATTGGCAGAAAATAGAGAATACTATTTTCTGCACTATATCTAAAGTGAAATTCGTTGTCTATTTTATGGTGTAATTCAGTGACGTGATGGTAGTTGCCTCTGCTGGGTTTCTTTCTTACAGTATCTTCCTTATTTAAGACTTCTCAGAATATGTAACAAAATTCATTCTTCCGTATTGTGATCACATTTTGGTTCTTCCATCTTTATTGTTACTTTAGGGCAGTGGTTCCCAAACTTTTTTCGCCTGCCACCCCCTTGCCAGAAAAAAAATTACTCACTGCCCCCCTAGAAATTAATTTCTAAAAAATTAATAGCAATTAAACAGAATGATATATGTATTAATGCAGTGGTTCTCAACCTTTCTAATGCCCTGACCCCTAAATAAAGTTCCTCATGTTGTGGTGACCCCCAACCATATTTTCGTTGCTACTTCATAAATAATTTTGCTACTCTTATGAATTCTAATCCAAATATCTAATATGCAGGTCAAAGCGAAGGGGGCAGGGCCAAAGAAGAGGGCTGTGCAACCCCTCCTAAATGGCCAATAGTTCACCGCCCCCTTAAAGGGGTTCACCGCTCCCCAAATTCCCCTGAGCCTCCCACCGCCCACTTGCATTGCCTCACCGCCCAACAGGGGGTTGGTACCGCCCACTTTGAGAATCAGTGCTTTAGGGGTTCTTCTATAAAAATGTGTAGCTTAACATACCAATATATGCCTTTTTACCCTTCATTCTGCAACAGTTCTCCTTGTGCCTCAAAAGAAAAAAATCCAAACCCTGACAAACTATCACAAATATTTATACTCTTTTTCAAATCCCTCTTTGTTTTAAACAAAGCCTTTTAGGGTTTTTCATCTCCTTTATTTCCAAGCTTGTCTTATTCTCTTCTTTACTACTCACACGTCATAATTTTCCCTGTTTAACACAAACTGCAATCCCCTGGGACTGGGTGGGAAGATCAGGATGGACTATGTTATTGTTTACAAAGGGATCTTTTTCTTTGTAGTGCTGTGTTCCAAATGTGAAGTCTACAAAATGGTCTGGGGTGTAGTTTTAAGAAGAAAATGAATGCAGTTTCTGGAGGGGGGGGGGGCATTCTTAACATATTGTGATAACTAATTTTGAGTCATTGTTTTAGGGCGCACAGTAACCTTCAGTTACATAGTTATCTTTCATTTGAAATCATCTTTATTGGGGATATATTCATGTATGAGCCTAGAAACTGTTGTAAAAAAAAACAACCCCCCAAAAACAGACTGGACTGGTGTGAATTCTGTACTTTAACCCTTATCCCCAAAAAGAACCATCTCCTTCACCGAGTAGAGTGGTGAAAGGCAAGAACTTTGTCCTGAGAGAATCTAAAAGAAGCAACAACCCCCTCTACTCTCTGTGTCATGGCGCCACTTCTGATCTTCCTTCTTAAATGCCTGTGCAGGGAATTGGCAGCCGTGTCTATTTATTTATTTACTATATTTTTATGCCGCCCCTCTCAGCCCGGAGGCGACTCGAGGTGGTGCACATATGGCAACGAATACCCACAGATAAAATACATACACTTAATAAAACAGTTATATAAAAACAAAAAATCACAGTTAAAATATTTATTTATTATTTATTTATTTGCTTTATTTATATTCCGCTCTTCTCACCCCGAAGGGGACTCAGTGCAGATTACAGGTAGACATACTTAGCAGACAATCCCTGCCATTTCCACATACACACATATAGACAAACAGAGGCAAACTCTGGCCACCAGGGGGAGCTGACGCACTCCTCATCTCTCAGCCTTCCCAGCGTCCCTTGTTGTTCTTCTGCATTCCCCAGCGTTCCTGGAGTTCTTTAATGGCCTCATAATTCAGTCAAAATTTGCCTCCCCACTTAATGTGGTACCTTTATCTCCTACTTGACAGATGCAACTGTCTTTTGGGCTGCAAAGGTCAACAGCAGGCTACACTTAAAGGTCGAGCACCCACCTCGACCCGGGCAGGCGTCGAACTCATGACCTATTAGTCAGAGAGATCTTATGCAGCTGACACTTAGCCATCTGCGCCACATTCCTAGTGGTAACCCGACTCCTTAGATAGCATTGGTTCTTTCCTCTCTCCATGGAACTACCCTCCACATATCCACAAGTCATATCATGGAACCTGCCTTCGACTTATACTTGAGTATATATGGTAACATGATATTGATGGGCATTTGACATTATTGGCAAATAGCGTTCAAACATTACTTTTATTGACCTAATCTTTTGATTACCAGCACCCCCATTTGTTAATTTATTGATAAGAAGAGATGACAGATTGGAGCACGCCATCCCTCTTTTGGCAACCTGTCTTAATGAGAAGGAAGCAAGAGGGTTTGATAGGATCAAGGGTGGCTGCAAAACTATTACCAAAGGCAAGGAAGGATGAGCAACAAAATATGTTGTGGGAACAGAGGGATGGCGTCACAATGGGGGGCATTTCCTGTCTCTGCCTAGTGTTATAGTTATCGGGCAACTTATAAAGTTGGAAAATATAATTGCTGAAACAGTGGCACATTTCCCCCCTGTAATTACTGATTGATAGTGCACTTAATTGAAAATGTAGAAGACATCCCCGTTAATTCCATCTACATTAAAAATCTTCCTTGACCTGCCAGAGAGTTCTCCCTCCATTTTCACATACCTCAGTCTTCTTAAATATGCTTGTATCATTTATGAAAGAAAAAAAGAGGAGAGTTTGGTTTGATGCATGAAGAGAGCAACATTAATATTTAATGCTTCTTGAGAGGGTGGCTATATTATTGTAACTGTTATGCTCTGACAGAAAGACACATGATGTTTCAGAAGATAAATTGGCAGGCAAACAGGCAATCCTCGAGTCACAAACATTGGACTTTTAAACCACTCATAGTTCTCATGTTCGTAACTTGGGAACTGCCTGTAGACATGCGCACACACTAAGAAGTCGTAGTAATTAATGTCATACCTTGCCTTTTGTAAAAATCCTGTCTTCCAAGTTAAAGTTTTGCTCTCATCTGGCATTCTAGTGATTCCTTTTCTGAAGGAAGTCTACTGATGCTAAGAAATATGCATGGTGTAAATAGCATGCATGTCTACAGTATATTTCAGTGACAGAAGATTTCAGGATCATAGGTCCAAAGCACTATTAACCACTCTGGTTGTGTTGACACTTGATTAACGTTGAGTCATCAGCTAATGTAATAAAAAAGATACATGCTGCAACCTTTGGGAAATGTTCTCTGGTCATCCATTAATAATATTTGTTATAATACAATGTGATATGTAACTTTGTACTGTGACAATGACATATTATGTTGTATTTGATATTGTAGTATAATATAGTATGGTATAATATATTGTGTATACATATAATATTGATAATGTAATGTAACGCAATATATTACTACTAATATATATATATGAAACTATATATTGTTATAGCACAATGTGATATGTAATATTGATGTTGTGCTGTGGCAATAATATAGTTTATTGTATTTGTATAGTTCAATACAATATTATTTATTTATTTATTTGTTTGTTCTTGTTTACCGCCCTTCCCGAAAGGCTCGGGGCGGCTAACAACGTATTCAATAAAACAATCATACACAACAGCATTAAAAACACAATTAAAACATAGCTAAAAGCACAGTATGCCACATACTAGACACAGTGTGACACAGAATAAAACAATTGAGTACAAGTGGCGACATGTAACAAGGACTGCAGCTCATCCGACCCCAAAAGCCTGATGGAATAGCAGGGCCTTACATGCTTTCAGAAATGGGAGGATGTCCTGCATAGCGCAAATGTCGGTGGGCAACGAGTTCCAAAGTGTTGGAGCCACTATTGAAAAGGCCCACCGACGGGTTGCCGTCAAACGATACGTTTTGGGGGAGGGGATGACCAAGAGGTTCTATTCCTCAGAACGCAACGATCTGGTGGGTTAATAAGGGATGAGGCGGTCCCGCAGGTACACTGGCCCCATGTAAGGCCTTAAAAGTCAGAACTAACACTTTGAAGGTGATCCGGCATTCTACCGGTAGCCAGTGCAGATCGTGCACAATGGGCGTGATGTGAGCACTCCCCGTAAGGAGCCAGGCTGCAGCATTCTGCACCAGCTTGGCTTTCCGGATCACCGACAGAGGAAGGCCAATGTACAGAGCGTTACAGTAGTCTAGCCTTGAGATGACCGTGACTTGGACCACTGTGGCTAGGTCGCAGCGGGACAGATAGGGGGCCAGCTTCCTTGCCTGGCGAAGATGGGAAAATGCCACTCTGCTGACGGTGGAGACATGTGCCTCCATTGACAATAGAGGGTCTAGGTTACCCCAAGGCTCTTAACAGAAGACGACGGGCTTAAGGCCATGCCGTCTAGGGTCGGAAGCTGAACATCCCTACCGCCCAAGCGACCGAGCCACAGGATCTCCGTCTTAGCCGGATTCACCTTCAACCTACTGGCTCGCAGCCATCCAGTAACGGCCTCAAGATAACGATGGAAATTATCGGGTACGGATTCGGCCTGGCTATCCCTCCTCAGAATGAGCTGGGTGTCATCAGCGTACTGATGGCACCCAAGCCCGAAGCTGCGTACCAGCTGGGCAAGTGGTCACATGTAGATGTTAAATAACAGAGGGGAGAGGATTGCCCCCTTGGGGACCCCGCAATGAAGCGGGGCACCCTCAGAGACAACCTCACCCCTCCTCACTCGCTGCACATTATAGTACAATGTGATATGTTATATTGATGTGGTACTGTGGCAATAATTATAGTTCATTTTATTTGCATTTTGCTTGTGAGCCGGTCTGAGTCTCCTTCGGGGTTGAGAAGGGCGGCATATAAATATTGTGAAATAAATAAACAAAATCCATTCCCACCTAATAAAACCAAAAAAATATTTTCCACAAGGCCAGTAATGAGATGTTTTGTTATATAAATTGAACTATTTCTATTGATCCTGATATTACAGTCATGGGAGCAAACTGTTCTTTTGAATTTTCACAACTTTTTGGGACAGAAAACTGAAAATTGTATTCACTCATTGCAACATCAAAATTCTGAATTGTGTTTTATGTTACTTAAATGTAATGCATTTGTTCTTTGGGAGAAAAGATGGCAAGGAAATAGAAAAGGCAGATAACAGTCATCCAGAGAAGTGATTAAGTATTATCATTATCCTTCACCCTTGGAGAAGCTTTCTTATTGACTTAGCTACAGAATGGAGGAAATCCAACTTTGACTTCCCATTCTGTTATTTCTCACTAGATTCTATGAATCCTGAATTTCTGAATCCTCTCTCGGGATTCAGGAAGGATAGGCTTGGGCATCTTTTCTGCCTCCAGCAGTAGCTTTTGCCTGGCTCAGCTGGCCTTTTAGCCCAGCGTTTTTCAACCTTTTATGAGCCCCGGCACATTTTTTACATTTACAAAGTCCTGGGGCACACCACCAACCAAAATGACACAAAATGACACTCTAACACAGTAATACATATAGTTAATATGTTTTTAAATGTATTTATACACTCAGTGTGAAACCTGGGCCTGTTTCGATGAACACAACATATATATGACTTCTTCTCACATACTTATACATGGCTATCATGTCTTCTCTCAGCCTTCTCTTCTTCAGGCTAAACATGCCCAGCTCTGCAAGCCGCTCCTCATAGGGCTTGTTCTCCAGACCCTTGTGAAATTTCACCCTGAGTGAAACTTGCTTCCAGTTAACTATGGATGTCATGAAGCTGTTATAAACAGTTCCTGGGGGGGGACTCTCGAAAAATCCAGTAAAATAGTTAAAAAAAACAAAAACATTTCCAAGTGGAGAGGCTCAATTTGTTGCTTGGCAACCTGTGAATGCTTCAGCCTCCCGATGCTCCCAGGTCCGCTCCCTGTCCAATTCACCGCCGTGGAGCTTCCAGCTTTGGCTGTTCTCGCGAGAAATCCAAGCCAACGCGAAAACGGCAACTCAATCACTTCTGCCCAGTGCTCTGCTTTTGCGGAGGGAGGTAGCGAAAGAGGCCACACAGATCTATGAAACGTATAGAGTTTCATAGATCTGTGTGGCCTCTTTCGCTGCCTCCCTTCTCCCTCCGCCCAGTGCTGAAAGAGGGAGAAAGAGCTGCTAGGAGGGGGAAGAGTGGTAATATCCCACGGCACACCTGATGATCGCTCACGGCACACTAGTGTGCCATGGCACACTGGTTGGGAAACACTGTTTTGGCCAGAGAGAAGATTTGGGTCAGGAGAAAAGGACTGAAGTATGTTTGCAAAATACTTGCTGACAAACATCAAAGGGAGATGGAGGAACACAACTCTTACTAACTGACCAGGACAAAGCAAGAACATCGTTAAGAAAACATTTCTTCCTCACTTACGTAGGACAAAATAAGAACTGTTGGTAGGAAAATTGAAAATCTTTGAGCAGGTACACGTTGCCTCTCTATAAAGAAACCACCTTTAATGAGTTTGCTAAAATAAGCCCACTCTGCTGAAGCACTGTTCGGAACACATGCGCCCAGTTCCTGGATGTGGTCTCGTAATTACAGTGGAAATTTTGTTTCATTCTTAAATAGCATAATGCCGTCTGTCCCAGGAGCATGTGCCATAGTATCTTTTCACATGAAAGTGGCATAATTTAACATTCATTTTTTAGCACCTTTCCTTTCATGGAAGAGTAATAAGGTGGGCTGGGAATTCCTCAGAATTGAACCCAAAATGCATCATCTGTTGAGTTACTTCTGGTGCATGAACAGCATGTTGGAGCCATCCGCATTTTAAATGGTAGAATTTTATTTTTATAATTATTATTTAAAACTTTTCTATCCCAATCTTCTCAACCTCCGCAGAGGGACTCGGGCTGGTTAACAGCAAGGATTCAATGCCAAATTACAATTTAAAACATCATAAAAACAATAAAAGATTAAAATACATAAAAATACACATCATTATTCCATTTCAATGTGTTTCAAAACTATTTCCCAGCTACAAGAAAAACTATGTTGATGAAAAATTGGAAATGATGCATTTTTTTAAAAATTCTTTGGAAAGCTAGGAAAAAAATATCCTGCAAATACTTTTTGAGTAGAATTACTTTAGGAAATGTAAAGTATCATGAACTTCTTGTATTTTATATTGCTTAATGTTGCTTCTTCAATATAAGAAATTGACTGTAAATTATGGGTGGAAATGGTAGTTATATTAATTGCAGCTGTTTCTTGGCAAATGCATGCACAATCCATTTTCTTTTGTTCAATTCAAAACACAGTGCCATTTTCCAGTGACCAGCATTAATTTATGATTACAGCACTAATTTTGTTGATGTATTTTGTTGATGTATTTCGCTGAACGTGACTCTTACAGAAACATATGCTACATTGACATGTGTTTTATACTTTGAATTCGTTATCTCTTGAGTATGGAATATTTTTAAATGAATATTGTTAAATTCTTCAGACCAGAGAAGAACGGAAAATGGAAGCCATCCTTCAAGCATTTGCCCGTCTGGAAAAAAGAGAAAAAAGAAGAGAGCAGGCTTTGGAAAGAATCAGTACGTCTAAAACTGAAATTAAATCAGAATGCAAGGATACAATTAAATCAGAATTTATTGATCCCGAATTTGTTCAGGTAATTACCTAATTTTTATTACTTTTATGATGGATTAAGTTTCAAAATTTGATAGTATGGCTAGTATAATATGTAAGGTCCCATAACCAATGGAAGAGGCCTTTATGACTTCTTATGGATATCAATCTATGTGAAACTGTTTTTGGAAGCTTTGCATATTGTTAAAATAGACTGTCATTAATAACTAATGTTACATCATCCTATTTCTGAAAAATTGAGATTTTCCAATGTGGCTACTATCAACAGGAACACAGGCTGGTTCAGAAGGATGCAAATTTGTTATTAAATCACAGAATAGTAAAGTTACACCCCCTCCCAAATAGTTGCCGTATACTGTTTCATCACTTCTCAGCTTTGCCAAACTTCTGTACACAGTACACAGTAAGTAATAGGGTTGATTAGACACGTTGGAATTGATTGAAATTCATATATAAACATAATAATAATAATAAAAACTATTTATACCCCGCCACCATCTCCCCAAGGGATCTCAGAGCGGCTTACATGAGGCCACGCCCATCAGTACAGTAACACAAATATAACACAAGATACAAATTTGGACATTCAAAGTGAGCTTTGAACCAGGCAGGAAAGGGGTGTGTGTGGAAATTCCGAATTTGAACCACTTATCTCTCCCCCCCCGAAATATTATGTAATGTTCGGATGTCTCCCAAGGTTATTTTAATTTTCACACCCATTAAACAAGGTTGGTAAAGCCAACTTCCCCCCCCCCAACCCGGAAAGTAAAGCAAGGGAACTTTTAAATCTGATTGTTTTGGCCAGGTGCTGCCAGAAGGGATGTGGTGGGCGTGGCTAATCACAGCCATCTTAACTGTAGTTTGGGAAGGCCAGGCCCCCAGTGGTAGAGATTGCAAAAGCCCTGCTATTAAACTACATTTCCCACAATGCATGCCGGCTGAGTAGCGAAATGATGGCTGAAGGACCCAAAAATAGCTGCCTGTAGCAGTCTTTCTCTAAATATAAAATAAACTGATTGAATCTACAAAGGGGTCTAAATAAAGCAATCAATACACAACTTTTGCAAAGCCAAAATAATGTAAACTGCTTAAAAAATAAATCCTTTAACTTTGGCCTGATAGCCATGAACAAGGCACTGAGGTAGCCAGCCACAGCCAGCCAGCCCTTTACAGTCAGTAAGTAATGATACAATAAAATGATTGCTTGCTCCTACAAACAGGAATAAACAGATGGATGTGTCTTGAGGGTCCCCTCCAACTCAGTAGAGGAAACAAAATTGATATCAGGAGAGTTTGGACGGTGCCTTTCTGCCAAGAATAAGGGAGTCAGTCTAGATGTCCCTTGATGGGGTCTCGACTATGATTTCTGTTCTCCACCAATTTAACATAGTTTGTACCACACAAACAAATTTATGGAGTACAACAACTACTTTCAAAGTATAGACCACCCTCTCTCTGGCATTACTTCGCAAACAAAGATTCTTAGGAAGGACTCATCCCACGCTTTTTACAAGCGCATTGATGACTAAAAAAGTTGGATGTGTCCTTCGAGCCTGTGCTGTGGATTTTTCTGGTGGAGCGCAGCATGCACAGAACTGGCCTCACCCTTTTAAACCAAAGGTTCGTCTGCCGGGGCCTAGTAAGCTTGGACGGTGGCAGCGAGGTCCTCAGGTCATAGGTTTGATTTGAGTTTCCTTCTCTAGATGATTGTCCTTACAGGGTTAGACGAGCACCGTCTGCCCGGGTTTGAATTTAGAGTTTTCCTTCTCTTAGGATGGTTGGCAAAAGGCTAAAGAGCCCATCCTACCCGTTCATGCTCTTTGTCAGACCCTTCGGTTGTGACTTCTCTGGCGTGGGAGGCCCTACCAGTGGCTATTATGCCACCGCCAGCATAGCTCACAATGAAACGGGAAATAACACTTTCAAACTAGGAACAGATGCCCTTTATTTTTTAAAAAAAATCACCAAAAACCGATGGATAAGTCAAAGGTTATGAAATTTGGTGAGCTAACAGTGGTCCATGTCTTCTACCACTGTAGCAAGTTTCATTGGGATTGATCTAAAAATGAGGGAGTAGCCCCTGAAGTTTCCCTAGTGCCAGTGCTGTTTTTCCCTACTGCGCATGTGCATCCACATAAACGATTTGATTCAGAAGTGTTGGAAAATTTTGAATTTTTTTTTGAAAAATTCGGAAGTGACTTTAGAATAGAACCAACAAGGTCTATACCACTTACACAACTAAACAAAAGTGGACCATATAAACATAGAAATAGATACTCAGTTGATTCAAATGTATAACTTCATTCAGTTATGAAGAAACCTCAAAGCATCGGTGGCTAGAAGCATATAGAACCGGATTATAACAACATATACTCATTAGATCATAAAGCAAATACTCAACATTCAATAGTCCATATTCATGGACAGTATATCCAGTCTATGTGTACTCACGAACATGTGAGAAAGTCCCAAAGTGTAGTACAGTCCTAGCGCGTTATGGGAAAAGTCCAAATTATCCAATGGGAGAACATCCACGGTTCAAACAAGTGTAGTCCAAAATAGTCCGAATGCTTGGGGGTCTTCAGTATATCAAATTATGGCAATAATATCCAAATGACCAATCAGCAATATAAATCCAAGTGTTGGAAACGCCAAGATATCCAAATCAGAAAGGCGGGTTGACGGAAGAACCATACAGGATCCCGCTCCGTTTCGCAGCAAGAGCTTTTTCAAAACCCAAATATCACTATAAAGCATTCAAAGGCGTCCACTAGTCTGTAATAAAACAATAGTCCAAGTGGTAAATAGACAGTCCAGCAAACTGAATAACATAATTATATTATAGTAAATATACATACCAATCATGAAAATATCAGTCACGGGCCAAACTCAGAAGAAGTAAGGCAAGTTTACTCTTAAGGCATGCTCAGTTATAAAGCCCTTCTACTCAAGGCATGATACCGCACAGCAGTTAGAGGAGAGCTAATTAATTAAAGTAACAGTGACTGAATTGACATACCTTCATTAAGCCCAAATGGGAACTCAGTTTGAAGTTTGGGACTTTCTCACATGTTCGTGAGTACACATAGACTGGATATACTGTCCATGAATATGCTTTGAGGTTTCTTCATAACTGAATGAAGTTATACATTTGAATCAACTGAGTATCTATTTCTATGTTTATATGGTCCGCTTTTGTTTAGTTTAGAATAGAACCACCAGCGCCCCCTACTTCCGAACTGAGTTTAGAACCATTTTTGTTTTATCAAACAAGCCTAGTAAATAAAACAGATAAAAACAAGCAAAACATTCAGAAAAGTCTCCCCAGTTCTTAAGATCAAAGGCTGCCTCTCGCAATGTCAAAAGGGGTGGATTCAGCCTCAGATAGGATGCCCCTACGTATCCTGTGTACTCACCAGCCTAACTTCTTGGAATAATGGGGGATGCAGACCAGGTTTCTGCTATGGATCTCAAATCCCAGGCATGCTGACATGGGAGGAGGCTTATTAAATATGTTAACCCCAAGAAGATGAAGCCAAGGCAGAAGAACTACTACTGACATACGGCAGGTGCATAACCGTATTACATGATGGTTAATGGTTTCTCATTTAAATGCATACTCTTGTGACTCCTCAAATTTGAAAAATACAACAACCACCATAAAGCATGTGTTTTAATTTGATCTGATTTGTTGTATGTACCGTACCAGGAACCAGCAAAAGAGGAAACTGCCACTAAGCCAACCCCTGCCAAAGTCAATCGGACAAAACAGAGAAAAAGCTTCTCTCGGAGTAGAACTCATATTGGCCAGCAGCGGAGAAGGCACAGAACTGTTAGCATGTGTTCGGATATTCAGCCCTCCTCTCCTGACGTGGAAGTTAGCTCACAGCACAACGAGCCTGAAAATGTTGCACCTTCAGTGGAGCCTGAAGTGGAGGCAACAGTGGCTGAAGTAGTTCCTGAACCAGAAGCCCCAGCACTTACTAAATGCCCTACTAAATACCCTAAAACAAAAAAGGTATATGTATTTCTAAACTTGAACTTCTATTTCATGTTACTTCATGTAAGCAAAGAATACCGTACTGTGCATTGCCTGTTATTTTATGTGGTGAGAAGCAAGGTAGTGATATAGAGGTGTCACTCGCCTCTCACCTATACATAAAATGTTTCATTGGGGCTGCTGGCTAAGTCTCCTCCCATTTGCTTCTTGACTTGGAGCCCACTTCTATTTCTCAGGTCTCTTAGCCGTCCTGTGACCCTCTTTGGTCATAACATGTTATTTTAAATAATATTTCTTTAAGCTATAGTGTCAGATGGGTCTTTTCAATCTGGGAATGTATCTTGAGAGCAACATGGTCAGTTTGAGACTAGACCCAGAAGCAAATAACGGGCAGTTATATTAACAAAGCAGCACAATCCTTCTGAAATAGTGAAGAGGTTAGCTCTAACAGAAACCTAAAGGGGAGGAATGCAGGCACATTTCCGACAGTGATATTCCAAGAAGTGGCCTTCCAGATGTCGGTCTGCATATTCTAGCATGTCTAATGGTGATAGCTGGTGGGGAGGAACGCTGGGACTCGGAGTCCAAAAACATGGAGGAATCTCAGTCTCCCCAAGCACTTAAGAGATTGTGAAGACTCATTGGAGGAAAGACTCGGCACATTAGGCCAACCCACCTCTTTGAAGGCGGAGCGTTAGAGCAACGTGTTTCCTTGTGGCTAAATTTTGGGCGAATCTGAACATCTTACATTGTCTTTCCCCCTTTTCTCTAGCACTTGGTGGACGAGTGGATGAGCGAGAAGAATGACAAAACAGGCAAACCTATAGATGGCCTTTCAGAAAAGCCACTGCGTATAACGACAGATCCTGAGGTTTTGGCTACACAATTGAATTCTTTACCAGGTCTCATTTACAGCCCACATGTATATACTACTCCTAAGCACTATATTCGTTTTACGTCACCCTTCCTGTCAGAAAAACGACGGAGGAAAGAACCTGTGGACAACGTTGGCTGTTGTAAGAAGGTAAAGTGTCTTACTTCCCACTAAAGTTAATATATATAATATACGATTTTTTAAAATAAAAAAATTGATGATATGTAATGATTACACAAGAGATATTGGTAAGGGTACCTTTTATGTAATAGCATTTCTGGGCATTTGAAGACAATGTTTATTTTTCCAGGCCAACTTTATTAAGTTGGGGATGAGACTCGTGTGTCCCTGCATGTGTTGAATTGTAGAGTCTCAGCAGCCCTGGCCTTCAGCCCACGATAAGGAATGCACCCAGCAACAGCATTCTCACTTCTTGCAGGAAGTAAATGAGAACGTGCTAACGTTGTTAGAGTGGTTTTAATTATTTCAACATATATATTGCAGCGATGGCTAAAGCAAGCCTTGGAAGAAGAAAACTCGGTGGTTGAAGATAATTTTAATTCACCGTCTCACGAAGGATCTAGAAGTCCGGCCATCAATGGTGAAAGTATAAGCCCCTTATTGCTGAATGACAGCTGTTCCTTACCAGGTAAATGTCTTTTCCTGCCTGTGCTGCTGGTGATCTCCTATAATCTTGTTTTAACTTACAATATACCATAATTTTCCAATAATAAGTTGGGCGTCTACTGCTTTTCCTTCTCCCTATTTATATGTTCCCTCAGTGTTGGTGATTAGTGACTGTATGTATTTGTTTGCTTCAAAGTCCCATGTTGGGTTGGTCCAGTTTTCACCCGTCTTCTGAGGGCTGTGCAGATGCATTTTTGCAAGTCGTGATGTGACACTACTCAATGTCATTTAACCATTGGGGACAGGTTGGAGTTGAAGGAGGGAATGTAGCCCAGAGCTTCTTAAACTGGGTCCCAACCCCAAATGGGGTCCTCTTCACTCAGTGTTGGGGTTGCAAAAAGCTTCCTCCCTTCGCAGAGTAGGGGTGGAAGGAAGAAAAGAAAGCCAAAAGCCGAGCCCAAGCTACTAAGGCAGGGGCAAGGAATGGACGGCTCGGGAGCCAGATGTGGCTCTTTTCATGATTGCATCTGGCTCTCCAGAGCAGCCGGGGCCTTTTGTTTCCCAGCATGCAGCAGGGAGGAGTGACGCAAATGTGCCGCGACTGCCGCTTCCACGCCGCCATCACCCGCCCTGTGCCCTCTTCGCCGGGGATGGCGGAGCCCAGCAGCAGTGCCTCGTGCTTGTCTCCCTCTTCGACCTCCGCCATGGACCTCGGGGGAGGCGGCGGAGGCGGGCCTGGCCCTGGCACCGTGGACCCGGCCTCACTGCCCCTGGGGGACGCCCAGCTTCTTTCCTCCATTCTCCCTCCCTCTTCCTTCCTTCCTCTTCTATTCTTTTCCCCAAGTCTTCCTTCTCCTTCCTTTCATTTCCCGCTCTCTCCCCTTCTTTCTTTTCTTCTTTTCCCTTCATTATTTTACTTTTTCTTCACTCCCTTTCCTTTCTTCTCCCCACTCTTTCCTTCCCCCCTTCCCATTTCCTTCTTTCTTTCCCCCTCCTTGTCTCTCTCCTGCTTTTCTTTTCTTCCTTTTCCATAGTTTGTTCTTCTTTTCTTTCTTCCTCTCCCCCTCCCTCCTTTATCTCCTCTTTCTTTCTTTCCTTCCTTCCTTCCTTCCTTCCTTCCTTCCTTCCTTCCTTCCTTCCTTCCTTCCTTCCTTCTGTCTTCTCTTCCTTCCCAGAGTCCTGAGCATGCCTTTTGCAGAGCCAGGTCTGAAGTGTCCCGTCATTCTGCCGGGGGAATCCTTTTCTCATAGTATGCACGTATATACTCACATGTAGTTGAATTCAGTCTTAAAATATATATATATATATTATATGGCTCTCACTGAAATAAATTTCCAAATATTTTGCTTTCATGCCTCTCTGAGTCAAAAAGGTTCCCGACCCCTGTACTAAGGGAAGGGAAAAGTGCCCACCAGAGGCAGCCAGACACATGGATGGACAAGGAGAGAAGAGAAAAAACAAAGGAGGCCTGTAAGGGTGGAGAGGGGGCCCTGGTGGCACAGGGGATTAAACTGCTGAAGAGAAGTACCCTGCCAGCCCCTCCATGCATTCATTTCCCTTATCCCCAACTGCACCCTCTTGCTTGAAGGAAATCTGATTTCTTTTTTGCTATTTAACGATTGCACTTTAATCTACTTGCAGGGTTTTGCTTGCAGTAGATCCCGCCCTCTGTATCCACATATTCAAATATGTGTGTGTGTGTATAGGGAGGAGGGAACCTTGATTTTGTCGTTTTATATAAGAGACATCATTTTACTACACTTATGTATATCATGGGACTTGCGCATCTATGGGTTTTGGTATGCCCTGTGGGTACTGGAACCAAAAACCCTGAAAGATACTGAAAGCCACTGTTCTTTACTTAAGATGTTTGGGTTTTTATGTACTTGGAACTTAAGCATGCACTAATTCTTATTACTGTGCAATTAGTTTCCCATTTTCAAGGATTTAACTATCCGATTTTTTAAAAAAGTACAGTGTTCCCTTGCTACTTCGCAGTTCGCTTTTCGCAGACTCGCTGTAGTAAATAAATAAATAATAAATAAATTTCAGAGTCAACAAAATGTTAATTTTGAACTCAGGTGAATTTCCTTCTATTTAAACTTGATTGTTTTTCCAAATTTAATTATTGATTTAATAGCAGTTTCTACTCAAGTCTTAATGCATTGATAAACAAAAAATAATAACTGAAAAATGTTTCCTTGCCTTTCTTTGTTTTAATGTGTAGACCTCACTACTCCATTAAAAAAACGGAGATTGTATCAGCTGTTGGATTCTGCCTACTCGGAAACATCTACTCCTTCTCCATATGCTACACCAACCCATACCGATCTTTCAGCCTCAGATCCATTGTTGTTTGCCACTCCTCCTAGAATAAAAGCAGATGACGAAAACTGTAGGAATGGCTATAAGCCCATTTACTCACCTGTTACTCCAGTAATCCCATGTGTACATGGAAATGCAATGCACTTTGAGGTGAGTTTTTATTTACTACTCTCTTCTCAGATCTGTCAGCATACTATCAAGTAGACAGTTTAAGGTTTTATCAAAAATACTGTTTAACATATAATTAGAACTTGGAGGGATGGTGATAAAGGGGTGGGTGCTACTTCTGATGCCTGTTGAAGAAATTGGATAAAGTCATGGAAAATACCACTATCCAGACTCCCTTCGGGATGTGCAGCAATATATTTCTCAGGACATCCATGTAAAAGGCGCACTGCATAAATGTTTGCGGAATTCCTTTATTATTGAGCAGCTTCAGCCCTAAGCATGATTAAAATTTGATTCAAGAGCAGGATGAAAATAAGATCAAATTTTATTCATTTATATATAGCCTTTCATCTTTTCAAAATCATCAGGTTTTTTTAATTTTAATTTTTTTGGTTTGGTTGGTACAGAATATTTCTTCACCCGAGAGCTCCCCAGAAGTTGCGAGGCGAACATATAATCAGGAGGTAAGGAAAAAAGCTTTGCACAGACGTTAATATTTATTTATTGGTGCAAGGACTGTGGTTCAGTGGCAGAACAAATCCTTTATATAAGTATGTGGATCGGTTCTAGGTAAGGCTGGGAAAAAACGGCAAATTTAAAACTGTGGAGAGGTCCTGTCAGTTTGGATAGTGAGAGACAACAGTTATTAGGCAGCTAAAGTTACTAAAATTACCTCATCTACCAAACGTTACCCATGACAGAATTTATTATTATTATATAACTTGGTCATCAGGAACAATAATCTCCTTCCAACTAAATAATCATGATCCATCATTCCCTTTTTGTGTTAAAAAGTCTTAATCTGCATACTGTCATCCTTACATAAATATTCCTGCCTCAAAGCCATGTTCCCCATACATCATGTATTAAATTGATATCCTATGCCTTGCCACTTTCATTCCTTTTAGACAATCCAGTTTCTTTATATGATTGGGCAGAGATAACACATCTGTTCTAAAGCCACACATTAACAAAATTACTGTATATACTCGAGTCTAAGCCTAGTTTTTCATACCTTTTTTTAGGCTGAAAAAGTCCCCCTCGGCTTATACTTGAGTCAAGGTTATTTATTATTTCACTCTGTTATAAATACATAATAAATGTATTATTATTATTACATTTATTATTTTACTCTATTATGATTTCCATTATTTTACTCTATTATTACTGTTATTATTACATTTCCATTATTTTACTCTATTATTATTACTATTACTACCTTTATTATTTTACTCTATTTTTATTGGAAGCACATTTACATTGAAAAAGGTCAGAATGGTTTAATCAGAGTCGGGGAGTCTTATCTTAAATTACAGTTTCATGTAAATATTATTGTGTACAAAAATAGCGGAGGCCAATAGCAGTAAACCAGTAGCCTTAGTCCCCAAAAGCCTGCCGAAACAGGAGCGTTTTGCATGCCTTCCGGAATGCCAGGAGATCTGGGATGGCCCGGACATCCAGAGGCAATGCATTCCACAGAGTGGGGGCAACTATCGAGAAGGCCCTCCTTCTTGTGGACGTGAGATGGTACATCTTGAAACTGGGGACCTCCAAGAGCAGTTCGGACTCTGAACGTAGTGGCCTAGTAGGACAATATGGGATGAGGCGGTCCCTGAGGTACACTGGCCCCAGACCGTTCAAGGCCTTAAAGGTCAGGACCAACACCTTGAAAGTAATCCGGCATTCCACTGGTAACCAGTGCAGCTCGCGTAGGACAGGTGTAATGTGGCTGGACATAGGAACACCAGCCAACAGCCGAGCTGCCGCATTCTGGACCAGTTTCAATTTCTGGATCACCAGCAAAGGAAGGCCAACGTAGAGAGCATTACAGTAGTCGAATGTTGTGATGACTGTGGCTTGGACCACTGTGGCTAGGTCGCGACGGGAAAGGTAGGGAGCCAACTTCCTCGCCTGACGAAGATGGAAAAAAACTATTCTACTGACAGCGGAGATGTGCATCTCCATTGTCAGTTGAGAGTCCAGAGTAACGCCAAGACTCTTAACTGTTGACGAGGGACATAATGTCGCGCCGTCCAGGGTAGGAAGTTGGATCTCCACCCCACCCGGGCGGCCCAGCCACAGGATCTCCGTCTTAGCTGGATTCACCTTCAACCTACTGGCTCGCAGGCATCCAGTGATGGCCTCAAGGCATTGATGGAAATTATCAGGTACGGATTCAGGCTGGCCCTCCATCCCCAGAACGAGCTGGGTGTCATCCGCATATTGGTGACACTCCGGTCCAAAGCTACAAACCAGCTGAGCAAGTGGTCGGACGTAGATGTTAAATAATAATTAAAATATCATAAAATTCAAACATAAGCCATTAAAGCAGAGCTTTCCAAACATTTCATATTTGTGACACTCTTTTTAGACATAAACCAAAAGGTGAGCTGGACTCCAAGGAAAATAATCCTAGGCTCTATATACAGTACATACAAGGTAATACACCACTATGAACTGGTGAGCATAATACAAAATGGAATATGCAAAGTAAATTAGGTAATATAAGCAATCTCACGCTACAGGACGGATATTCCCAATGGTGGAACATAAGGATAAAGGTCCAATACATACAGAATCCCCGCGGCAGCCACTAATAGGAGGTAGAATATCCAACCCCAGATGAGGCAAAACAAATGCGGGGTGAATGTCCAATCCATATCACGAGAGATAAAGAAAACTGGGACAAACTCCTAATGGATTGCGGGCGCTGGGAGGTTCCAAATGGAACTGTAAAGGACCAAAGCAATTGATTGCCGAGTAGTCGATGAGTTGGCGTTGCTCTACAGCAGTCTTTCTCAACCAGTGTGCCGTGGCACACTAGTGTGCCGTGACAGACCTGCTGTGCCGCGAGGAAAGCTCTCTGCCCCCCTTCCTCCCCCCTCCTGCCGAACTCCTGCTGCTTGGGGGAGGAGGAAGGGCCGGGCAGTGGCGAAGAAAAAGAAGAAGAAGGGACCGGGGCGCCGCCTCCTTTGGCCGTTTCCCCAGCCAGCCTCCAATCTGCCATGACTCCCACCATGACTCTCGCCCCTCGCTCGCTGAAGCCGAGTGGAGGAGCTCCACGCACTGAAGCCCGCCCACCGCTCATGCTCCTCTTCTGTAGGAGAGCTGAAGCTGGGGGGAGGGGGCAGGGCATGGCGCGGCCTGTAGGAGAGCTGAAGCTGGGGGGAGGGGGCGGGGCTCTGCCCCCTCCCCCGGCTTCGGCACTCCCAGCAGCTGCTCCAGCTTTGAGGGGACAGTGCCAAGCCAGCATTGTGCTGGCTCTGGCACCGCTGGCTTGGCACTGCCCCTCAAGGCTGGAGAAGCTGCTGGGAGAGGTGAAGCTGGGGGGTAGGGGGGTGGGGCATGGCACAGCCTGGCTCCGCCCCTCCCTGGCTTCGGCACTCCCAGCAGCTGCCCAGCAGGCCACCAACCCCCAGCCGTTCTTTACTGTGTTAGAGTGTCATTTTGTGTCATTTTGGTTGGTGGTGTGCCCCCGGATTTTTTTTAATGTTAAAAGTGTGCAGTGGCTCAAAAAAGGTTGGGAAACACTGCTCTACAGTCCATCGATAAAGGGGCAGGTGGAGGGATAGCCCCGTCAGACCGCCTCAAGGTGGCAAATAATCCGGGATAGAAGTAGACATCCTGTAGATTTTTGAGGGAATAACGTACTTGAGTCTGCAACTATAGATGGTCCTGACGATAGATAAGGTCCTCAGTGTATAAATGAAAATATGTCAACGTGGACAATGTGTAGAGGACGCGTGAAGGAACTCCAGAGGAAAGCCAGAGAAACTAGCTGAAGCTCCGGAGGGGAGCCGACAGGAAGAAATACTAAAATATATGATTTATTGCTTATTTCATGTAGACTTCTCTTTATGTTCCCACAACACCCACACACTGTAACTGACACACTAATGTGTCGTGGCATACAGTTTGGAAAAGCTCTGCATTAAGGGGGAAACGGAAACTCTGGTTAGGGGTGAATGCTATTATGGCATGGTGTTGTTTTCTTTCTCTTTGCCCAATTACTGTTACAATTCTTGATTCTCTCCTTTGTGTAGGGATATGACCGGTCATCCTCAGCTGTGCTGGCACTCAACCCTTTCAGAAATTCCAATCTTACAGAAATGTGTCTGCAAGAAATAAAGACTATTGGCTATTCCAGTCCGAGGAGCAGGACTGACGGCAGCAGACAGGGCTCTGCAGAAAAAGAAGCCGCCTCAGAGCTCCCGTTGGGACTCGAAGCCGTCGAGCAAAGTGCACTGCATAAAACCCTAGAGCCCCCCGGAACAGAGGCCAACAGCCAACTGGAAACAGCACACTGTGGGCGAGGGACAGTATATCCCACTTGGGTCAAGAGTCCCGACAGGACAGGGGTCAATTTCTCTATGAATTCTAATCTGAGGGACTTAACTCCTTCGCACCAATTGGAGGTAGGAGGTGGATTCCGAATAAACGAGTCAAAGTGCCTGATTCCAGACGATGCAAGAGGCATGTTCATGGAAACGCCTGTTTTCTGTACTTCTGAAGAGGGACTTGCGGCCAGCTTTGGGAGGTCTCTCAATGGTGACATCTTGATGGATGGAAATTGCACACCCCAAAATCCTCCACAAAAGAAAAAGGTTACTATCTTAAGTATAACCCATTTGTATATGTCCCTTGTGGAAAACACTAGTAATGCAGTTCCATAGCCATACACTTCTTAGAAGTGTGCGTCGCCAATTAATTTTTTTTTTTATTTAATACTAGCTGAGGACCCAGCGGTGCCCAGGTTATTTGAAGAAGGCATTGTGTGCCAAGGTTGGTTCCTATTAGATGTTTATGTGGCTTGCAGTGGTCTCAGGAACTTAGTGAAGGTACTGCAAGTCCCATTGGCCATGGTCCATCCTCCTCCAAACAGGACCAGAATGTAGAGTGGGTCATGGGGGCTGTGTGTGTCACATTTGGTCTTGATCATTTTCTGCATGAGGGTTACAGTGGTCTCTGGAAGTGAGGGGAGGTACTGAAGTCCCATCATCCATGGTCCCCATTCTCCAAACTGCACCAGGATGTAGAGTGGGTCATGGGGGCTCTGTGTGCCAAGTGTGGTCTTCATCAGTCATTTGATGAAGGTGCCAAGTTTGGTCCTGATTCGTCATTGGTGTGGGCCACATTGCTCTAAGGAAGTGAATTTAAGTACTGCAAGTCCCATCTTCCATGGTCCATCCTCCCTCAAACTGCACCAGGATGTAGGGTGCATCTTGGGGGGGTCTGTCTGCCAAGTTTGGTCTTGTTCTGTCATTGTTGGGGGCCTAGTCAGGAAAATCAAGTTGAGGAAGCCTAACAATATCCCATGAGCTGAGGCCTAGTCAAGAAGATCAAGTTAAGAAAGCCTAGCTGTCAATTTTGGGTCTGGTCTGTGATTTATAGGGGCTCCAGTGTTGTTTGGGAAGTGAATGATGTGAAGGTACTGCGAATCCCATCATTAATGGTGCATCCTGCCCTAAACCACACCAGGTTGTGAAGTGGGCCATTGGTCCCTTGTTTGCCAAGTGTGGTCCTGAGCCGTCATTGCAAGGTTGGTTACTGTCAATTCAGGCCATACACAATGTCCCATGAGCTGAGGCCTAGTTGGGAAAATCAAGTTAATGAAGGCTTACTGTCAATTCATGCCTTAAGCAGTATCCCATTCGGTGAGGCCTAGTTAGTAAAATCAAGTTAATGAAACCTTTCTGTCAATTTTGGGCCTAGTCTGTGATTTGTAGGGGTTGCAGTGTTTTTTGTGAAGTGTTTTGGGTGAAGGTACTGAACATTCAATTTCCAACGGAAAAAACTGTTGACTGGTTAACTTCAACTGCAGCCATTTATGTCTTCCTCAGGCCCTTTCCTCTCCTCTCTGTGCTGCCTAGGAGTGTTGGAATGTTGGGCGGCTGGCCAATCAGAGCCATTTATGCAAATAATCCCACAGCGGCAACCAATCAAAAAGCTGCCACATATTCCGCCGCACCTCCCGCCACAAACACTGACTTTTATTATATAGATAGATATTTTTAGGCCTCAGACTCTGGAGCAGACGCCTCATTTTCTCTGGGGTCCAAGAGACACGCAGTCACCTGGACCAAGGATGAAATGGCAATCTGATAGAATTTAGACGCGCCGGCCTAGAATCATAGAGTTGGAAAGAGACCACATGGGCTATCTAGACCAACCCCCTGCCATGCAGGAAAAGCACAATCAAAGTACCCCTGACAGATGGCCACCCAGCCTCTGTTTAAAAACTTCCAAGGAAGGAGCTTCCACCACACTCCGAGGCAGAGAGTTCCATTGCTGAATAGCTCTTATAGTCGGGAAGTACTTCCTAATGTTCTGGTGAAATTGCCTTTCTTGTCATTTGAAGCTGGTGAAGTCTAACCAAAGCAGAATAGGGAAGCACCATGACGTCCCTGGATCTAGACACTGTATTCTTTTCCGATGCAGCCCAAAATCCCATTGGCTTTTTTAACTGCTGCATCACACTGTCGGCTCATGTTAACTCGTTGTCCAAGAACTTTTTTACATGGACTGTTGTTGAGACACGCATCACCCATTTTGTGCATCTGTGGTTGGTATCTTCAGAGGATCATACTGTAGTTTGTTGACTGTCCATTTAGCAAATAGAAAATGCTTCCTATAGCTGGGATCTTCCAAAAAAATACTTTCAGAGAGATTAGAAAGAACTTCTCAGGAATATCTCTCACTGAAGTAAGTTTTATTAGAGTGGTTTGAAGTATCTGATAACTTGAACAATGCTTAAGCTGAAAGGAGTGTTGATTTACTCAGGACCTGAATGGAAGGTCTCCTGCAAGCTGTTTTGCGCATTTCCAAAGAAGTGTGTGATCATAATAACGATATAAAAGCTAGTCGCTCTCATTTCTTTTCCACGGCCACTTCATTTCTCACTGCAACTGGATGTTCCCCTTGGAAAGCTGTTTGTGAAGGTTGGAAAAACCTCTGGATCCTGCCGTGACAAAGAGGAATGAATGGTGCGGGAGGGGGTTCCTCCCTCCCTGCCCCCTGGTTCACATCAAAATGACGTCTGCTTGCATGAAAGCAAATGTATGTCAGATACATGGCTTTACAAAAAGTAGAAAGTTGGTTACTCTGGGTTAAAGGCTGATTGGCAAGTACATCAGTTATGCCAAATACTGTAGTAGAAGAAACATATGGGCATCTAGCTCAGATTGTGAATTGTAGCCTAAACAATGTAAATGCAAATCAGCAATGACATTTCTCTCTTTCTCGGCATTACTTCGCAAATGAAGATTCTTAGGAAGGACTCATCCCACGCTTTTTACAAGCACGTTGATGACTAAAAAGGCCAATCTGAGATAGGCAAGTTCAGTTGCAGAAAGCACAGCAGAAAGTCTCCTTGGGTAGTGGTGTTTCCAAGTTGTGGTTCTTTCTGCGTTGTCGTTTCTCTTCGAGACTCATTTGGCGTGTCTTCTCGACGGACGCCGTAGCATTGTGGATAGTGCGTCTCCATGCCTCCCGATGTGAGGCCAGGGTGGACCATTGTTGGTGATCAATCTGGCCGAGCGTGAGATGTTGTTTCAGGTAGTCCTTATATCTCTTTTTGGGGGTGCCTCTCTTGCGCCGACCCGTGGCGAGTTCACCATAGAGTAGTATCTTTGGGAGGCGGTGGTCCTCCTTCCTAGAGATGTGCCCTGCCCAGCGCAGCTGTGTTCTCATTAGCGTGGCCTCAATGCTGGTGATCCCTGCTTGCTCAAGGACAGCAACATTCGTCACATAGTCGGTCCAGTGTATATTTAGGATTGTGCGAAGACAGCGCTGATTAAAACGTTCGAAAAGTCTGTGTTGGAGATATGTGACCCATGTTTCAGACCCATAGAGAAGAAAAGGCAGTACGATAGCTCTGTACACACTGATTTTGGTGCTTTGCCTCAGGTGCTTGTTACTCCAGACTCTTTTGTGAAGCCTTCCAAATGCACTCTATGCCTTTGCTAATTCGTGATCTATCTCTTTGTCAATCTTGGCGTCTAAAGAGATGATGCTTCCCAGGTAGGTGAACTGCTGAACGGACTTAAGCACAGATTCCCCTATGCTGACGTGGGGATGATGGTGTTCTTCTTGTGGTGCAGGCTGGCGATCATTCTAGGTAGTTTCCTTTACGGACACGACATTGGGTTGGGACAAGAGGCATCTGTTGTTCTTCAGAGGCGCCTTCAGCTCATGTAAGCATTGCTCCAAGCCTTGGAGTCAACCAGTCTGTTACCACTTTGGATTCAAAGCCACGTTGCATTGTCTTTTAACACTAATGCAAGCCATACTTTCGGTATAACCTGTGAAGGGATTTGAACTTCAGAATTTTGAGTTGGAAAAATCAATCGTACTTCCCCCTCTTCTATCCATAGGTGTCACTTCTAGAATATCGCAAGAGGCAACGAGAAGCCAGAAAAAGTGGCTCTAAGGCAGAAAGTTTTCCCCTTCTTTCTATATCACTACATGCTGCTAATGGAGGAAATAGTGCTGCCACCGATGGATATAACAGCAGTGAAAGTGGGGAACAAGTGGAGAAGGAACATCCTGCAAGCCTCCCGTTGCCGTTGCCAGTTGCCGAGTGTAGCGCCACTTCAGAGGAAACGGAAAACGCCTCGTCCTCAAAAGAAGTTTCAAGTGAAAAGAATGATCCAGAGGTTCAGTGGTAAGCCTTGTTCTAAATAAGTGCCTGTTGAATATATGCTGAATAATTGTCGGTGTTTGGTTTCAAAACAATTGAATTAGGGTGGCTGATTGGCAAGTACAGCAGTCTGACAATTTTGAAAGAAGTCTTCTTGTATATAATGAACACATAAGAGCAGCCTTCTGTTTTGGGATTTCTTGATCCATAATTCCCTTAGTAGTGTGCAATTTTAGTCATTTACATGGCCTATATGGGATCATGCATCCCAAACAAAAGCTTTGTTCAGTTTCTTGACTAGCTCCACAGTTTAGAGCTCAGAGAGCCATGAAAGCAAAGTATTTGGAAATTTATTTCAGTGAGAGCCATATAATATATTTTATTATTTTGTCCAGATTTGTTTCTGAGGTTTCCTTACTCTTCTATTCAGTTTTTGTTGAACACTTCACTCCTGCCCACAGGTATGGTACTTGGAGGCAGCAGTTAGTTGTCTCGGTGTGAAATGTGCTGCTCTGTGCAGCTGCTGAAGAGCATAGGCACGCTCCAGGCCTTTGAGGAGGGTCCTTTCTCCCCTCCCCTCCTGCGCATGTGCCCCTCAGCCAAAGGGGCGCGAGTCCACTGCGCCGGTTAAGCCGAGAAACTCTGACAAGGGGCGACCCGCTGAGGGCCTGGCGGGGTCACTCCAAGCTGCGCCTCCGCCTTCCTCACTCACCTGAGGGACGGCAAGCGCTGCCAAGACAGGACTCCCGCCTCCGTCGCTTTTGCACCGCTTTCCCTCCGCCGGGAGGGGCGGAGGAGGGGAACGAGGAGGAGCCTCATTCCCTCCCTCCCTCCCTAACACACACACCAACGCTTTCGAGATGAGAGGGGGAAGCAGTACGCAGGGCACATGCGCACACGGCTCCCTTGGCTTGGAATTCTAGATGGAGAAAAGAGGAACTGCGCAGGCGCAAAGCGAGGGAATCCCAAACGCTTGCGAGCCAGATGCAATCATCAAAAGAGCCACACCTGGCTCGCGAGCCATAGGTTCTCGACCCCTGATTTAAAGGCACAGTAGCTTTAAAAGAAGGCTCTATAGCAGGGGTGGGCAATTACCGGCCCTCCAGGTGTTTTGGACTTCAACTCCCAGAAATCCTAGCCAGTTTACCAGCTGTTAGGATTTCTGGGAGTTGAAGTCCAAAACACCTGGAGGGCCAGTAATTGCCCACCCCTGATCTATAGTGAATTTAGCCACTAGCATGCCAATGTCCATGAAACACTTATGCTTCAAAAACTGTGCCTATGGAATTAATAAGAAACAGATGCATGCTGGAAACTCATAGCATGTTGTGTTGTCAAAGACTTTCATGGCCAGAATCACTGGGTTGTTGTGAGTTTTCTGGCCATGTTCCAGTAGCATTCTCTTCAGATGTTACACCTGCACCTGTGGCTGACGTCTTCAGAGGTCAGCCACAGATACAGGTGAAACGCCAGGAAGAAATGCTACTGGGACATGGCCATACAGCCCAAAAAACTCACAGCAGCGTCATAGCACGTTGTTAGAATACACTGAATACCAGGACTCCCAAAATGGTCACTTCTTTTACTTAATGGTGGGGAGATATATCTGTTGATGTTACTCATAAAATATAATCATTGGCTTCTGGGGAAATTCTGTTTCCTTAGGACTAGAACAGGAAAAAAAAAGTCTTATCTCCAAAATATGTATAAATTCGTTGGATACTAGATCTTCATCATGAATCATGTTTTAAAATCCTGCTGTCAGTTATCAATATGGATCTACAAAAGTATGAAGAGTAACTGACATTCAAGTCAGTCCACCAGAGCTTCCGTTGCTCATATTTCATCATCAGGAAGCAAAGCAAAAATCTGGAAAGATTATGAATCCTTAGAAGATGGGATTGAAGTCAAAAAACAAGCTCCCTTAAACATACAGTATAATCCAGGCCAGGGCAAACTTGGCCCTCCAGGTGTTTTGGACTCCAACTCCCACTAACAGCCTAACAGCCTAGGAATTGTGGGAGTTGGAGTCCAAAACACCTGGAGGGCCGAAGTTTGCCCAGGTCTGGTATAATCCAATAACCTTGACTTTAGCATTGACGTTATATGTTCCAAAAAAACCCAACAAAGGCTTGCAAACGTACCTTGCCAATTTGGATCGCAGGAGAGAATTGCCTTCTACATATTACTGAACTGAGGTGCATGTTTATTTTGGGTTGAAAAGAGCAAACTGAAGCGACTGGTTTTTTGGTTTTGTTTTAAAGGACTGCTTCGACTTCTGTGGAGCAAGTGAGGGAGCGAAGTTACCAACGAGCTTTGCTTCTAAGTGATCATAGGAAAGACAAGGATTCTGGTAAGCAGCCACTACTTCCTCTTGACGTCAGTTTCTCGCAGTTCAGGGATTGTGCATGTTCCTCTGCTTCACTTTAGCTTGAGCCGAAGACATTGGTAGCACCCAGTCTTTAGTATTTATCTCTTTTGAATACAATAGTTGTTGTTTATTATTCTTTCTGATTAAAATCTTAAAATATAAGTTACTAGCTGTGCCCTGCCACACATTGCTGTGGCCTATAGTAAGAATTTTTGAAGTAGAAGTAGATATCTGGACTATTATGAAAGAGAGGTACCTACCTATTCCTCTCCCTCCCCCCTTTTTTTCTTTCTCTCCTTTCTTCCTTCTCTACCTCTTTCTTTTATTCCTTCTTTCGCTCTTTGGTTTCATCCTTCCATCTCTCTTTCCTTCCCCCCCTTTCTCTACTTTTTTTATCTCCTTCCCTCCGTTTCCTTCCTTCTTTCACTTTTTATTTCCTTTTCTCCTCCCTTCTTTACCTCTTTCCTGCCTTTCCTTTTTCTTTCCTTTCTACTTTCTCTTCTTCCTTCGGTACCTCTTTCTTTCCTCCCTTCCCTCTTTCCTTCTTTCCCTCCCTCCTTCTCTCTTTCCTTCCTTCCCCCTTTCCCTCTTTCATTCCTTCCGTTTTCCCCTCCCTCCTTTCTTCTCTCCTTCCTTCCTGTCTGTTCTCCCCTAATACCATAGTAGAGTCCCTTCTAACTCTATTCTACGAGTGTATGTAATATAGTAATATATAGTCGTAACATTATATTATGTCTGTATATATGTATGTATGTGCGGAGGGCGGATATGTGGCAGCTTTCTGATTGGTTTCCCCTGTGGTATTACTTGCATATGGCTTCTGATTGGCCAGCGTCAACATTCTAAGACTCTGAAGTGGCTGAGAGGGGAAAGGCAAGGGCCTGAGACTGTCAGAAATGGTGATTGGTTGCCACTGTGATGTTATTTGCATATGGGTTCTGATTGGTCCACCTCAACATTCTAACATTCTGAAGTGGCTATTTGTGGAAAGGCAAGGGCCTTAGTGGCATCTTCTCCTTTTTTAGGATTTAAAAGTTATTTTTAGGTTTTTTTGTTGGTCACACCTTTTGTTGTGAGTTTTGTTGCCAGTGGGTTTTTTGTTTACTTCAGCCTCGTTAAGGACAGAGCATTTATATATCTATAGATTGTGGGTAATTCAGAGTGTCAACGGATTTTCATTCCAGATCCTGAAAATTCCGAGCCCACAAGTGAATGTCCGTCCCCAGATACGTCTCTGAAAACTTGCAAGAGTCCTTCAAAAGGAAGCAAGGTACTACTATGATATACCTGTACTATCATGATGCTTGTAAATGTGTATGCGCATGACTGGAACCTCCGCAAAGAAATAATGTCCCTCTTCCTGTTGCAGATTGAAATAGATGTTTTAAATTTAAATAGGATTATGGGGCGGTGCAGTATAGTTTGAAATATCTGATAAAGAGGCAAACTAGCACCATTGGTCCTGGTTGGTCGGACTGCCCAGCGGCAATTGGGGAGGTGGGGTGAGATCCTTCTAATGCAGCCGGTCCTTAAGACCAACACTGAATTTGAAAAGTTACAAACCTGCATATGTCAGCCTAGATCTTGAAAACGACAAGCTTAGCTAGAGTTATACTCTATTTAAGTAACTGGAAAGGTCCACCTCTAATGACTGTACCAGGCCTGGGCTGACTTTGGCCCTCCAGGTGTTTTGGACTTCAACTCCCACAATTCCTAACAGCCAGTAGGCTTGAAGTGAGAGTCCAAACACCCGGAGGGCCAAAATTTGCCCATGCCTGCTCTATCCATAAAAGTTGAATGGCATTATTATATTGCCACATTATTTGGGCAGGTCTCTAGTGCCATCAGAGGCTAACATTATTTGATATGTTCTAAAGCAGGGGCCGGGAACCTATGGCTCGCGAGCCATATGTGGCTCTTTCGAGGCTTGCATGTGGTTCTCTCCATCTTGGCGCTGGTCCCACCTCCAGCTGAGCTGCGCACGCGGCCTTCGCTCTCCTTCACTCAAATTCCACGCGCACAGCTGAGAGCCAGCATCCTAGCGCTGGCCCTGCCTCCAGCTGAGCTGCATGCGCGGATTTCAGGTGAAGGAGAGCGAAGGCCGTGCGCACAGCTCAGCTGGAGGCAGGGCCAGCGCCAAGATGGAGAGCTTGGCGCTGGTTCCGCCTCCAGCTGAGCTGCGTGCGCGGCCTTTGCTCTCCTTCACCCCAAATTCCATGCGCACAGCTGAGAGCCAGCATCCACTGGCCCTGCCTCCAGTTGAGCTGCATGCGCGGATTTCGGGTGGAGAGCGAAGGCCGTGTGCGCAGCTCAGCTGGAGGCAGGGCCAGCGCCAAGATGGAGAGCTTGGCGCTGATTCCGCCTCCAGCTGAGCTGTGTGCGTGGCCTTCGCTCTCCTTCACCCCAAATTCCACACGCACAGCTGAGAGCCAGCATCCTAGTGCTGGCCCTGCCTCCAGCTGAGCTGCATGCGCGGATTTCGGGTGAAGGAGGGAGAGCAAAGGCCGTGTGCGCAGCTCAGCTGGAGGCAGGGCCAGCGCCAAGATGGAGAGCTTGGCACTGATTCTGCCTCCAGGTGAACTGCGTGCACGGCCTTCGCTCTCCTTCACCCCAAATTCCACATGCTCAGCTCAGCTGGAGGCAGGGCCAGCGCTAGGATGCTGGCTCTCAGCTGTGCACGTGGAATTTGGGGTGGAGAGCGAAGTCCGCGCGCGCAGCTCAGCTGGAGGCGGGGCCAGTGCCAAGCTCTCCATGTCGGCTCTCAGCTGCATGCGCAGCCTTCGGCAGGCTGACTGCATGGGCCCACCACGTGTCCCGAGGCCTGCTCCGGCCTTCTTGCAGAGCCTCCGGTGTGGGGTAGGGGAGGGAGATGGCCCATCTCCCGCGCTCGCCGGGGCTGCGCCTCCCTCCCTCCACCGCCTCGCCACCAGCCGGGGCCTGGCACAGGCCGGCCTTGCGGCATTCCCACGACCCCCCAGTTCGGGAGGGGGAGAGCTTTGGCGCTGCACCTGCCAGGATAGGAGGCCCCAACATGCATCTTTCCCTTCAGGTACCAATTTTTTAAAATTAATTGATTGTATGGCTCTCAGTGAAATAAATATTTCCAAATTTTGTGCTTTTATGGCTCTCTGAGTCAAAAAGGTTCCTGACCCCTGTTCTAAAGGGATCTGATAAACTATGCCTCAGTAGTTGCATAGCTTACCATATATACTCATGTAGAAGTTGACCTCATGTAGAAGTCAAAACCAGGTTCTGGAGCCACAGTTATGGGTTTTGATATGATCCGTGGATAAGTTGAGGATCATTCCACAGAGAGGGGAAAGCACCAATGCCTTTGGGGGGGGGGAGTCACCATTTCCCCACCCAATTCTTCAGAAGGCCAGAAGTGGCACCACAGAGGGTGTGGGTGCTGCTCCTTTGAGATCCTCCCATGGTGGACTAAGCTACCTTCTTACACCGCTCTACTCAAAAGAAGGAATTGGTTCCTTTTTGAGTAAGAGTTAGAGTACAATAGTCACATTGACTCACGGATAAGTCAATCCAAGATTTGGGGGTTGGTGCTCTGTCTTATACATTAGCATGTAGGGTAAATATATTAAAATATTTTATTTAAAAATCAGCAAAGTACCTGAAGCTTTGTTTTAAAATCCAAATAACTGTAAACGTTGATCTGAAAATATTGAGTGGCTTGATGCTAGGAGGCCGAAGTGTCCCTGTTCATTTTGACAAGCAGTTTGTAGGAAAATTGTTTTCTTAAATTAGCGAAGTCACATAACTAGAACAAAGCAGGATTATGAGAGATATCCTTTAAATAGGACACGTATTGACTGTTCATTTTCTTAATGTAGACTTCTTCACTGAGTCCTGTAGTTCCTGCTCAGTCACTGGGGAAAACGCCCACAAAACAGGATTCCCAGTGGGAGGCTGCAGCTGACGCCCCCGAGGCTGAGAGCACAGCTCACTTAAAGAGTGACCAGCAACTGAAGCCGTTGACAAATAACACTGAAGCACTTTCGAAAAACCATCAGTCCCAGCCTCACGCGCGCAATGCAACCGATCAACCTGCGCAGAAACTGGTCCCACCACCTTCTGCCCCCTTGAAGCTGCACTGTCCCCCTTCCCCTCACATAGAGAACCCCTCCAAATCCTCTACGCCACACCCCCCTGTACAGCATGGCTACCTTTCACCAAAGCCTCATTCACAACCATTAGGATCGCCATACAGACCTCATCATCCTCAGTCATCGCCTCAAGTGGGGACGCCTCAGAGAGACTCTCACCGAAGTTTTTATGCGGGAGCGCAGAACCTCCAGCCTAGCCAACAGCAGCCCAGCGGGACACTCTTCCCCCAAACATCGTCGGTCTCTTACAATCAGTTCCACCAACAAAACCTGAACACTAGTATCCCGCCGCCACCGCCACCCCCTCCCCCTTCAAGCTCCACGTACTATCAAAACCAGCAACCCCCCTCAGGAAACTTTCAAAATTACAATCAGTTAAAAAGTAGCATACCACCCCAACAAACTGTATTTCCCTCTGGACCAAATCAAGCACTTGCTGGTACAACATGCCAGCAGCCTGTTTCGGGACATCTTGTCACCAGTGGGCATTTTTTGCCGTCTCAGACTCCCAGTCTCCATCACCAGGCTTCCACCAGTGCTCCACCGCCCCCGCCGCCTCCTCCTGCTCCCGGACCACACCTTGTGCAGCAGCAGCAAAGTACTCATCAGCAGCACGCAGTGGCCCACGTCGTAGGTCCCGTGCATGCAGTAGCAGTGGCTCCCGGGTCACACATCCATACTCAAGCTGCCGGGCATCACCTGCCGCCGCCACCGCCTCCTCCCCACCATCCTACTCTCCCCACAACAAACCACCAAGGTTTGCAAGCACAACACCAGCATGTCGTAAATTCAGCGCCGCCGCCGCCACCACCACCCCCCTCCAGCGTGTTAAGCTCTGGGCATCACACCACCTCAGCACCAGGATTGCACCATCCCTCTCATCCGGGCCCCCCGCTTTTCCCTTCGAGCGCTCACTCGACAGTCGCATCCTACCCCTCCCAGCCTCCGCACCACACACCTTTGGGACCGGGCACTCAGCATCAGCCTGCCGCGACGGGGCCTCACTGTCCGCTCCCCAGCCAGGGTCCTCCTCACATCCAGCCTCAAGGACCAAACAGTATTCCGGCACCTTCCGCGCCAGGGTTCTGCCCTCATCCAGGCTCGGTCTCCCTTCCTCATGGTGTGCAAGGACCTCAGCAGGCGTCTCCCGTGCCTGGGCAAATCCCCATCCACAGAGCACAGGTGCCGCCGACATTTCAAAACAATTACCATGGTTCAGGGTGGCATTAAAAAAAAGGGCCCCTTGCTTTTAAACATTTTAAAAATGTTCTGTAAAAACTGTATATTTCATATGTACCTGTTCAAGGTACTTTTTAAAGCTTGTACATGATAATAACTTTGTAAAGAAAAAGCAAACACCAGTGCGCGCGCTCTCTCTCGCATTGTATTTTTTCCATTTTTGCTTTTAAAAATGCCCGAGACTGTGCCGTGGAGCCAGGGTCGGGCGTTTTTTATTTTGTACGTGAACATTCCAGCTGTTTGTTCTGGCAGTAGATTTGATGCTGCAAAACTTTAAATTTTATTGTTGCAGTTAAAATTCATTTAGTGAATGTTTTCTATATTTACTTTTTATACATATGTAATTAAAGTACACGGCTAAGTGATGGCACTAACAGGTTTTCCATCTGTCAGCGGTTTTTGTGTGCATATAGGTAGAAAATGCAATACAGATTTTTATAGTTTCGTGTGGACATGGCTCTTTTATTTCAAACAGTTATTTGCAGACATTGTAATTTAATGTATAGATTGTTTCTAATGTCTCTGACGAGTGCTGTAAATACTATTTCTTTTGCGTGTAAAACTGCTTAATGCTTCTCATTTGATATAGTATTGTACATACGAGTCTTTTGCAAAAGCGTGTGATCTTTGTGGAAGTAGTACAGTATATGAACTTTAATTTTTTAATATACTGTCACATTGCAGCACTGGTTGGGCATTTTAATTCATGTTAATAAATCACAATTATGTCAGTTTTAACAACTTGTCTTCGTAGGTTGCTGTTTAAAGGTGATAATAATAATAATAATGAAATAAGTGTCATAATTATGCTATTCTGTGGAACGGTTCTTAAATATTATTATCTACAGCAGTGTTTCCCAACCTTTTTTGAGCCGTGGCACACTTTTTACATTTGCAAAATCCTGGGGCACACCACCAACCAAAATGACACAAAATGACACTCTAACACAGTAATACATATAGTTAATATGTTTTTTTAAATGTATTTGTACACTCAGTGTGAAACCTGGGCCTGTTTCAATGAACTCAACATAGATATCCTGCAGGAATGGCAGAAAGACACAAACTTCCCACACAGAACTCCCATAACCAAGAGAAAATGCTATAAGAGTTTGGTGGGCATTGACCTTGAGTTTTGGAGTTGCAGTTCACCTATATCCAGAGAGCACTGTGGACTGAAAAAATGTTGGATCAGGACCAAACTTGGCATGAATACTCAATATGCCCAAATATGAATGCAGATGGAGTTCAGGGGAAATAGACCTTGATATTTGGGAGTTGTAGTTGCTGGGATGTATAGTTCCCCTACAATCAAATAGCATTCTGAACCCCACCAATGATAGAACTGGGCCAAACTTCCCACACAGAACCCCCAGGAGGCAAGAGGAGATCTCCACTTGGGGAAAGAGAGGCGGCCCTTCCCAATGCATGGAGAGGGAGAGACCAAGTAGACAACGGGTGGGGAGGGGGGTGTTTGTAATGTTGTGCCTTTAAAGAGGTAGGTTTCTTAGGGTTTTTATACTTCAACACACTAGGACTTCCCCCCCCCCCCCGGGTTACAATTTCCCACGGCACACCTGATGATCACTCACGGCACACTAGTGTGCCCCGGCACTCTGGTTGGGAAACACTGATCTACAGAACTATATAGAGTATAGAAGACCAGCTCTCTCTCTCTCTCTCTCAGCTGCAATTCTGCAGGATTAGGATCTAGCAAAGGGTGGAGTTCTCATTATAGTCTCCGGCAGAGAAATAACTCACCGAACTGCTGATGCTGTAATCCATCTAATACATAGAAAGAGATCACCAGCTGACGATAGCACTACATTCACAGTAAAGTAAAAATTGCCGCATCATCACCTAGGGCCAGTCTTACAGAATCTGATGACACTATGCTAGGTCATGTGAATCTTTTGTCAAGCAATTATGAAAAGGTAAATATTACAGTTCTTCGTTTGTTTACACAAGGTACCGTATATTCTGGGGTACTAGACGCCTTTTTAGGACTGAAAAATCTTATTAAAAGTTGGGGGTCGTCTAGTATGCCGGATATAAAATTAAGAAACCTAAAAATCATTAAAATAAATACCTTGTGATGAGGGGGAGGGTGGAGGAAGGAGGAGCAGCAGGCCCTATTGCCATGGAGACAGCCTGCTGGACTGTCCCCGCAGCCCCGCTCACCTTGGGCCCAAAGAGGTGCCTTCAGATGGCGACTCCCTGTGACCCTGGACTGCGGCGTGCGTGGGATGGGCTTCTGAGGTTGTCTGGTAGCCGTAGGAGCTAGGAAACTACGGCTCCCAGAGTGCCTCAGCAAGCTCATCCCACAGACGCCGCAGTACATGCCTTCTGTGGCGTGCGTGGGATGGGAGGCGCCTCCTGCAGCGTGCGTGGGATAGGTTTGCTAAGGCACTCTGGGAGCCGTAGTTTCCTGGCTCCTACGGCTACCAGATAGCCTCAGAAGCCCATCCCACACACACCGCAGTCCAGGGTTGCAGGGAGTCGCCATCCGAAGGGGCCTCCTTGGGCCCAAGGCAAGCAGGGGCGTGAGTTAGAGGGGCTACCACTCCTCTCGGATCCTCTGCTATGGCGTCCCGGGAGGGAGGAAAGAGAGCAGATCGCCCCCGGATATCACCATGGAATGCGGAGTGATCTTAAACAGCGAGTATATCCCTAACTGTATTTTTTGTTTCAAATTTGGGGGGGGGTGTCTTCTAGCCCCCGTTATTTATTTATTTATTTCAGGGGGGACTCAGTTGTCTAGTACCCCGGAATATACGGTACTTAAAACTGGCAGGTGACAATATTTTGTAATGTAACATTACTGTTGCGAGGTAGGTATTTTAAGAAGAACAAGGTGCTGTAGGAGACACACCTGTATACAAATCGTATCTACTGAAATGGTCAACTCAATTAAATCTACATGACAAACCCCATCTATGGACAACTTAACACATAACATAATCTGCAGCTCCTGCAACATGGCAAAATGTACAGAATCCCTTTATATGAGGGTTGGGCATGTGCACAGAAAGGAATTGGGAGCAATAGAAAGATTTGTTTGACTTCAGACTTAACAGCATTTTTGCTGACATTTTTTAAAGGTTACAGAGCACGTCAAAAGACATAAAATAAATGTCAACAGGCAGGGGCATACTGGAGTCGATTTGAAAAGTTGCACAAATTAGGTAAATTGGAAATAAATGCAAACGTTCTAAAAGGTATGAATTTTGGTGCCATAAAAAAGTAACAATTTGATATTTAAAATGATAGGGAGAGATGTAAGTGGTTTAAGAGGAACTCAAAAAAAGTTGGAAACTGGTTTTCATAACCCTGGTGAAATTTTACAAATGCAAATTGACAGGACAGATGTACAGTGTTCCTCGGTTACTTTAGCATTACATTTCAAAGCCTGGAATCACTAGGTAGTTACAAATGCATCACCAAGAGAACTGCATTCCTGAATTATTCATAGTTGTGATCCCAGTGCATGCCCTCGTTCAGCGTATACACAGGGACCGTGAAAGTCCCCAATTCCCACTGGCCAGTCTGCAGCTATTACAATCAATGTAGGAGCGTCCTTATCATGAAGTGACTGACTGATGTCTTTGCCTCCCTCCTTGTGTGCATGAGTTTCATTGCTGACCCCCACCCCCCTCCCCGTTTCTGCTCATTGCAACTGATTGCAAGGGGTGATGACATCGGCTGCTTCCCAAGTGACAGGAGCAGATTGCAGTGCCAAGGGACTGAAGGTGAGTGGTCCAGGATTCACTACATAGCTAGATATTTACCATGTTATATAGCAGGGATCGGGAACCTATGGTTCGCGAGCCATATGTGGCCCTTTCGAGGATTGCATCTGGCTCTCCGCCTGTCCCTCACATGCCAGCTCTCAGCTGCGCGCGCCTTCACCCTCAGCCCCAAATTTCAAGCACACAGCTCAGCTGGAGGCGGGGGCAGCGCCAAGTTCTCTGCCTGTCCTTCACATGCCGGCTTTCAGCTGTGCACGACGCCTTCGTCCCAAATTCCGCACGCGCAGCTGAGAGCCGGCAAAGAGAGCTTGGCGCTGGCCCTGCCTCCAGCTGAGCTGTGCGTGCGGAATTTGGGGCGAAGGTGGCTCGACCCCCCCTTCGCCTCGCTCGGCTCTCTTCAGCCTGCCAGCACCTCCCTCCTTCTGCTGGCCTCGCCTTGCACCTGGCCTGGGCCACTCATTGATTCTCCCACCTTCCATCCAAGATGGGCCACTGCCGGTGGCAGCCCCTGCTTCGAGGCACGGCCATGGCGCTGAACCCAAGGGAGTCGGGAAACTATGGAGGCACTGAAAGCCGGGTCATCTTAAACGGTGAGTATATCCCTAACTCTGTATTTTGTGATGATCAGTTATATCCTCCTTTCACCAATAATAATAAAATTATTACGGATTTGATAAGTAGAGTATGTACGTATAGCCAGCGATGTTTTAAAAAAAAACCCATACATACATACACTTTGATATTGGATCTGTTTGCAGCTTATCTGTGAATACGGAAGCAACCAAGCTGGAAGCAAAGGCCAATCTTTAGTGGACACTGGAAAGCCATTTTGGAAGTGATCATCATAAGGACTCTGCAGTGTAACCAGGTTGCAGGAGCTGCACAGATCTCCTCCTCCTAAAAGCGATGTCAAGATGGAAATTATTCCGATGTTTCCAACACTTGCTAAAGTAATACGAGATTGCTCTGTGCCTGCCAAGTGTATGAATACATGGTTGTTATGTGAAAATAGGTTTTTAAACCCATCTGTAATATAAGACTCAACATTATCTGAGTCAGAACCACAGGTCCAGAAAACCTACATGCCTTAATTTTAATCTGCAAACAAAAGGAACCTTATGGAAGCGCACCTTGGAAGTAACTACTATATATTTTTTAAATGCACTAATTTAATTCAATTTGTCCCTTTGTTTGTTGCAGTACCACCTTCAGTCTATAGGTGGCAGGCTTGCCTACTCTGTGTAGCTCTGCAAAGTAAGGAAGGGTAGGGATTCGGGAAGTAAATACAGAATACATTATTTTTGAAGTGGCAAAGGAAGCGCTCTGAAAAATAAAGTTATACTCATGGAAATAATTCACAAAACTTCTTTCCCATTGCTGCTGATCTATAATCCATCTAATACATAAAAGGGATAACCTGCCAATGATAACACTACATTCGCAGTAAAAATGGTCACAACAGCATCCAGGGCCACACTTACAGAATCATATGACAGCATCGTGTGTATCTTGTTAGTTTGTTTAGACAAGGTATTTAATTACTGGCAGAGAGGCGTTGAGGCATCTACTTTTTTCCCTTCCTTACCCATGGGAGAACTACCCTTATGGCATCTAGTTTTCGCCATCTCCGCTACCACCGTGTTTGACTTAGGGGGCCTCACCACCCAGTCTGCACAGGATAGGTCCACTTTATACATCACGTTCACCCTCCTAGGCACCACCGGGGCACAAGCAGGGGACATCTCTGGGCAGGCCCGGATTAACACCTTTTTGCGCCCTAGGCCACACTTTGGAATTACGTCCCCTCTACTACCGGCACTGAAAGTTGTTGTTTGGGATCTGGGAAGGGAGGGTGGGGCCCAAGCTGCGCCTGCCTTTCCTTCCTTCCTTCTTTGCCCGGGAGCTTGGGGGTTGTGGCGGGGTGATTAGGATCCCCGCGCTCCAGGGAGGGAGAGTAGTGGGGAGAGGCCTAGGGGGCCTTCCACACAAAATGTCCAGGCATTTGAACTTGGGGGGGGGGGGGTGAGTCCACATTGCTGAATAACCCGGTTCAAAGCGGGTCACGTGGGATGTTTTTCATACAGCCGTGTGGAAGGGGGCTCAGCCTCCAGAGAAGCCTGTCCTCTCCACAATGGGGCGAGGGAGGAAGGGAGGGAAGCCGCTGCTGCTGCTCCTTGCCCTGCATATCCTGCCTTCAGACCAGGCTCGGCCCTCCCTCTCTCCCTCCGGGGCCTTTGTGCTTCAACACCCGCCATTCCCAAGGGCTGGCCACGGAGGGGGTTTTTTAACATGTTTTTTGGTCTGTGATCTGCGCCCCCCTCGCCTTGCGCCCATAGGCCATGGCCTAGGTTGGCCTTATGGCTAATCTGGGCCTGTATCTGGGACTTGATGAGATATGGCAAGGAAGGGAGGAAAAGCGTACCCTGGCTGAGCGTTCCAGGCCAGGAGGAACGCATCTCCCGGACAGCCCTTCGCTAGGTTGGGTTGCTGTCGGGCACAAAACAGTTTGCACTTGGCATTGAGGTGGGTGGCAAAGAGGTCTACCTCGGGCGCCCCCCCAAGCTCAAAATAGTTTGTGGGTTTCCTCCTGATGCAAGGACCACTCGGGCTGAGCTAGAGGGTTCCTGCTGAGAGTATCTGCCAGCGTATTCTCTTTCCCTGGGAGGTGTACTGCAACGAGATGACTGCACCTGGCTATCCACCACTCCCATATCTGTGTGGATAGGGTCAGTAACTTTTTGGAGCGAGTTCCGCCTTGTTTGTTTATGTAAAACATGGTGGTGTTGTCTGTCTCTATGCCAGGGCTGCACAGGAAGTCGATCGCAATCGACCTGTCAATTGCAGGACTGAAGGAGGTCGATCGCAGCCAGATGGGGCGCTTCTCAGGGGGGCGGAGCCAGGCTGCGCCAAGCCCCGCCCCTCCCGGCATTGGCACTCCCAGCAGCTGCTCCGGCTTTGAGGAGAGCAGGGCCAAGCCAGGCTTGTGCTAGCTATGCCACCACTGGCTTGGCACTGCCATCGTCAAGCCTGGAGAAGCTGCTGGGAGCTCCAAAGCCAGAGGAAGACGGGGCGGGGCTTGGTGCGGCCTGGCTCCACCCCCTCTGGCTTCCGCTCTACCAACAGCTTCTCCAGGCTTGACGATGGCAGTGCCAAGCCAGTGGTGGCATAGCTAGCACAAGCCTGGCTTGGCCCTGCTCTCCTCAAGGCTGGAGCAGCTGCTGGGAGTGCCGAAGCCGGAGGGGGCGGAGCCAGGCCGTGCCAAGCACCTCCGCCTACCCTCTCCAGCCTTGAGGAGGTAGGTAAATCTTTCTGACTTGGTTTTATTATAAGTAGCTCGCATGCCAAAAAAGTGTGGGCACCCCTGCTCTCCCCGTGACGACCCTTTCGAAGGCTTTTAAGGCCCTGTCTATGGCTAGTAACTCCAACACGTTTATGTGGAGCGAGGATTCTTCCTTAACTACTAAAGAAATGCTCCCAAGCTTTCGCAGCGAGCGGGGTACGTTTTAACTTAAGGGATTCAGTATATCCAAGAGAGGCTTACTAAATCTATGCTTAAGAATAGGAACTTTTTTAAAATATAGAAATTGAAGGATTTAATGCATTTAATCTGTGCATAGACCTTGATGTGCTTTTTACCCGCAAGCGGTGGTTCTCAACCTTTGGGTCCCCAGGTGTTTTGCCTACAATTCCCAGAAATCCCAGACAGTTTACCAGCTGTTAGGATTTCTGGGAATTGAGAACCACTAAAGGGATTTAATTGGTAATACAAAGTTTTGAAAACGCCCTGTGTATTTGTGGATTAGCATGGATTTTATTTTGCTGCGTCTACGCAGTCCCACAGATACCCTGCACGAATCCACGTGTGACTGCAAAGCCGGCCACCAGGGAAAACTCCAGTTACAGGTAAGCAAACTATCCGTGCTAATAATGACGCTGCTGAATAAGCCAAGGTAGGCTTTGTGGGATGCTGTTGCCCTTTCACTTTGGCACAAGCTGCCAGGCTAGAAATAGTTTGAAACGGCAGAAACGAAATGTCCCATGAAGCACCTGGCACCTAGGAGGCCTTCTAGCTAGTGAATACGCAAGCATAGTGACCCCTCTGGGGTGACCACTGTCAAAATATTCAGGAAGGAGGGCAATTCTGGAAAAAAAAAACCAACCACTTTAATTAGACAACTGCAAGCACCTCAAACAATTGGTTATTGTTACAACACAGGTTTTTGTCTCACAATCTAAGTATTGCAAAGGCATGTGAATAAGTTTAAAATGGACAAAGTCAAGGAAAAAAAAGTGGCACCATAATTAATGTGTAAAACCAGAAATAAATTTACATTCATGCCAATGAGTTCTAAAAGAGGCTAAAATACACCTCCATGTTTTTACATTCTAAAATCTGTATTGCCTACGAGCTCTCTCTTTTGGAATCTACTTAGCTTTTCTTTTTTGTGTATTGTACGAAAACACTTAAAAATTTGTGTGCAACTTACAAAGGAAGATTAGTTCCTCAATATGTCAATTTATGGGGAAAAGAAACTAGTGCAATTCGTTTTAGAAACATGTAAAGCTATGTATGGAAGGTGCATGGTGTCTCTCTTGTTGCAAAGTAAAATTTGCATCCATTGTGTCCTTCCTTTCCCTTAAGCAGAGCATCTGCACAAAAATGCTTCCCAGGCTGCCTTGGAATTTTAGCGTGTAGCACATCAACCATCCTTTGGGAAAGGCAGCGCCCTCTTACCTTGCCATCACCTCCAGAGGCGGACCTAGGTAATTATAAATGGTAGGCAAACATTATTTTGGCGAACCCCCCCCCCCACGCGCCCAAATGCGCATGCGCGGAGGTGGAGTTACCAGCCGCCGTGGAGGCGGAGTTTACAGCATGCGTGGAGGCTCCGCATGCCGTAAACTCCGCCTCCCCGTTTCCTGGTAACTCCGCCTCCCGAAGTTTCCATCCGGCAGTGAGGCGGAGTTTACGGCATGCGTGGAGGCTCCACAGGCTGTAAACTGCCTCTGCGCTGGCTGGTAACTCCACCTCCCAGAGTTACCAACCAGCGCAGAGGCAGAGTTTACAGCCGGCAGTGGCAGGCCCCTAGGCGCCTGCCGAGAGTGCAAATCTAGCCTGCCGAGAGTGCAGATCTAGCACTCTCGGCAGGCGGCTACCCTGCCGAGTGCGCTAACCCGCCTCTGATCACCTCACACATGCAAAGCAAATGACTCCTCCTGAAAAGCACTTACAAACAGATATATTTTATCCTTTGAAGACTTAGCCGTCCTTTAAAGTGCTTCCTGGAGAACAAAACCTTGTCAATCAGCGCCGGTCCCTTTCCAAATCCAATATGCTACCGCAAGGAAAGCGTAATGCGATTCCTGAAGCAATCTGAAACCCGCTACATGCAATCTGTACACTACAAGTCACTCTCAATGTAGTAGCTTTACTCTCGACGTGTGTGTCCCCATCCCATTTTTAATGGAAATAAACATTTACAGGGTGCATTTACATAGACTATTTTACAAGAACAATGTCCCTTTGTCCAAAGATAGAATTGTACATTTTTCTCAATTCTCGACTTGATAATGTCTCACAAGTAAATTATATAATACTCAGCTAAAATATTTTTCCATAAATAGTTACAAAACCTGCCAAAACACATGAGGGGAGAATAAAGAATGGTCTGTTCCAAAAGTTGATGTCGGAATGCCACACAACACAAGAAACAATGCTTTTTAAAGACACATTAGTAAGTGTTTTCTGCAGAGTCGGTAAAACTACTAGCTGAAGACAAAAAAGACTATTCCTCCTCCCAAGAACACAGTTGCACAAAAAAGCAAAATGTCAAACAGTACCTCAAAAAAAAAAAAAAAAAAAAAAAAGAGGGGGAAAGTCTGGGTTTTTGGAGCCAGCTCATTTATGATCCTGTTAAAGAGAATTAATGACAGTCACCATTTAAGTCTGATGTCGGGGAAAGTGGGTGCTGGCCCAGTGTGGTCGCTGGAGAGTTTGCTAGGAATTCAACCAAGGGTGCCTAAGGCATTCGCCAGCCGAGGCTCGCTTCTCTGGAACCATTTCTAGCATAGGGATCAGGAAATCTGTAAACTCGGCCGCATCTTCCTGAGGCCAACCATACTTCTCCACCAGGACGTCAAAGAGGCTCCAAGGTTTCAGTTTGGTAATGTGCCTAAGTTCCCCTGCATTTAGGGAAAGAGAGAAAGAGAGAGAGAGAAAGAGAAGGAGTTACTCTTAGGAGTATTAAAGTCTACCTGTTGGTTTTAGATCTATATGACAGTTTTAATGATTCAAGGTATAGTAAAGACAATTTCATGGATATACAGCTATAGTGATATGCATTTGTGTATATCAGTGTGTACCGAGCTATTGTACTGTCTATTCTCCTCTATGGGTCTGAAACATGGGTCACCTATCACCAACACCTACACTGGACGATGCTGCCCTTGTCACCCATTCAGAAGCAGCCCTGCAGCGCCTCACATCCTGCTTTGCAACAGCTGCAGAGCTGTTTGGGCTGGAAGTCAGCATGAAGAAAACGGAAGTTCTCTACCAGCCTGCACCACAGGAAGAACACCATCATCCCCACGTCAGCATAGGCACATCTGTGCTTAAGTCCGTTCAGCAGTTCACCTACCTGGGAAGCATCATCTCTTCAGGCCCCAAGATTGACAAAGAGATAGATCACAGATTAGCAAAGGCATAGAGTGCATTCGGAAGGCTTCACAAAAGTGTCTGGAGTAACAAACACCTGGGGCAAAGCACCAAAATCAGTGAGTACAGAGCTATCATACTGTCTATTCTCCTTTATGGGTCTGAAACATGGGTCACCTATCGCCAACACCTACGACTCCTCAAACGCTTTCATCAGCGCTGTCTTTGCACAATCCTAAATATACACTGGACTGACTATGCGACGAATGTTGCTGTCCTTGAGCAAGCAGGGATCACCAGCGTTGAGGCCATGTGTGACGACCTGGCCCTTGGGATCTTGTTCTTTTAGATCCCACCCTAAAACGCCAAAAGTCAGTAAGTGGAGGCTTAGAACGCTGCCACCAACCTAAAAAAATGTTTTTAGGATTTCTTTTAAAATAATAGTTAAGCTAGGCTCCTAAATTGAAGGTAAACTAAGAGGATTTCTGAGGAGAGATATCTTCTTGCAGACTGGGAATATGGGAAGGCTGGAAATGGCACACTCTGATGTAATGAGGCACACTGAAAGCTTTCTTGTAAAGTTAACAAATAGAACGTTTATTAACTTAACAGGCTGATCTTAAAAGCACAGATGCCTAACGGTTATGCAGAACAGTACTAGAGCGTATTGGTTACTTAAGATTGGTTTCTTAACTTCGTTACCAAAACTAGACAGTTCCAAACTTGCCTATCTAAACCTCCTCAAATATTAAAATTAGACGTGAGTAGTCTTCAACTAACTAACCTAGTTAGTTCCCTGAGCTAACACTCAGTCTTCTAGAAGCACCCTAGGTACGAACTCTTTCCTAGAGTTTTCCTGTAGCTCGCTTCCCCAGAGACGTGAGCTAATCTCTAAGCCCTAGAGATTCCAAAAGTCTGAGACTGACTACCTGTCAGCTTCACACAGAACTTTTCCAGTCAGTTTTCAAGACAACTGTCTTCTCTGACTGCTCACACTCAGCTCTGTCAAGAGTCTCATCTCTTAGACTCTGATCTTGCTCTGTCAAAGCCTAGTCCCAAACTGACTGAAAAAGCTACACTTTTTCCTCTCAAGCAGCTCGGCTCCTCCCCTCAGCTCTGAGCCACGGCCAGGCAGCTCTCTCTCTCTCCCTCCTTGAGAAGGATCCAAGCCACTCCCCCTTTCCTGGCTATCCTGTTTTACCATGGATGCCAAACCACCATGCTGGTCTCGGCCTAGCATAAAATGGGTGACTTCTCACACCATGCTATTGAGAACACAGCTGCGCTGGGCAGGGCACGTCTCTAGGATGGAGGACCACCGCCTCCCAAAGATGGTGAACTCGCCACGGGTCAGCGCAAAAGAGGCGCCCCAAAAAAGAGATATAAGGACTCCCTGAAACAACACCTCAGGCTCGGCCAGATTGATCACCAACAATGGTCCACCCTGGCCTCACATCGGGAGGCATGGAGACGCACTCTCCACAATGCTGCGGCCTCTTTCGAGAAGACACGCCAAACGGGTTTCGAGGAGAAAGAACTGCAACTTGGAAACATCACCCAAGGAGACTCTCTGCTGTGCTTTCTGCAACCGGACTTCGCTATCTCAGATTGGCCGCCTTAGTCATCAACATGCTTGTAGAAAGTGTGGGATGAGTCCTTCCTAAGAATCTTCATTTGCGAAGAAAAGCCAAAAAGAAGATCCAATGTTTTGAAAAAAGATGGTATTTTAATACATATCTCCTAACAAGACACGGCATCAATATTTCAACCCAGAACTGTTCCATGATTAGAAACACATGATTAAGCCAGATCTGGCTCTTTTGATGATTTCATCTGGCTCTTTGATAGGTTTGCCCCACCAAATAATAATCCTGCCCAGCCCCACCAAACCCGGGCTTCTCGAGCGGGGACAGTCGCCGGGGCCGAGGCGGACTGCGCATGCACTCCGGCCATAGGCCAAGGGGAGTCGGGGGAGGTGCCCGACACATGGATTTACCTCTTGGCATTCATGCAGAGCAGGGGGTGGTGCCCCAGTCGCTCAGAAAATCCATGAAGGGGAGCCCTCCTCCCTAGCAGTCGTGGCGAAGAGATTTGTTGGCGCGCGTAGCGGCACGAAGATCCCGGCCTTGCACGTGCAATGGCCCGCCCACCCACCCTCTCCCTGCACAGGCGAAGAGATTTGGTGGCGCTCGCAGTGGCACGTGAAGATTCCGGCCATGTGCATGCGCCAGCTGGCCTGCCCTTTCCCTGCGCAGGCGCAAAGGGCATCTTTAGAGTGCATGCATGAAGGGGGGACCGGGGGACCTCTATCACTGGCCACCATGGAGCGGAAAGGTGAGTCTGGGCAAGTTTCTCTGGGTGGGTGAGGCACCCCTCCTCCTCCCGTGCTGGGGCTTCACCCCCTTTGGCGCTGCTTTTCGTTCCCCTGGCATAATAGCATGCTTCCACGTAGGCTATTATTACGTATCCTATTATCCGAAACGCAGGGGACCAGAAGGATTTTGAATTTATTATTTTATTTTATTTGGGGATTTTGAAATGCCTGCATTTCTCTCTCTCTATATATATATATATGTGTGTGTGTGTGTGTGCGTGTGTGTGTGTAATGAGTTCGGTCAGATTTTGTTTTTATTTATTTACTAGCTTGGGGACCCGGCGGTGCCCGGGTTATTTGAGAAAGGCATTGTGTGCCAAGGTTGGTCTTTGGTACTTCAAGTCCCATCATCCATGGTCCACCCTCCTGTAAACTGTAGAAGGATGGAGACTGGGTCATGGGGGCACAGGGTGCCAAGTGTAGTCTTTTTAGGTCTTTGTTCAGGGCTGCAGTGGTCTGTGGGAAATGAAGGTTTTGAAAGTACTACAAATCCCATAATCCATGGAGGTACCTCAAGTTCCACTCTTCTCCATATGGCAGTAGAAGGTAGAGTGGGTCATAGAGGCACTGTGTGTCAAGCTTGGCATTGCATTGGGCCTCTGTGTGGCAAGTGTGGTCCTGATCCGTCATTGGTGTGAGTTAAAGTACTGCAATTTCTGTCATCCATGGTGCATCCTACCTCAAACTGCACCAAGATGTAGAGTGCATCTTGGGGGGGTCTGTAGGCCAAGTTTGGTCTTGTTCTGTCATTGTTGTGGACCTAGTCTGGAAAATCAAGTAGAGGAAGCCTTACTGCCAAATCAGGCTGAGGCCTAGTTTGTTAAATCAGCTGAAGGAAGCCTTTTTTTTAAAGTGCACTCTCTGGCACCTTTGAGATTTTGGATGTTGGAATGTTGACCATGCAGAGTCCGTTATGCAAATTTTCCCTCAGTGGCAGCCAATCTCCTCTGTCTGGTGCCTTAGAGGGTTGGAGTTCTGAGGCTGGCCAGTCAGAGCCATTGATGCAAATAATCCCGGAGTAGCAGCCAATCGAAACGCTGGCACATATTCCTCCCGTCGCTCGGTCCACCCGCCCACCGCCCGCAAACACTGACTTTTATTATATGTAATATTATGTGTGTGTGTGTGTGTGTAATGAGTTTGGTCAGATTTTGTTTTTATTTATTTATTTATTGGATTGGTTGGGTTTTATATTATATGGCTCGCACTGAAAAAAATTTCAAAATATTTTTGCTTTCATGGCTCTCTGAGTCAAAAAGGTTCCCGACCCCTCTCTATAGAAAAAGTTGCATCCAAAGGCAGGGAGAATGCCGACAACACGGAAGCCACAAGATGGCAATGCAGAACCAGGATTCGGTTTCTCAAGTTGTGGTGGCTTTTTTCACATTTCCTACCACTTCTTGCCTTGAGGGCACAATAAACAATGCAACTGAGAAACTTATTTTGAGGAAAAATAAAGAGCTTACAACAGGGCTGTCCAACTGGTGGGCCCTGGGCCGTATATGGCCCCACGGCCCCTTCCCCACGGCCCCCTACCCTCCTGCAAGATATCTGCTTTTTAAGATTTTTTTTTAAAAAATTAAAAATATTTTTTTGGAATATTTTTTTGGAATATTTTTTTCCGCGGGGGCTGGGGCGGGGCAGGGAGGAGGAGCAGGCTCTCTTCCTCCTCCTCCTACTTCCCTCCCTCCCCCCTCTCCCTCCCTCCTTCTTTCTCTCTTTCCCCCTTTCATTCCTTCCCCCTTCCACCACCTGAAGGAAAGAGGGAAGGAGAGAGAGAGTGCACGAGCGAGAGGGGGCGTGGCCAGAGCAAAAAAGGGGCGGGGCCGAGTTCGGAGCACGGGGGGGTGCTCATCCATTCCCTTTCCGGCTTCCTCCTCTTCTGAGGCTTCGTGCCAAGTTTGGTCCTGATCCATCATTATTTGAGTCCACAGTGCTCTCTGGATGGAGAACTACAACTCCTAAACTCAAGGTTCAGTACTTTCTGTTGCTCTCATGAGAGTTTAGGTTTGATTCAACATGGCTGAGGAATGCTTTGATTGTGTTTTCCCCTTATGGCAGAAGGAGGTAGGACTGGATGGCCCTTGGAGGTCTCCTACTCCAGGAACCTGTTGTTATTATTATTATTATTATTAGCAGAGGCAGAATGAATATTATGCCTTATCATTCAGGGTTATAGGCCTGTGTGGAAGGGCCCTGGCTTCTTATTTGACTTCCTTTCCACACATCTGAATAAAATCCCATGTTATTTGCTTTAAACCAGATTATATGAGTGTGGACTCCGATAATCCAGTTCAAAGCAGGTATTCTGGGTTATATGGCTGTGTGGAAGGGCCCTGAGTCCACACTGCAATATAATCCAGTTCAAAGCAGGGACTGGGACTTGAGACTGGGATTTTGGTGTTCATCTCTATCTCCAAGTCAAGCCCGGTGTCCTCCACAGACACCTCCAAGGCGGGAGAGGGCGGAGCCGGGAGGGGGGGCAGGGGTGGAGCCAGGGAAGGGGCGGAGCTGGGGAGGGGGCGGAGATGGGGGCGGAGGCAGACCCTTCGGCCCCCCAGGTCATGAGTAACTGGAATTCCGGCCACAGGTCCGGTAGAAGTTGGACAGCCCTGGCTTACAAGGAACCACCAAGACCTTGGGTCGTAATTCAGATCTTTCCACTCTTTCTAACAATCTTATGTTCCATTGGTTTATTCAATATCCTATTAAAATAATCTAATTCAAAGCTTGCAGAAATCTATCTATGAAACAGACCGTGTCAGAGAGGAGCCACGCGGCGCAATGGGTTAAATCCTTGTGCCAGCTGAACTGCTGACCTGAAGGTTGGCAGTTCGACTCTGTGAGATGGCGTGAGCTCCTGTCTGTCAGCTCCAGCTTCTCCAGCTTCTTATTCTGTGAGAGAAGCCTAGGGTCTTCCTAGGGTCCCTTGGGCAACATCCCTACAGACAGCCGATTCTCTCACACCAGAAGCTACTTGCAGTTTCTCAAGTCACTTCTGGCACACACACAAAACACGCCAGAGAAATTACATCCAAAATGGAACAATTCACTCTCGGTTTCTTTCTGTTCCAGTGCATGGTCTAGGATAAAAGTCACGCTCTCCTACAGAACATCTCTGTCGCCGGAGAACAATAGAGAGAAGATTCAAAGGGGAAAAGCAGAAGGGAACGACTGTACTGCAGTGGCTGAAACAGAAAACTATGAGCCAAGAGGTCCTCAAATTGGACTTTGTTTCCCAACTTAAGAGGTAGCCTTGGGCAAGTCCCATTATGGTTTTTCTTCCTTCAGAGCAGGGGTCGGGAACCTACGGCTCGCGAGCCAGGTATGGCTCTCTCGGTGATAGCATCTGGCTCACTCCGCCTCACCTGCAGCCCAGGCGGAGGGATCATCCTCCCCATGCTTTTCTTTTCCCTCAAAGAATCAAGGGCGCGGAAGGGTATTCCAAATAGGAAGGGACTTTTTAGCATTCGGAGGAGGGATTTCTTTTCCTTCCGGGCAGGGAGACAGGCCTCCTTGGGCCCCTCAGCTGGGCCTTGGGCCGGCGACTGAGAGGAGGCCTGAGCCAGGACTCAGCGGAGAAAGCGGCGCTTCCGGTGCCCACAGCTGGCCTTGCCTCTTGTGCCTATGTGAGGCCCGAGGGCCGCAGCAGGGAGATTGGGAACGTGCCACCATTTGAGGCGGGCAGTAGGGAGTGACCACGACAGACGGAAGGAGGGAGTGAGCTCCGAGGGAATGAATGGCAAGGCCTGGCTCCTCTGCCTCCCTCCCGCCTTCGCTCGCTGCCCCTCTGCGGTGAAGGGAGGCGGCTATGTTTGTGATTCAAGGACGGGCCGGAATGGCACGGAAATGCTGCAAAACTCACAGCCGCCGCCCTCAGCGCCCAGTCAGCAAAGGCATTCCTCCGCCAGGGTGAGTCGCCCACTTCGCCCACAGAATCACAGAGCTGGAAGTGACCCCTTGTGTTACTGGACCTCACAGCAGCATTTGACATGGTCGATTACAATCTTTTGGCCCACCGCCCTGCCGTTGTTGGAGTTAGGGGAACAGCCTTAAAATGGTTGTTGTCCTTTCTGCACAACCGGTGGCAGCGAGTGGAAAGGGGAGGTCTGATCTCCGAGAGGGCCCCCCTAATTTGTGGGGTCCCTCAAGGGGCTATTCTATCTACATGCGGCCACTTGTAAGGCTGGTTCGAAGTTTCGGGCTGGAATGTTATCAGTACGCTGATGACACCCAGCTTGTTCTGAAAATGGAAGGCCAACCGGACTCCGTACCCTCAAATTTCCATCAGTGCCTTGAAGCCGTTACTGGATGGCTGCGTGCCAGCAGATTGAGGGTGCATCCAGCAAGGACGGAGATACTGTGGCTGGGACGATCGGATGGTGGGGTGGTTCAGCTACCTACCCTGGATGGCGAGGCACTACGCCCGTCATCTTCAGTAAAGAGCCTTGGGGTTGTCTGCTAACAATGGAGGCTTAGGTCTCTACGGTCAGCAGAACCACCTTCTTCTATCTGCAGCAGGCTAGGCGGCTGCCCCCCTATCAGTCTAGAGACCACCTAGCCACGGTGATCCAAGCCACGGTCATCTCAAGACTAGACTACTGCAACTCCCTTTGCATTGGCCTGCCCTTGTCTGTGATCCGGAAACTGAAGCTCGTCCGGAAAGCTGCTACGCAACTTCTCGCTGGAGTGCCAGTGAGATGTCACATAACTCCCATCCTTCAGCAGCCCCACTGACTTCCAGTCGAGCACCTGATCACCTTCAAGGTGATGATGTTAACATTCAAGGCCGGGAAGTGGCGCAGCTGGCTAAGTGTCAGCTGCATAAGATCTCTGACCTGTAGGTCATGAGTTCGAGGCCTGCCCAGGTTGGGCTGGGTGCCCGACCTTAAGTGTAGCCTGCTGTTGACCTTTGCAGCCCGAAAGGCAGTTCATTTGTCAAGTAGGAGATAAAGGTACCACATTAAATGGGGAGGCAAATTTTTGACTGATTTATGAGGCCATAAAGAACTCCAGAAATCGCTGGAAGGAATGCGGAAGAACAACAAGGGAAGCTGGAAAATGCTGAGAGAGATGAGGAGTGCGTCAGCTCCTCCTGGTGGCCAGAAGTTTACCAGAAGTTTGCGTCTTTGTTCGTCTATGATCGTCAATATGTGTATGTGTTGAACTGCAGGGATTGTCTGCAAGCATATGTACTGTAATCCGCTCTGAGTCCACTTTGGGGTGAGAAGAGCGGAATATAAATGAAGTAAATAAATAAATAAATAAATGGTCTGGAGCCATTGTACCTGAGGGACCGTCTCACCCCCTACCAACCCCAGAGATCACTTCGTTCTGAAGATCTGAACCTCCTCGAAGTGCCTCCACAAATAGTTTTAAAACTATTCACTTAACATCTACTCGGTGCAGAGCCTTTTCTGTGGTGGCGCCATCAGTTTGGAATACCTTACCAACCGAAGTTCGTGCCTTGCAAGATTTGCCATCCTTTCGCAGGGCCTGCAAGACCTATCTCTTTCGGTTGGCATATGACTGTTGAATTTGTAAATCTGTTTTAGTTTAACTTGATGTTTTATCCTGGTTTATGCTTTTATGTGGACCGTGAGCCGCTCCGAGCCCTCGGGGAGTGGCGGCATACAAGACCAAATAATAAATAAATAAATAAATGTTTTCCTTATATATTTCTTTTTTTGTTTTTGAACTGCCATTAAAATCAGAACACCAATTTCAGGTAAAATCAATTCCATGTCTTGGGGGAACAAAGGACTACACCAGTGTTTCCCAATCTTTTTTGAGCCGCGGCACACTTTTAACATAAAAAAATATCCGGGGGCACACCACCAACCAAAATGACACAAAATGACACTCTAACACAGTAAAGAATGGCTAGGGATGATGGCCTGCTGGGAGAAGCTGCTGGGAGTGCCGAAGCCAGGGAGGGGGAGGAGCCAGGCTGCACCATGCCCCGCCCCCCTCCCCCCGGCTTCAGCTCTCCCACAGCTTCTCCAGCCTTGAGGGGGCAATGCCAAGCCAGCGGTGGCAGAGCCAGCACAATGCTGGCTTGGCATTGCCCCCTCAAGGCTAGAGAAGCTGCTGGGAGAGCTGAAGCCGGGGAGGGGTGGGGCATGGTGCCACCTGGCTCCGCCCCCTCCCCCCAGCTTCAGCTCTCCCACAGTTTCTCCAGCCTTGAGGGGGCAATGCCAATCCAGCGGTGGCAGAGCCAGCACAATGCTGGCTTGGCATTGCCCCCTCAAGGCGAGAGAAGCTGCTGGGAGAGCTGAAGCCAGGGAAGGGGTCGGGGCGTGGTGCAGCCTGGCTCTGCCCCCTCCCCCTGGCTTCAGCTCTCCCACAGCTTCTCCAGCCTTGAGGGGGCAATGCCAAGCCAGCGGTGGCAGAGCCAGCACAATGCTGGCTTGGCATTGCCCCCTCAAGGCTAGAGAAGCTGCTGGGAGAGCTGAAGCCGGGAAGGGGCGGGGCATGGTGCAGCCTGGCTCTGCCCCCCCCTGGCTCAGCTCTCCCACAGCTTCTCCAGCCTTGAGGGGCAATGCCAAGCCAACAGTGGTAGAGCCAGCACGGCATTGTCCCCTCAAGGCTAGAGAAGCTGCTGGGAGAGCTGAAGCCAGGGAAGGGGGCGGGGCATGGTGCAGCCCAGGCTCCAAACCCCCTCCCCCTGGCTTCAGCTCTCCCACAGCTTCTCCAGCCTTGAGGGGGCAAAGCCAAGCCAGCGGTGGCAGAGCCAGCACAATGCTGGCTTGGCATTGCCCTCAAGGCCGGAGAAGCTGTGGGAGAGCTGAAGCCGGGAGGGGCGGGGCATGGTGCAGCCTGGCTCTGCCCCCTCCCCCGGGCTTCAGCTCTCCCACAGCTTCTCCAGCCTTGAGGGGGGCAATGCCAAGCCAGCGGTGGCAGAGCCAGCATAATGCTGGCTTGGCATTGCCCCCCTCAAGGCTAGAGAAGCTGCTGGGAGAGCTGAAGCCGGGGAGGGGGCGGGGCATGCCGCAGCCTGGCTCCGCCCCCTCCCCGGCTTCCACTCTCCCACGGCTTCTCCAGCCTTGAGGGGGAAATGCCAAGCCAGCGGTGGCAGAGCCAGCACAATGCTGGCTTGGCATTGCCCTCAAGGCTAGAGAAGCTGCTGGGAGCTGAAGAGGGGGAAGGGGCGGGGCATGGTGCAGCCTGGCTCTGCCCCTCTCTGGCTTCAGCTCTCCCACAGCTTCTCCAGCCTTGAGGGGGAAATGCCAAGCCAGCGGTGGCAGAGCCAGCACAATGCTGGCTTGGCATTGCCCCCTCAAGGCCAGAGAAGCTGTGGGAGAGCTGAAGCCGGGGAAGGGGGCGGGGCATGGTGCCACCTGGCTCCGCCCCTCCCCAGCTTCAGCTCTCCCACAGTTTCTCCAGCCTTGAGGGGACAATGCCAAGCCAGCGGTGGCAGAGCCAGCACAATGCTGGCTTGGCATTGCCCCCTCAAGGCTAGAGAAGCTGCTGGGAGAGCTGAAGCCAGGGAAGGGGCGGGCGTGGTGCAGCCTGGCTCTGCCCCTCCCTGGCTTCAGCTCTCCCACAGCTTCTCCAGCCTTGAGGGGCAATGCCAAGCCAACGGTGGCAGAGCCAGCACAATGCTGGCTTGGCATTGCCCCCTCAAGGCTGGAGAAGCTGCTGGGAGAGCTGAAGCCGGGGAAAGGGGGTGGGGCATGGCACAGCCTGGCTCTGCCCCTCCCTGGCTTCAGCTCTCCCACAGCTCTCCAGCCTTGAGGGGCAATGCCAAGCCAACAGTGGCAGAGCCAGCACAACGGCATTGTCCCCTCAAGGCTAGAGAAGCTGCTGGAGAGCTGAAGCCAGGGAAGGGGCGGGCATGGTGCAGCCTGGCTCCGGCCCTCCCCTGGCTTCAGCTCATTCTCCAGCCTTGAGGGGCAATGCCAAGCCAGCGGTGGCAGAGCCAGCACAATGCTGGCTTGGCATTGCCCCCTCAAGGCTGGCAAAGCTGTGGGAGTGCTGAATCCGGGGGGAGGGGGTGGGGCATGGCGCGGCCTGGTGGGGCCTGGCTCTGCCCCCACCCCCGGCATCAGCTCTCCCACAGCGTCTCCAGACTTGAGGGCAATGCCAAGCCAGCGGTGGCAGAGCCAGCACAATGCTGGCTTGCCATTGCCCCCTCAAGGCCGGAGAAGCTGTGGGAGAGCTGAAGCCGGGAGGGGCGGGGCATGGTGCAGCCTGGCTCTGCCCCTCCCCTGGCTTCAGCTCTCCCACAGCTTCTCCAGCCTTGAGGGGGAAATGCCAAGCCAGCGGTGGCAGAGCCAGCACAATGCTGGCTTGGCATTGCCCCCTCAAGGCCGGAGACGCTGGGGGAGAGCTGAGGCCGGGGAAGGGGACGGGGCATGGTGCACCATGGCCCGGCCCCTCCCCCGGCTTCCTCCTCTGCGTGGCTTCAGCAAGCGAGGGGCGAGAGTCATGGCGGATTGGAGGCTGGCTGGGGAAACGGCCGAAGGAGGCGGCGCCCGGCCCCCTTCTTTTTTTTCTTCGCCGCCGCCAGGCTCTTCCTCCTCCTCCCCAAGCAGCAGGAGTTTGGCAGGAGGAGGGGGGAAGGAAGGGGGGCAGAGAGCTTTTCTCGCGGCACAGCAGGAGGTTCGTCACGGCACACTAGTGTGCCGCGTCACAGCGGTTGGGAAACACTGGACTACACCATGGGCAAGGTACAAGAGATATTTTTGCTTTAAAAATGTAGAGTCCCTGCTTTTGAAAACTGAAAGCTCATCTGTACATCACTTCTTTAATTTAGTATGTTACTAAAAAATCAAGAAGACTCTGCATTATCCATTTTTCAAAAAAGCGTTCAGGGCCTTCCTTTTTGGAAAAGGCTACAGTTTAAGCGAGGTTTTCAAGAGACACCGTTACCTGTTCTGGTGAAAAACTCCTTGGAATATTTCCCCAACATAGCGTGTTTTCGAGGAATTTTTCCCAGCAGTTCAATGATCAATGCTATGTGATCTGCATTGGAGAACATTTCCAGCAAAACAGAAACATACAACAGTTTAATCAATACGTTGCATGCACACGCTAACACTGGCCCCGGTACAGACAGAAATAGATCGCTCCCTACGGAAAACACAACGTCGCTAAGTGGCAGGGATATAAAATTGAGATTTTACCGAAAGAAAGCACCTGGTGATTTTGCTTTTGAATACATTGTTTTGCCAATGGCCTGCCTCGTCACCTGGAAAAAGGTGCGTTTTAGACCCAAACCCAGCACACGGCCAATCCACTTCTGTCTGTGTCACGGCGCCTTTCAAAAAGAAGAGGGACTACCTCTGCGATTGAAGAATTCCCGAGAATATTTTCCAGACAGAGCAAAGTGCCTTGGGATATTGCCTAGCAGCTCTATGATGTGTGCTATGTGGTCTACGGAGGAGAGAAAAAAGGACACCGGAAGGGGGAGGGCGGGGAGAGGGCGGGGTAAAGGGAGAGGAAAGAAAATGGAGTTAGTTTCTTTACAAATCCACAGACGTTTCCAAACACGTTTGCAGAAAACCCAGGCAGAGGTTCCCAGGAGCAGCAAAATCCCGGCATCATTAGTAGCACTTGGGAAAGGGAAACCAAACGATGATGCCCGCATTATTGCCACCAACAACGGCAAAGGGCGTTATGAGCAAACAAGCATGGGAAATGGACAGGAACACAGATGGAAGCGGGAGTTTGCTTTTCACTTAGTAATTCAGCTGTCACCAGCAGAATGAATTGTTTAGCATCCTAAACACACAGTCCGACGCTAAGAGACGCATTCGCACCCTGTCAACTTTTGTTTCTAAAGTGCAGCCATGTTGTTGTGCTGCCGCACACAGGTGCAAATCTTACAGGACAAGGCAGGAGGCTCATCTTTTCAGGCCTTGGAGGAGAGAGGAAGCCTGCCTACTCTTAATGTATAAGAACAAAGGAGGGATAGGAAAATATATGGAGGATTATCTATAGTACATAAATATATAGGCATGCAAGCATACCAATGAAGGTATAGATCCTTTTTCTTTCATTCTTTTTCTCTCCCTACCTTCTTTTCTCCCTCCTTCGTTCCTTCCTTCTTCTTCCATTCTTTCCTTCTCTCCTTCCTTTTCCCTCCTTCTCTCCCCTTCCTTCTTTCCTCCATTCTCCCCCTTCCTTCCTTCCTTTCTTTCTCCCCTTCACCCTTTCCTTCTCTTTCTCTCCTTTTCCCTCCCTCACTCCCCTTCCTTCTTTCCTCCATTCTCCCTCCTCCTTCCTTCCTTCCTTTTCTATTCTTTTCCCCCAAGTCTTCCTTTCCTTCTCCTTCCTGTTTTTTCACTTCCCTCTCTCTCCCCTTCTTTCTTTTCTTCTTTTCCCTTCATTATTTTACTCTTTCCTCACCCCCTTTCCTTTCTTTTCTCCGTCCTTTCCTTTCCTCCCTTCCCATTTTTTTCTTTCTTTTCCCCTCCTTGTCTCTCTCCTGCTTTTCTTTTCTTCCTTTTCCATAGTTTGCTCTTCTTTTCTTTCTTCCTCTCCCTCCTTTATTTCCTCTTTCTTTCTTCCCCCCTTCCTTCCGTCTTCTCTTCCTTCCCAGAGTCCTGAGCCTGCCTATTGCAGAGTCTGAAGTGTCCCGTCATTCTGCCGGGGGAATCCTTTTCTCATAGTATGTACATATATACTCGTATTTAGTTGAATTCAGTCTATATAGAGAGGGGGAGGGAGTTCTCACTGAAATAAATTTCCAAATATTTTGCTTTTATGGCTCTCTGAGTCAAAAAGGTTCCCAACTTCTGATATAGATACACAATATTCAAGCTATTAATTATATTCACTTTAGTAATACAAATTAAACACAATATTATGGTTGCTTCACCAATGACTGAATAGCTGTAATGAAAGTAACGTATAAGTATTATAGCATATATTCAATATTCAATGGTTGGAGGAAATATTGAAGATTGATTTATCAGTTATTATACTACAATATCTCTGAATTCTTATTACATTCTGTATCGGACTATATATTGTGTAAGAACGAGCCTGAATATTATATTTTTTGTTGTTTGAATGGACTATATATTATATAATAATGAGCCAGAATATTATCGTTACTGTTTGCTCCATGCTATATCCTTATGTTGTATTGAATATATTATTCTATAATACATATACGTTACTTTCATTACAGCTATTCAGTCATTGGTGAATCAACCATTATATTGTGTTTAATTTGTATTACTAAAGTGAATATAATATACAGCAGGGCTGTCCAACAGGCGGCCCTGGGGCCATACACGGCCCCCGAGCCCCTTCCCTCCGGCCCCCTAACTTGTTTTAATAAAATACAAATAAAAAATAAAATAAAATAAACCTACTTCCAGGTTTAGGCAAGCATCGCGAGACTATGCCAGCCACAGACGGGATTTCGAGGGAGGTCGAAATCCCGTCTGTGGGTGCGTAGTCTAGCGATAGCTGCCGAAATCTCAGGTCCCGCGGGATTTGCGGCCGGCCTGGGCGCGCGCCTCTTCCTCCCTCGCGGCTGCTTCCAGGCCAGCTCCCATTCCCTCAGAGAGAGGGAGGAGGGGAGTGAGGCAGGGAAAGCCCCTCCTGGCTCCGTCCTCTTCCTGGGGAGGGCCCTCGCTTCCCGCCCCGCGGATGGGAGAGCCGCCGCGCCCGGCCTGAGCTTGGCCTCGGCTCCAGCGGGGCTCTTCGGGGACGGCGGCGGCAGCGTTGGCGCCGGCCCTGTGGCGGGGCTCCCGCAGTATGGGTAAGGAAGGGCCTGGCTCGAATCAATCAATCTAAAAACAGTGGGACGTTGGGTGAGGGAGGAGGGTCCCTCAGCAGCGGTTTCTGTGGCAACGCTTCCTTCCCCTCCTCCGTGCCCCCTCCCCCTTGTTGTGCTGCCTCCCCCTGCGTGCAGGGCGCAACGTGGCTTCCTTTGCGCCTGCCCCCGCGGCTTGTGTTCCCTTCAGGGAGGGAGGGAGCTCTTTGGGCCTCCTCCACCCGCCTCTGGGAAAGGAGGCCCCATCAAGCCCTGCGACGGCAATCAGGTGTTTGGGGTTTTTTTTGGTGTGTCCCAATTTGAGTGTGGACTCAAATAACTCAAAGGTATTAGGAAACATTCCCCCAAATCCACCAGTGTTCCCATTTGGCTATATTGAGTATTCATGCCAAGTTTGGTCCATATCCATCATTATTTGAGTCCACAGTGCTCTCTGGATGGAGGTGAACTACAACTCCACAACTCAAGGTCAATTGTAAGTAAATTGGAGCCGGGGAGGGGGTGGAGCCGGGGGAGGGGGCAGACCCTTCGCCCCCTCAGGTGATCAGTGACCGGAATTCCGGCCCTCTGGCCCGATAGAAGTTGGACAGCCCTGATTTATAGTATATAGCTTGAGTATTGTGTATCCATACCTTCATTGGTATTCTTGTATGCCTATACATTTATGTACTATAGATAATCCTCCATATGTTTTCCTATCCCTTCTTTGCTCTTATACATTGTGTATCAGCTGCTGTCCCACAGTCCTTACCCACCTACTCTTAATGGCAGGACTAAAGATGGGAAAGCCTGAGGGGGAAAAACAGAAATTCCCCCCCTCCCATTTTTCCAAATTTTTTTCCCAGGCCTTCCCATCTCAAGACAGGACTTTAAACGAAAGAGGGGGAAATGTGGGGTTTACGTTTAGAAATGAAACATTCCCATCCGCAGTCTTCTTGAAGGAAGCAACCAATGCACCTTCACGCCCGTCTGCATAGACAGGGAAGCACAGGGTAATATTTGAATATTGGGAAGACACATACCCTCATCTCTGGAGTAGTCTTCACCAGAATGTGGTTCAAACAGATAATCGCCAGTCGCAAGCTCAAATGCCTAGGAGAAAACAAGGAATTTATGGGGATTCATATGCAATAAAGAGTATCTTTTTTTAAGTCGAAGTTTGTCACTCCTAGAAAAACGAAGTATTTTAAACAAGTACTGTATATTCTCCTAGAATGCTTCATAGCTTCATAGCTCAATCGACAACCTGTACCCGATTGTTTCCGACAATGCCTGGTTGGCCACGAGCCAGTCGGTTGAGAGTGAACCCGTCCAAGACGGAGATCCTTTGGCTGGGTCACCCGAGTGGGTGTGGGCTCCGGCTGCCTACTCTGGACGGCGAGGCATTACGCCCATCGCCCTCAGTAAAGAGTCTGGTGTCCAGTTGGACCCGCTGCTGACAATGGAGACTCAGGTCTCTGCTGTCAGCAGATCTGCCTTTTTTCATCTGCGACAGGCTAGGCGGTTGGCGCCCTATCTCACCGGAAATGACCTGGCCACGGTGATCCAGGCGACGGTCATCTCGAGGCTAGATTACTGTAACGCCCTTTACATTGGCCTTCCTTTGTCGGTCATCTGGAAGCTTAAACTGGTGCAGAACGTGGCAGCAAAACTCCTGACTAGAGTGCCGGCCAGGGCTCATATTACTCTGCAGCGACTGCACTGGTTGCCAATTGAGTACCGGATCATCTTCAAAGTGTTGGTCTTGACCTTTAAGGCCTTACATGGTCTGGGGCCTATGTACTTGAGGGACCGTCTACTCCCATATGTTCCCCAGAGATCTCTTCGATCTGAGGATCTCAACCTCCTGCAGATTCCTTCCCTGCGAACCATCCACCTGTCGTCAACCAGACAGAGAGCTTTCTCTGTTGCAGCACCATACCTGTGGAATGGCCTGCCGCCTGAAGTTCGAGCAATTAGCGAGCTGCCGGCTTTCCGGAAAGCTTGCAAAACTGCACTATTTCGGGAGGCATTTAGCCTTTAGCCACGCTTGGTTATGACTCAATATTGTCTAAATTGTTGTATATATTGTTTTATTGCTTTATGATTCTTGTTGTAGTTCGATATGCTGTAAACCGCTCTGAGCCAATTTGGAAAGGACAGTATACAAATCGAAATAACAATAATAATAATAATAATAAATGACAGTTTGCATGTAACAGTGACTAAAATTTAGGGTAGCGGACCACTAAACGTTTTTTAAGGGCAGACTTTGAAAACAGGCAGAAATTTCTGGAGGCTGCCTTCCTCAACATACTTAAATTGCGAAAGTCCTTGCAAAATACATGTGTACTATTGTACTATTGAACGTTAGAATAAAGTGGTATTTTGCTACTACCTTTGTGCATCAGACCTTTAGTTGATGTGGACACATTTTTAAACAACAACCAAACTATATAGTCCGATATTCTATTTGCACTGCGATCAATTAGTTGCATATGGGAAGCCTACCAGGAGGACCAAAGAGGAGTTACATCCTCTGTGCCCCGTAATGCTTATAATTTTATATTGTAGTACACTGTTTCCCAACCGCTGTTACGCGGCACACTAGTGTGCCGTGACGGACCTCCTGCTGTGCCGCGAGAAAAGCTCTCTGCCCCCCTTCCTTCCCCCTCCTCTTGCCGAACTCCTGCTGCTTGGGGGAGGAGGAGGAAGGGCCGGACGGTGGCGAAGAAAAAGAAGAAGGCCAGGGCGCCGCCTCTTTCAACTGTTTCCCCAGCAAGCCTCCAATTCGCCATGACTCCTGCCCCTTGCTCGCTGAGGAGCCCCGCCACTGAAACCCGTCTACCGCTCATGCTCCTCCTCTGTGGGAGAGCTGAAGCCAGGGAGAGGGGCGGGGCATGGCATGGCCTGGCTCCGCCCCCTCCCCGGCTTCGGCACTCCCAGCAGCTGCTCCAGCCTTGAGGGGACAGTGCTAAGCCAGTAATGTGTTGGCTCTGCCACCGCTGGCTTGGCACTGCCACCGCTGGCTTGGCACTGCCCCCTCAAGGCTGGAGCAGCTGCTGGGAGAGCCAAAGCCAGGGGAGGGGACGGGGCATGGCGCGGCCTGGCTCCTCCCCCTCCCCTGGCTTCGGCACTCCCAGCAGCTGCTCCCAGCAGGCCACCATCCCCCAGCCATTCTTTACTGTGTTAGAGTGTCATTTTGGTTGGTGATGTGCCCCCGGATTTTGTTAATGTTAAAAGTGTGCCGCGGCTCAAAAAAGGTTGGGAAACACTGTTGTAGTATGTTAAGAATCTCCAAAGGTGTCATAGCTGTGTCGGTTTTCCAAACCTGTTCAAATGCTAATGCTTGTATAGAATAAAAATCTGCATTTCCAGCTGCCAGACACCTGTATCATAATCATAGACACAAACATAGAGGTAATGTGTGTCCTTCATAATACAAGACTGTATAAAGCACCTGTAAAAAAAGCAGTAAGTCACAGGCATGAATTCACCATTCAACGGCATCCTTCCTTTGCCTCACCATCCTAGAAGATCATTCTTCCCACTGACGGAATCGAATGCAATGGCAACATTTTAAAGATTCTTAACGTTTTTAATCTTAAATGTTCTTTTAAATATCTATAAATAAAAATGCACCTGCCCAGGATATTTCTTGTGATGATCTACTCTCTCAATTGGAATCCCAATGAATGCACAATAAGGATTTGGTGGCAGGGCTGGGTTCATTGCAATCACTTGCCCTGGCGCCAACCCAGAAAGCATGAATGAAGACAAGCAAGGTCTCGTTCTCATTCCCAGCAGTAGTATTAGCTCAAACTACTGGCAGCCGGAGTGGACTCCTGTACATCATGAATGTCCAGCTGGCATAATGGCATACCATTCAGTGCTAGCTCAGTCCTTTTCCCAATAGAACACTTCTTTCTCCCGTCTCTCTAATGAGCAAAACACAGCTTGATGATATAATAGGGGCCTACTTAATGACAGTGTGGTTTCCAATCAATTCAGCCAGACACTAGGGTTGCCACCTGTCCCGTATTATATGGGACGTCCTGTATTTTTGCTCTGAATTTCGTGTCCCGTATTTTCAGCTCCTGTCCCGTATTGACAGGACAGGACAGCTGGCAGCAGCAGTACAATACTATGTACTGTTAAGAGGGTGTAAGTCAGTTTCTTTTATGTATTTCAATCATTATCTTATTCTGTTAATCAAACTATTTATACCTAATGGCCGTCTTTCAAGTTTTTATGAAGTGTCCTTTATTTTCGTGAAAAATCCCGTATTTTTAGGTAAATGTCCCTTATCTCTTATATCAAAAAGTGGCAACCCTACCAGACACACAGACATACAGTGAGCGCCACCGCACCACCAGCAACTTCTCCACGGCGCTTGTGCTTGCTCGCCTCGCACTCACTCGCAGGCGCGGCAGGCAGCAGAGCAGCCCCAACAGCAGCGTACTTGCCCGGCCACAAGCGCACCTTGCTGCGCTGCCAGGCCAGCATCCACCTTCTTCCTGGCCTGCCTCCTGGCCTATGGCGGGCTCCGCTCAGGTCAGCCAATGAGGGCAGGCCACCACGGAGCGTGCGCACGGGAGAGAGGCGAGAGCAGCAGAGACACCACAAAGCTGAGCTGAGAGCAGGAGATAGAGAGCCAGGTCTAGAGCCGAGAGAAGATTCCATTCGAAGTGTGGGAACTTAGCAGGGGGGAGCAGGTCAGTGAGGCTTACTGCCTTTTGGGGGGTGATTTAGGATTCAGCCCATTTTTTCCTGCAACCCCAACTAGTAGTACTGTATGTAGTACATACAGTACAATGCATTAGGTATGACAAAACATGCAGAAACATACTATGTACTGTTAAGAGGGTGTAAGTCAGTTTCTTTTATGTATTTCAATCATTATCTTATTCTGTTAATCAAACTATTTATACCTAATGGCCGTCATTCAAGTTTTTATGAAGTGTCCTTTATTTTCGTGAAAAATCCCGTATTTTTAGGTAAATGTCCCTTATCCCTTATATCAAAAAGTGGCAACCCTACCAGACACACAGACATACATCCTAACAGTATAACTGCATTTCTGATTCAGTAGGAAAACGATGTTATTCTGTAGTTCTTACCATACACGCCGTACTCCAGATATCAGCAGGTGTACTGTAACCAGCTCCTATCAAAACCTCTATTGATCTATACTGCCGCGTCTGGATGTCTTCTGTGAAATGTTTATGCTAAAAAAAAATGAAAAAGACAATAGTGAATTTTAAAAAACCACTTTGATTTAGATTACAAACTTTTTTTTAAAAAAGGAAACTTGTTAAAAACTAGTGACACTTACCACCCAGCAAGCGTTTCCCAGGTCCGCAATTTTGACTCTAATTTTATCAGCATTTCTTGGATCCAATGGATTCACCAGTAAGTCAGCCGCACGGGTTTTTACTGTTGTAAGTAAAGAAGTAGTACAGTTAATATTATTATTAATAATAATAATGGAAGACAGCCCAGTGTACAGTTTCAAATGTGGGTTACCATTCTAATTTAGATTAAAACTTTGTAGCTCTACCAAACTTTGCAACAATACTACAACAAGAGAACAAGGAGAATGTAAAATTTTCCATACCACCGCTTGCCTAGCATAACCTAGCATGTTATATATTACAATTCAGCAGGCTGAACACTTCTCCTGTATTATTCTTGTCAAAAATTTAGATCCATCATCTAATCTAGGCATCAGCAAACTAAGGTCCGGGGGACGAATGCGGTCCCCTGGGCAGGCCCGGATTACCCATAAGGCCATCCTAGGCCATGGCCTAGGGGCACAAGCCAAGGGGGGCGCAATTCAATCGACCCAAAAAAATGTTGAAATAAAACCGCAACTCTCTCTCTCTCTCTCTCGGGGGAGGGCAGGGGGAGAGCGCTATGAGGGGGCGGGGGAGGAGAGAATGGCAACCCCCACTCACCATCACCCCCGCCCTCTTGTCAAGGAAGGTGGGTGTACCGCGAAGAGGATGAGACGGAGGGAAGCCCCACCCCCGGGGCCGCTGCCATCTCCGGGGGCGGGGCTTCCCTTTCTTCCTCCTCGCGCGCCCTCCTTCCTTGAGTCAAGGAGGAGGGCGTGCCTCGAGGAGGCGGAGGGAAGCCTCCTCCGGGGCTGCTGCCGGCACTGGGGGCGGGGCTTTCCTTCCTCCTCCTCCTCGTCGTGCGCCCTCCTTCCTTGACTCATGGAGGTGGGCGCGCCACGAAGAGGAGTCGAAGGGAAGCCTCCTCCGGGGCCGCTGCCGGCACTGGGGGCGGGGCGTCCCTTCCTTCCTCCTCCTCGCGCATACTCATTCCTTGACCCAAGGAGGAGGGCACGCCGCAAAGAGGAGGAGGCGGAGGGAAGCCACCTCCGGGGCCGCTGCCAGCCCCGGGGGCGGGGCTTCCATCCTCCTCCTCCTCACGCCGCTTGGAGGAGGAGGTGGGGGGGTGCGGTAGAGGTTGGTTTGCGGGCGTAATTCCAAAATGTGGCCTAGGGCGCCAAAAGGGGTTAATCCGGGCCTGCCCCTGGGCGCTTACCTCAGGCGCTCCTAACTTTCCCTGTCTTTTTGACATAAGGATATGGTGGCCTACAGCATCCTTATGTCAACAAGGTGAGGGAGGAAGGCCCTGTGGAGTGCTCTCAACCACCATGTGTCTTATCCTCCTCCCAACATAAGGACGGAGCTAGTGACCCCATTGTTATGCCAAGAGGATAGCTCAAAGAAGGTACGTGGCGGCTGAAAGCCCTCTGGAGCACACTCAGCCGCCTGCCTCACCCTCCTCCTGGCATAATGCCAAAAGGACAGCCCGAAGATCGGGGGAGGATAATAATAATAGAATATAATAATAATAATACTTTATTTATACCCCGCCACCATCTCCAAAAGGGGACTTACAGGAGGCCAAGCCCAATGACACATAATAACAACATAACAGCAAATAATACAACATTATTTATTTATTTATCATTTGTATTCCGCCCTTCTCACCCCGCAGGGGACTCAGGGCGGATCACAATGCACATATACAGGCAAACATTCAATGCCATAGACATACAACATATATAGACAGACAAGAAGCTACACAATTGGTCGAGAGCTCGCCCCGACCCGGGCAGGCCTCAAACTCATGACCTTCCGGTCATTAGAGATCTTATGCAGCTGACTCCCAGCCAACTGCGCCACATTCCCAGTACAATATAATCAATAATGAGGATGGGAAGGAGAATCGTGGCAGTCACTGCATGTTCCGCCTTCTTCCCAGCATAAGGATGTGATGAGCAGCCCTGTCCTTATGCTAGGAGGACAACCTGAGGATGACCCAGGCCCTGACTTGTCTGTCTCTGTCCCCGTCCGTCCCCGGGCCTCATTATTGTCTGGGCTCTCCCCACCCAGCGTATGCCTGGCCCCCCTCCCTCCTGGCCCGGCTCTCCCGGCAGGGTTCACAATCAGGGGCGGTCTAAGGTAATTTTAAATGGTAATTGAACATTATTTTAGTGCCTCCCCCAAAAAACTATTATTTTGGCGCCCCCCCCCGCATGCCCAGAAGCTCCTGCGTGCAGGCACAGAAGCCTGTAAACACAGCACTCCCTGTTCGGCACGCAGGGAGGTTTGCTACGGCGCGGCGTCGGAGCGCACAAGGCCCAAAAGCGGAACATCAGCTGGACGCTGTCTGGCGGGCGGGGGAATGCGCCCTTTACCCAGATGGCGCCCCACGCAGCGGCGTCCTTTGCCTACTGGTAGGACCGCCCCTGTCCACAACGCAGGCCCAAGGCAAAAAAGTTTGCCCATGCCTGATCTAATTAGTCCCTTTCCCCCTCTTTATCTCACACACATACTCAGAAAGTAAAGAACATAGAGAACAACATTAATTTTATTGATTTAAGTTAAGCATGAATACAACTTTTATATCGTATGGTCCTTTAATACTTCCACAATGGCAGCAAACCCGAGCATGAACTGTTTTAGCTGTTTGCGGCATCCTGCACAAGCAACAAAAATGGAGTCCTTCTCGTTTTGTTTTTCTGAGCCCGTAAAAAAAAGCAAAACAAGGCAGATCTTGTGACACCTGAAATGTCGCCACTCTAAAGCCTCACTCTTGAGAAAGAAACAAACACTTTTCTTTGGGGGGAAATTATCACCCTATATTATTCGTCCCTTGCTTTGTTCAAGCGACAAAATGTAGATCTGGGCATTTTGGAGAAAGTCCCAACCCACTTACTCTGCCCACATTTTGGTATATTTAGATGGCAGCAATCATTCATCTCGATTTTGCACGCGTTTAAAAATAAACCCACAAAAGTGAAAAACAAAACATATGCTTATACAACTACATAAAGTTATTGTTCAAAAATCGGCAGGCAGCTTGAATGTATGGAATTGATACGATCCTGACTGAAATACTTTCAGAAATGGTTCAGCAACATACCTGTTTGTACCTAAATGGTGTCTGGCAGTTTAACAGACATAAACCAAGTGCTGATCCATCCTAATTTGGGTGATGGGTTATGGCAGTGTTTCCCAACCAGTGTGCCAGGGCACACTAGTGTGCCGTGAGCAATCATCAGGTGTGCCGTGGGAAATTGGAACCTCCAGGAAGGGAGGGGGGAGAGTCTAGTGTGTTGAAGTATAAAAACCCTAAGAAACCTTCCTCGATAAAGGCACAAAATTACAACCACCCCCCTCCCCACCCGTTGTCTACTTGGTCTCTCCCTCTCCATGCATTGGGAAGGCCCACCTCCCTTTCCCCAAGTAGAGACCTCCTCTTGCCTCCTGGGGGTTCTGTGTGGGAAGTTTGGCCCAGTTCTATCATTGGTGGGGTTCAGAATGCTCTTTGATTGTAAGGGAACTATAACTCCCAGCAACTAAAACTCCCAAATGTCAAGGTCTATTTCCCCTGAATCTGCGTTCATATTTGGGCATATTGAGTATTCATGCCAAGTTTGGTCCTGATCCAACATTGTTTGAGTCCACAGTGCTCTCTGGATATAGGTGAACTACAACTCCAAAACTCAAGGTCAATGCCCACCAAACTCTTATAGCATTTTCTCTTGGTTATGGGAGTTGTGTGTGGGAAGTTTGTGTCTTTCTGCCATTCCTGCCAGGATATCTATGTTGTGTTCATCGAAACAGGCCCAGGTTTCACACTGAGTGTATAAATATATTTTAAAACACATTAACTATATGTATTACGGTGTTAGAGTGTCATTTTGTGTCATTTTGGTTGGTGGTGTGTCCCAGGATTTTGTAAATGTAAAAAGTGTGCCGCGGCTCAAAAAAGGTTGGGAAACACTGGGTTATGGCACCCATCATTTTAACATAATGAAAAATATCATCGCTATATGATTTTCAGATTTTTTAATCTCTGAAGAAAACAAATGCCAGTACTTGTTGGGGTTTTGTCAGTCTGGACACTTCAGCTGTGTTGTACTGATGGGAACCAAAATTAAGAATGATGGCCAATTTTTCTGTGATCAGTGTGAGTATCAATGAGGTACGAAGAAGCATGCAATCTACTAGCTTCTTTATATTTTGCAGGTGCCACTCAGTCAAGTCAATTATTTTGGTGGCTCCTGATCAATGATCACTTTTTTTACTTCATTGATATACCTAAAATGGGGGCATACAAGATCAAAGACCGGATGCCAATAAAAACACAAAAGGTACAGTATTAAAACTCAAGTAATTCAAAACCAGTATAGAAAACACAAAAATAAGAACGGCATCGATCAATTGAAAGCCTGAATACGGACATAAAGACAACAGGAAAGGGGCCAATCTAGGTTTTAGGCCTGGGCAATCATGGTTCTAAAGTACTTACAAAACTAAAGTTCTGGTGGTGAAAACTAGGTGGCGCTGGTGCTTTGCTTCTACAGTGTTGCTAAAGTTCTGGTGGTGAACATTTCAGAATTCTAACAAAACTTTCAAAATTTCGTTATAAATGGCAGTTCCTAATCAGTTCTGTCTTAAAAATCGCCAATAATGAAATAATAATGAAGTTTAGAAATTTTTGTTAGTTCTGAAATGTTCACCACCAGAACTTTAGCAACACTGTAGAAGCAAAGCACTAGCGCCACCTAGTGTTCACCACCAGGACTTCAGTTTTGTAAGTACTTTAGAACCATTTAGAACAGGGGTCAGGAACCTTTTTGACTCAGAGAGCCATGAAAGCAAAATATTTGGAAATTTATTTCAGTGAGAGCCATATAATATATATATAATATATATTTTAAGACTGAATTCAACTAAATGTGAGTATATACGTACATACTATGAGAAAAGGATTCCCCCGGCAGAATGACGGTGCGTATGTCCAACCGAAGAATCCATAGACTGGAGAAATCCCCAAACAATATGGGCCAGAAAGTGGTGTGTAAATAAAACCCTACAATGCTCCCAGGCTCCACGGGAAGGCAGAGAGGAACGGAGTTCACATGAAGCTGCTGCGGAGGACCAAAGCAATCAATCGCCAAATGGGGGTTGGAGGAACGCTCTATGCAAGCAGCTTGCCCAGAGAGGGTTCCTACAACCCCCATTCGGCGATTGATTGCTTTGGTGCTCCGCAGCAGCCTCCAGCATTGGTCTTATCTGAAAAGCCAAAATCTGCGAGCCAGATGCAATCATCAAAAGAGCCACACTTGGCTCGCGAGTTATGGGTTGCTTACCGGTAACCGTAGTTCTCTGAGTAGTCACCTGTGGATTCACACATCTGATAATATCCCTGCGCCAGCAGAACAGTACGGAACCTTTTAACACTAAAAAGAAGTCCCTAGCCCCACCCCTTCCCGCCCTCGAGTATATAAGCACCCAGGGGTGGGGCTAGCCTCCAATTCTCTTCCGCCGCACAAGACAGCCAGAAGGCGGGGCATGACACTCGAGGGGAGGAAAGGGTGGGGATGTGTGAATCCACAGGTGACTACTCAGAGAACTACGGTTACCGGTAAGCAACCCATAATTCTCTGTCGTAGTCACTGTGGATCTCACACATCTGATAGAATAGCGAGCTAACAAACCTTGGAAGGTGGGCGTCATGACAGCGCCGAAAAAAGAACAGCTCTCCCAAACTCTGCATTACTCCTGGATACTGAGTCCAGCTTGTAGTGGGAGATGAAGGACGATGGGGATGCCCAGATAGCTGCTCTGCAAATCGACTCGAGCGGCACCCCACGCAGGAAAGCGGCAGATGATGAAACTGCTCTGGTTGAATGGGCGTTGACCTGCTGAGGCAAGGGTTGCCCTTGTATAACATAAGCTAGTCGAATTACTGCTACAATCCAGGAGGATAACCTCTGGGTCGATACAGGCAAACCCAGCTCGTCCCTGCGGTACTTAATAAACAACCTAGGGGTCTTCCTAACTGATGCCGTTCTGTCCACGTAAACGCCACAGCCCTTCTGACATCCAAGGAGTGCAGGTTGCGCTCCAACAACGTCGAAGGTTCTCGAAAGAAAGCTGGGAGGACAAGCTCTTGAGACATATGGAAGGATGTGGCAACCTTGGGCAAAAGGCCAAATCCGTTCTCAAACAACCCTGTCTCTGTGAAACCGTAAATAGGGAAAATTGGCTCGGAGGGCTGTCAGCTCACTTGCTCTACGAGCAGATGTAATTGCTATAAGGAATGCAACCTTCCACGAGAGGTGTGATATATGGGCAGAGGACAATGGCTCAAAAGGTGGTTTCATAAGAGCCGTCAACACTAAGTCCAGACTCCAGGAAGGAATCACGGGGGAGACTGCCGGCCTGAGTCTGTTTGAACCTCTCAAAAAAGTGCGCACCATCGGTTCCAGGAAGAGCGATGGGACACCTGCCTTCTTCCTGCACCATGACAGTGTCGCAAGGTAACATTTTAAAGAGGCGGGGATAAACCCGCGTTAGAAAGATGAACCAAAAATCCAAAACAACAGACACCGGGGCCCTATAGGGTCCACATTAACGGTGCTTGCGAACTCAACAAACCGGTTCCATTTAAAAACATAAGACCTCTTAGTGGAGGGCTTATGAGCAGCCTCCAGAACATTCCGAACTGGGGCAGAAAAATCCTCAAACCTAGTTAAGAGAGAGGGAGGATTCTCCAGGCAGTTAGTTTGAGTGTGCGCACTTCTGGATAAAACACTTTCCCTCCCTGTGAGGACAGAAGGTCTACTCTGGGAGTCAGGGGAACGAAAGTTCGTCTGGACAGCAACAGAAGGGTTGAAAACCAAGCCTGACGAGGCCACCATGGGGTGACCAGTATGCAGGAGGAATTGTCCGCCTGCAGCTTGGCCACCACCCGAGAAAGAAGAGGGAGCGGGGGGAATGCATAGAGTGGACACCCTGCCCAGTGCATGAGAAACGCATCCCCCAGTGACTCTGCTGTCCTGCTCCCGTAACGGGAGCAATACCTGGCACATTTGGTATTGAGTGCCGTCGCAAACAAATCTATGTGGGGCTCCCCCCAAGCCCTGAATAGTTTGAGTGTCTCGTCCGGGTGGAGGCTCCACTCGTGGTGGGACATCGGTGTTCTGCTCAGGCAGTCCGCCAAGATGTTGTCCTCCCCCGGGACATGAAAGGCTAAGAGGTGCACCCCGCGAGAGAGACACCATTCCCATATTTTGATCGTAAGATTTAGCAGTGGTTTGGAGTGTGTGCCCCCCTGTTTGTTCACGTAGAACATGACCGTCGTATTGTCTGTCAGAATCTGGACGGTCTGTCCTGTGACTACAGTCTCGAACGATTGGAGGGCTCTTTGCACTGCTAATAGCTCCAACATGTTTATGTGAAGCCGTGACTCTATCGGAGACCACCTGCCCTGGGCGATGAGGCCGTCGGAATGAGCGCCCCATCCTGTCAAGGACGAGTCTGTAGTGATGGTGAGTGAAGGTTGAGGCTTTTGGAATGGGAGACCTGCACAGACCCAGTCTGAATCCATCCAGATCAATAGAGACTGGATGACCTTCTCTGGCAACAATAGCAGAGAGTTGGGGTCCCCCGTGAGCGGGTTGAATACACTGAGGAACCACTTTTGAAGGGGGCGGAGGCGCAGACGAGCATAAGGCGTCACGGAGACTGTGGATGCCATATGCCCTAACAGAACTTGTACGTCCCTCGCCGACACCGTGCGCTGGGTGATGGCCCGGCGGATAAGCTGTAGTAGACTGGCAAACCGATCTGGGGGCAGATACGCTCTTTCTGAGTCTGAGTCCAGCAGGGCTCCAATAAAGAGCACTCTTCTCGATGGAGAAAGGTTGGACTTGGTTGTATTCACCAACAGGCCGAGGGACTGCAGGAGGGACAAAACAAAAACAACATGGGAACGTAAATCGTCACATGATCTGGCCACAATCAGCCAATCATCAATATAAGGGTATACTGTGATCCCCTTGGTCCTCAGGAAGGCCGCGACTACCGCCATGCACTTCGTGAAAACACGAGGTGCGGTCGCAAGGCCAAATGGCAGGACGTTAAAACAGAACGCCGACGAGCCAATCATAAAGGAAAGGAACCTACGGTGGTGGGAAGCAATAGAAACATGGAAATAAGCATCCCGTAGGTCCAGAGTAACAAACCATATGTCTTTATTTAGAAACGGCAAAATGGCATCTAGGGTAACCATGCGAAAGCGTTTGGGGACAATAAAGGCATTCAGACCCCTGAGATCGAGAATCGGTCTGAACCCTCCCCCCCGCTTGTCAACAACAAAATACCTAGAAAAGAAACACTCGTGAAAACATGATGGGTGTACCGTGGATACGGCACCCTTCAGAAGTAAAGTGTCCACCTCCGCTTGTAGGATGGGGTTTGGTTCAGTGCGTTTAACAGCCCCAACTGGGGGCGATTCTTCAAATTCAATAACGTAACCGTTAGAAACAATAGAGAGGACCCATCTATCCGTGGTTATTGCGGCCCACGCATCCGCGAAAGGGCGCAGCCTGTCCTTAAACAGAGGTCCGGAGTCTACGGCAATGGGGGCCTGGATGGCGGGGCCAGCTAGGGGAGTAGACAACAGTGGCGGAGGGGGAGCTAACTCCAATGTGGGGGCATCAAAGATGCTTCTTGGAGGCGGGTGTGTTCTTACTCTTGTTTTGATAAGGCTGGAAGCGGGACTTATTGCCAAACGAGGAATTATAGTTCCTACGATTATTCTGAAAGCGGTTGTTATTATTGAACCTGTTCCTAGGTGGTCCTCCGAAGGAGGAATATGAGTTTCTGCGATAAAATCCCTGGGAGTATCTATTTCGTGTTCTCTGTTGGTATGGCTGCCATGCAAAACCATAACCCTTCGCTGCAACCCTAACCTCCTGTTTGGATTTCAAATTAGTATCCGTATCAGGGTTAAATAGGCCCTCAGTGTGAAACGGAAGGTCTTCTGCAAGAGCCTTTGCTTCGTCCGACAGCGAAGCTGAGCGGAGCCAGGCATGCCTCCTGATGGATGTGGCCACCCTATAAGACCCGATGCATCTTCCGCTAGGTGACGGGCAAACTCTTTCTGAATCTTAACCAGCGCCGTAGCGTCGTTGGAAAAAGATTTGGGGGCCAGCTGATGCTCAGGGGGGAGAAGGTCCAGGTAGGGGGTCACCTTGTCCCACAAGTACTTGTGATAGCCTGACATGTAGGTGGCATAGTGTGCCATCCTGATAAGCATTCCCGCATTAAGATGCACTTTCTTGCCCAGGGTATCAAGTTTTGCCCTGGGTACGGAGCCTGGGGCGACAAGGGCGCCCTTAGCCAATTTCAAGATAAAGGGCAACTCAGGCATCAGGGAGGAGGAAGGAGCCACTTGCTCATGTGAAGCCCACATAGGATCAGCCACCGTATCCGGGGCTTGAGGAGCAGGTAGTGCCAGAGCCCCCATCATGCGTGGCATAATAGCCAGAAAGGCATTAATGTCAGGAGGGGGGTCGATATTCCCTTCCCCATTGTCCACCTCATGGCCCGACTCCCCATCAGATGCAGGGTCTGAGTCAATATTGGCATTGTCCCCTGGCTGAAGATGAGACGCCACCCCTGCGGCCGGGTGCTGACCTTGCAGAGTTGTCACTGCCGCAGTGGCCAGGGGTTGAGTCACAGCCAGTAGTGGTGCCACGGATGGCACAGGTGGAGGCGGGGTTATCAAGGGTCCCTGTAGTGGGATCTGTCCCAGGGCTGAAGGGGCTGGAATGGCAGGCAGCATTGCAGGGACGGGCAGCATTGCAGGGACGGGCAGCAGCTGTGCTATTGGGGCAGGCACGGGCCCCGGTTGCTGTGGGGAAGCCTTGGCAATGGTGAGGGTCGGGGGCCTGATGCGGCTCCAGCCATCTCGCCCACATAGACGAGCCTCCCGTCCGCGGAGAAGCGCCAGAAGCCAGGAAGGGAGGAAAGCGCTTCAGCTGATCGGTCCCTGGGGCTGGGGAAGCGCCTTCTGAATGCCGTCCCTGCTCCTCCCGGGACCGGCGGTACCGCGGCGAGGAGGAAGATGAAGAGCTTGAGGAGGATGAGCGGCGGCGGGCGCGTCTGCTCCTTCTGGACGGGAGCGATCGCGCCTCCTTGATCGCTCCCGGCGGTACTGCGAGCGGAGGAGTGGCCCCGATCCCTGCTGTCATCCCTGCTCGTCACTGAGGAGCGGATCGGGGCCTGATCACGGCGCCGCCCGCACCAGCAAGCCCGGGCGGGTGTCAGCTCCGTAGGCATCGGGGAGTGGCGAGAACGCCGGCCCCGGCAGGATCGCCCAGCAGTGAGGAGGGAGCCATGAGAGGGGAACCTCTGCAGAGGCAGGCAGGCACAGGAATTGCCACCAGGGGGGCGCACTAGCTCAGGCCTCACGCCAGAAGGCTGGGCAAGAGCAGAAACAGCTTGCTGGGGAGCCATTAAAGATGGCGCTCCCGCCATTTCTCCTGGCACTTGTGAGGGAGGACGCTTCTCTGTCGTTTTAGTGCGGCCATCTTGAGAGGAAGGCACAGAAGGAGCTCTTTGGCCGCCATCTTTCTTCCCCAAAACGGTAGATTTTCCATTCGTTTTCTTGGGCTTTTTCTTTAACAAGGTGGTAGAGGGGTTCTGGTCTGCGCTCGTCGAGGGGCCCGAGGGGGCAATCAGGGTGCTGCTCAGGCTGTAGAGTAGCCCTGTCATACAGGGCAGCCTTGAGCCTGGCATCCCTATTTTCTTGGTTTGAGGGTGAACCCCACACAAACCGCACACGTTTGGGTACTATGGCCCTCTCCTAAGCATCCCAAACACATGGCATGACCATCCGAAGTCTGGGAACGTGGTCAGGCACTTAATGCATTTCTTAAAAGATGATGCAGCCATCTCTCAAGGTAGGGATAGGCAAAGAGGTACCTCTTCCAAACCGAGTCAAGCGCGCCAGAAGCTTTTTCGTAAGTCAATGTCAGTCCAGGTCATACACACAAATTCAGGTAATCAGGAAACTTTGAAGAATAAACCCGCTGAATGAAGGTTCTCTGACTGCTGCAACCATGATGGAGGCTAGCCCACCCCTGGGTGCTTATATACTCGAGGGCGGGAAGGGGTGGGGCTAGGTTTCTTTTAGTGTTAAAAGGTTCCGTACTGTTCTGCTGGCGCAGGGATATTATCAGATGTGTGAGATCCACAGTGACTACGACAGAGAACCATAGGTTCCCAATCCCTGATTTAGAACCATGATTGGCCAGGCCTACTAGGTTTCCTTGGTAAGTAATGCCTTTGTAGAAGAACTTTTAATCTACTTAAACTACTACCCTCTTGCCCCCCAGCAACAGCAAGGAAGCTAAACCAAGAAATCCCAACTGGATGGTCCCCCACGAGGGTATTCCTCCAGGGGCAAACCAAGAATGGGCAACTTGGAAGTCCCTGAATACTCAGAAACGGAGTGGGCAGATCAAAAGACAACCTGACAAAATGGCACTACTTAACAGAATCCCACACCTTGTGTGAATGTGGAGCAGAACAGACAACTCCGCATCTGTATGCTTGTCTACTATGCCCTGCTTCATGTACGGAGGAAGAATTGTTGGAGGCTACAGACAATGCCGTTGCTGTTGCCCATTTTTGGTCAAAAGATATTTAGCCGCCTGCGCTCCTATTTTTAACAGTTTTATACTAATTTATGCAATGCTTTTGATACAAATAAATAAAACTACTTAAATTGCTCCACAACCCAACGCTCCCCCTAAATCCAACTGTGTGTAAAAGAGCATTTCACATCAAATACAATCCAGGTCAGAATGAACATAGATTCTCTTCTTTGTGGTTATCTTCTGTTTGTGGACTCACTTGCTTCTCAGTCCTACTTTCTATGGGCCTCACTTGCAGATCTAAAAGAAAGAGAAGATTCCATCTCCAAACTACAAGGGAAGTAATACAGAATCCCTCATGTTTATAGGTTCAATTGTCATGATCATTCCATGTGTTGTGGAAGGCAAGATTACTTTGGGGATTTTCAAATTTTTCTTTTTCTTTTAATTGATTATATGATTTACAAATATGAACGTGTGGGACAAATATACCATATTTGACGACCTATCCTCCGTACGGATTTTATAGATCTAGGGCAGGGGTGGGCAATTATTTTTTCCAAGGGGCCACACGAAAGCAAAAAAAATATTATGGAGGGCTGCACCTAAAGGCTGAACTACATTCTAATCTACATTATTTATTTATTTACTTACTATATATTACACATAATTAATATTAACATATTAATATATCAAGAAATATTCATATATTATTAGTATTGATATAATTATTATATTATAGTGTATATATATATATATCATAATATATTGAAATTATAATATAATATAACATATTATTTATTATATTATATTATAATAAAATTATTATAAAATAGTAATAAAAACCACTAAAATAAAACAAAATGAAATTCAAGAGGACAAGGTGCGAACCAAGATGGAGGCTGACATCCTCAAGAGAGGAAGGATCCCAAGATGGAAAGGCCCAATGGACCCACCCCAGAGGATGACAAAGCGGACCCAGCCGCCGCCGCAGCAGAGCAGAGCAGAGCAGCAGACGATCGGAGGCTGCAGGCCTCCGCCCGCTCTCGCCCCCAGCCGTTCTGTCAGATCCCCACAGCCCGTGATGGCATGGTGGCAGCGGTAGCCCTTCCTCTTGCAGAAATGGCCCCGCCCCCGACGCCCTTCTCTCAGAGCTGGTCAGAATCGGCCGGCGGGCCGCATCCGGTCCGCGGGCCGTGAGATGCCCAATTCTGGTCTAGGGCAATTAGTTGTTTGTACATTTAGGTTTATAATTTTTAATCGGTTTGGTACATCTTCAGAAAATGGCTTGTACAAGGCACTCTTATTCTTGTTGAAATTGCTGACGGTGATCCAATCGTGGTCCCATAAACTGAGCTGTTCTGCCAGAGGAAATTCTAATGCAAGGAAGAATCTCGGCTCTATAAGAAAGATGAAGGCACGAAGTAACAAGATTCTCATTCGGGCTCTCCACAGTCAATGCTGGAAATGCAGAGTCTTGGACATCAACCTCGATATAGATCTGAATGATCTCATCCAAGAAATCCTGGACGAACACAAACTGGATCCAGTAGCCTTAAGAGCTGGGATAGGCTGTTGCTGCTTCCTTTTCGATCACCTATGTTCTACATCCCATTTGTTTTCATTTTTTCTTTGGGTCAATGTTCCTTTTCAAGTTGATAATGAAATTCCCTTGTTCCATTTTGCAAAGACGCTACCAATTGCTGGCAACCTTTTATTTTCATACAGCCAGTAACCTATTGTGAAAACGTGAGAGGGAGAAAATATTTATTAGATCTAATGCAGATACCCAAGGACCGATCAATAAAGCATTATTCTCCTTGGCTCCCATCATCCTTTTCCAGACCATTGAGGAACCTACAGTGGCCAACACACATATTGGAAATTCAAATGTTAGCCCTGTTTCTGGGTATATTTGGCCTACCGATTCCAAAAATGGCACCAGTCTTACGCTAAAGACAATGGATTCCCAAACTCACAACAAATAAAAATCCACTACAAGTCACACTACATGAATCACAAAGGTAATTGTTTTTCTTGCAGCTTATATAATACTACCGTGTTTCCCTGAAAGTAAGACAGCGTCTTACTTTCTTTTGACCCCCAAAATCCCCACTACGGCTTATTTTTGGGGTACGTCTTATATTGGGGCGGTACCGAAAGTAAGACAGAAAGTAAGACTTACTGTGGGCGGCATGTAGTGGCTTCCTGGTTGGCGACCAGAGGCTCCCAGAGGGGCTCAAAAAGGGCCCGAATCCTCCTCCTCTTCCTTCCATCGGTGCCTTCCATCCTCCTCCTCTTCCTCCCTCCCAGCGGCCTTCCTCTGCGGGTTCCGCCCCCTCCCTTCAGTGAAGGGAGGAGGGGCGGAGCGCCGCCGGCGAGAGGGAAGAGGCGCCGGGAAGTCCCGCCCGCAGGGCGACTCAGGCGCCTTCCCGCCCGCCCCCCCGCCCGCGCTCCAAACACGAGCAGGGCGGCGAAAAAGCGCCTGAGTCGCCCTGGGGTGGACTCGGCGCCTTCCCTCTCGCTGGCGGCGCTCCGCCTCCTCCCTTCACTGAAGGGAGGGGGCGGAACCGCGAGAGGGAAAGGCGCCTGGGAAGTCCCGCCCCAGGGCGACTCAGGCGCTTTCGCCGCCGCCCACTCGCCCCGCTCGTGTTTGGAGCGCTGGCGAAGTGGGCGGCGGCGGGAAAGACGCTGAGTCGCCCTGCGGGCGGACTTCCCCGCGCCTTTCTTCCTTCTCGCCGGCGGCAGCTCGCCCCTCCTCCCTTCACTGAAGGGAGGGGCGGAACCGCGAGAGGAAAGGCGCCGCTGGGAGGAAGAGGAGGAAGAGGAGGAGGATGGAAGGCGCCGCTGGAAGGAAGAGGAGGAGGATTCCGCCCTTTTGAGCCCCTCTGGGAGCCTCTCGTCGCCCAGCCAGGAAGCCACGCCATGCCGCCCGCAGCAACGTCTTACTTTTCGGGGTACGGCTTATATAAGCCGACCCCTCTGACACCCCCGATACGTCTTACAATCGGGGGTGTCATACTTTCGGGGAAACACGGTAGCTGTACCCGGCCACGCGTTGCTGTGGCAAAGAACAACAGCAACATCCCTTCTTGTCTTTCGTTCTTGCTCTCCCTCCGTCTCCCTCATCCTTCAGCTCTTTCCTTCTCTCTGTCTTCCTTCCGTCTTTCCCCCCCTCCTTTCCCCCTATTCTTTCCTTTTCTCTGTCACTCCTTCTTCCCTTTATTTCCTTTATTTTTCTCCTCCCCTCACCAGCTTCACCCTCCTTTACAGCCTTTTATTACCTTACTCTTTGCTTTGTAGTCTCTTCTTCCTTCCTGTGGTACCTTTTTCTTTCCTTCCTTCCTTCCTCTCCTCTCTTACCTTTCTCCCCCCTTTCCTCTTTCATTCCTTTGCCTTTTCCCTCCCTCCTTTCTTCTTTTCTTCCTTCCTGTCCGTTCGCCTTCCTTCCTTCTTTCCCTTTCATTTTTGTGTCCTTTCTGCTGTCTCTTCTTCTTTCCTTGGGTATCTCTTTCCTTCTTTCTTCCCTTCCTTCCCCCATTCCTTCTTTCCCTCCCTCCTCTCTTACCTCCCCCCCCCTCCCTTTTCCTTCTTTCATTCCTTCCGTTGTCTTCGCCAAAGCCGGGGCCTCGATTGCTGCTGCAGAGGCCTCTGTAGCCCAGGCTGTGGCAGCAATCAAGGCCCTTTTAGGTCTTCAGTAGGCGTGTGTCATCTGTGTTTGCCGCGGGGGATTCTGGGTGTTGTAGTCCCCTTGTTTTTTTTTGCATTTTTTACCTTTTTGTTTTATTTGGGGGGGGGGGGTAAACATACCTCGTTGTGTGGGGATTTTTGTGGCCTGATTTGGTGTTTGTCAGTTCAGCGGTTTTACTGTCTATAGGCTACTCACCACGACAGCTCTCATTTTATATATATAGATTAAACGTCTATCCAACTTATATAATGGAGCATTGAGCAATGTATAAGGAACATAAAAATGTTATTTATACAGTGGTTTGAACATCAAACACAAAAGTAGAGTCGTTCTCGCAGTAAGGTAGACTTTTCCTAAGGGCATCAGATCCCTTGCTTTCTGTAATGAAATTATTGAATAGAGCTTCCAGTTCCTTGCAGGAGGATATCCACGTAGAGGATTTCCAGACTGGTTTCGACTGTCTAATGCAGGCCTGGGCAAACTTTGGCCCTCCAGGTGTTTTGGACTCCAACTCCCACAATTCCTAACAGCCGGTAGGCTGTTAGGAATTGTGGGAGTTGGAGTCCAAAACACCTGGAGGGCCAAAGTTTGCCCAGGCCTGGTCTAACGTCTTCCTAAAGTGAAGAAATTTGAAGAGTATAATGAAGTGGACATCAAGTTCTCCAAAATAACAATTCTTCCTCGGGTGGATAAGTATAAAGATACTATGAAGCAGCGGATCGAAAGGGAATATATACAGGTGGCTAGAACATGTACCAAAAGGGAAAAGTATGTCCATATATTGCTAACATATAAGGTATAAATAACAAAAGAGGCATAGATACTTACAACTGGTTCTCCTAAACAGTGCTCTGAAATTTGTTTGATTTGTGCTTGCTACAGAATCAACGACTTCAGCTTTTTTCTAAAAGCCAGGATAGATAGAGTCGATCTTATTTCATTTGGGAGTGCATTCCATAGGCGCGGGGACACCGCCGAGAAGGCCCTGTCTCCCGTCCCCACCAGCCACATTTGCGAAGCTGGCGAGAGCAAGAGCAGCCCCCCCCCCCCCAGATGATCTTAGGCTGTGAGATGGGACGTAGAGGCAGATGCATTTGGACAAGTAAGCTGGGCTAGAACCGTATAGAGCTTTATAAGTCAGTACCAGCACTTTGAATTGGGCTCGAAGAAGGACAGGCAGCCCGTGGAGCTGACACAGCAGGGGGGGGGGGGTGGTATGTTCCCTGTATGTTGCCTCAGTTAGCATTCTGGCTGCCGCCCGTTGAACCAACTGAAGTTTCCGAACCGTCTTCAAAGGCAGCCCCATGTAGAGCGCGTTGTAGTAATCTATTTGGGATGTAACTAGAGCATGGACGACCGTGGCCAGATCAGACTTCCCAAGGTACGGGCGCAGCTGGTGCACAAGTTTTAATTGTGCAAAAGCTCTCCCGGCCACCGCCGAGACCTGGGGTTCCAGGCTCAGCAATGAATCCAGGATCACTCCCAGGCTGCAAACTTGCATCTTCAGGGGGAGTGTAACCCCATCCAACACAGGCTGTAAATCTATGCCCTGTTCGGCCTTTCGACTGACCAGGAGGACCTCTGTCTTGTCTGGATACAATTTCAATTTGCTAGCCCTCATCCAGTCCGACACAGCAGCCAAGCACCGGTTCAAGGTCTGGACAGCCTCCTTGGTGACAGGTGGGAAGGACGTCATCTGCATACAGATAACACCTTAGTCCGAAACTCCGGATGATCTCCCCCAGTGGCTTCATGTAGATGTTAAATAACATTGGGGACAGTACTGAACCCTGAGGGACTTCACACGCCAATGGTTGTGGAGTCAAACAGGTGTCATCCAGTAACACTTTCTGAGACCGCCCCTCCAGGAAGGATTGAAGCCACTGCAAAGCAGGACCTCCAAGCCCCATGTCTGCGAGGCGTCCCAGGAGGATACCATGGTCAACGGTATCGAAGGCCGCTGAGAGGTCCAGCAGAACCAACAGGGACACACTCCCCCTGTCAAGTTCCGGGCGTAGATCATCTACTAAGGCGACCAAGGCTGTTTCCATACCATGTCCCGGCCTGAAGCCAGACTGTGCCGGATCACGATAATCAGTGTCTACCAGAAAGCCCTGGAGTTGCGAGGTCACCTCACGTTCCAGGACTTTGCCCAAATAGGGGAGATTGGAAACTGGCCGATAGTTGACTAATTGAGTGGGGTTCCGTGATGGTTTCTACAATAGCGGTTTTATAACAGCCTGTTTTAGGCTGGCTGGAATCCTGCCCTCCTGTAAGGAGGCATTGACCACCACCTTCACCCACTCTGCCAAACCCCCTCTGGCTTCTTTGATCAGCCAGGATGGGCAGGGGTCTAGGATGCATGTGGTCGGTCTCGCCTCTCCAAAGATCCCCTCCACATCCTCGAGCTGAATCAATTGAAATGAATCCATTAAAACCGGACAAGCAGATGCACAAAAATTAAAGTTTTGTGTTCCTTATACATTGCTCAGTGCTCCATTATATAAGTTGGATATACGTTTAATATTATAATATTTGTGATTCATGTAGTGTGACTTGTAGTGGATTTTTGTTTGGTACCAGTTTTCGGTTCTGTTCTTTTTTTAAAGATACAAAACTTGTGTCTGTCCATAGGAAAACTAGAGTTGATGCAGTCTATCCAATGCGATTCTGAATCAGAACCTCAAATAAATAACCCAGGAACAGCCCTAAAAACCAAGACACCAAGAATTATTTGTGGGGCTATGCTATTAAAGACCACCAATAAATTTCAGCCAATGTCTAGCCACAATAATCAGTTACAATGTCAGTTAGTCAGAGCTGCATTTCTTACACTTATGCAAACAATGTGAAGAAAATAGTATATGGCTTCCAGGCCCAGATTACCCATAAGGCCACCCTAGGCCAAGGCCTATGGGCGCAGGCCTAGAGAGTGGCAGATAAGGCACATTTTTTTTAAAAAAAATTTACATTTAAAAAACCCGCCCCCTCGCAGCGCTCTCCCCCGCCCTCTCCTGAGAGAGAGAGTCATCATACCTCGGGAGACGGCGGGGGGAGAGAACTGCGAGGGGGCGGGGGAGGAGGGAATGGCGCCCGCCCCTCGCCATCGCCTGCCTGGCCCGCCCCCTTGTAAAGGAAGGAGGGCGGGAGGAGAAGAAGTGAAGCCCCACCCCGCTGGGGCCGCTGGCGGGCATGCATGCATGTGCGCGCGCCAGGAGGGCAGCTCTTCCTCCTCCACCATGTTCCTGGGTGCCGCGCATGGCTGGCAGCATCCCCAGGGGCTTCCCTTCCTCCTCTCGAGGGCTGCAGCCAGCCATGCGCAGCACCCAGGAACACGGCGGAGAAGGAAGAGGCGCCCTCCTGCCGTGCACACATGCCCGCCAGCGGCCCTGGGGGTGGGGCTTCCCTTCCTCCTCCTCGCGCCCTCCTTCCAGTCGCGAGAGGAGGAGGGGGAGGCAGCCGCACAGCAGTGGTCCCGGCCGTGGGGCTTCCGTCCGCCTCCTCCACCTGCGACCGGAAAGAGGACGCGAGGAGGCGGACGGAAGCCGCCTCCTCCACCGGCTGGGGGCCGAGGCCGAAGCCATATGCGCCCGCACATGTGCCGGGGGCAGGACTTCCCCCCTCCTCCCCGCGACCAACTTGCGGTCGCGGGAGGAGGCGGACGGAAGCCCCATGGCCGGGCGCCCTGGGGGCGGGATTTCCCTTCCTCCTCCTCCTCCCCACGACCAACTTCTGGTCGCGGGAGGAGGCGGGCAGAAGCCCCGGGGGCGACCCGGCTTCTTTTGGCCTAGGGCGCCAAAAGAAGTTAATCCGGGCCTGATGGCTTCCCAAGCGTACTCCATTTTTGTAATACTGCTCTATCCCAATAAAATCCCAATCCCAGTCAAAGGCCTTAACATCCATCCCATCAAGGTTGAATACTAACAATTTCAGATATTTTGAAAGAAGATCTTACCTGGGTTCCCATCTGAAGAATATATTCGGAAGCAGTGGTTGGGATTAGCTGGCTTGAGTATCCGTAACTATGTTGCTCATATATCTGTGTCAGGGCCAATTACAAGGACATCAGCGGAAAAATGCACTTATTTTTCATCAGTGGTAGATAAAACTTGGTATCCCTCAGGAGACTTTCGGGTAAAGTTGATCTCTTTGTTTAAAATTACCATAAAATAGGTTTCTTACAATGTACTGTTTTGTCATTGTACAATTGTACAGAACCGAATATCAAAAATGGGCACATTATCCACCTAATACCAGGCATCACAGAGGAGCTACAGCTATTCTTTATCAGAAAGAGTTTAATTGGCAAGCATTAATGATATGCACATGGATTCAAGTTGGATCTGTATTCATTGCTGTGGATTCAAGTATAGGATAAGAGGAACATGACATTTTATTTCTTCCCAAGTAAAATAACAACCAGTAACCACTCACACTCAAGTCATGGTACACAGTTAACCATAGATGTTCAAAGTCCACTCACTAAGAGCTTGTTCACATCTGAACACTAGGCCTGGTTGATCAAACAAAACAATGGTTCAAAACTCGCTGCGGATGTCGGGGGCGCTGGCGTTTCGTATCTGGTGAAGTTTCGAAATTTTAAGTAAAAATTTCGAAATTGTTTTGTAAAAACTAACGAAATTCGTTAGTAATCCGTCAATGACGGACGCGCATGCGCAATGCGCGGAAACCTGCCAATACTGGGTTTGACAGCTCAAGTCTTCCGCTTCCGGCTGCTAGGAATTGTAGGAGTTGGAGTCCAAAACACCTTGAGGGCCGAAGTTTGCCCCTGGCTGCCTTAGCCGGTCCTTAAAGGGCCATGCCTTACCTTCCGCAACATGCCGGGCAAGCCACGTGCGGGGCTGAGGGAGGAAGCCGGGCAAGGTGAGGGCAACCTGCCCGGCTCCTGCTGCCTATTCTTCCTCAGTGCCCTCCTCGTCATCGCCTTCCTCCTCACTCCGGGGCCATTCCCCAGCTGCTGCGCCGACTCCTCCTCTCTTGCTGGGAGACTTGGCCATTCCCAGGAGCGCACATTCCATGCCCGCCGAGGCCACGGCTTCCAGCCCAGGCACAACGGGGCGCCTCCGAGAGCCAGGGCTGCCTCACTTGGGAGGGGAGGGGAAAGGGAGAAGTGGAGAGCCACACCTCAAGTGGGAAGAGCAGCGGCGGCAGGATCCACGTGCGGGCTTGTATAGCTGAGGAAGAGAGAGATGCAGAGGGGAGGGAGGGGCTCCCACAGCCCCCTCCTCTGCTCTGCTCTTCCTCCTCCCCCCTTTTCCCCCCCAAGCATGAGCGCCAGGAGTGGAGTCGATCCCCTCCACCCCAGGCCCCTGGGAAGGAGCCAACGCACATATGACGAAACTTGACGACTGCGGATTCAAAACTAAAAGGTCACTTCCGGGTTGCTTGACACACTTCAAAACCATTTCTAATGTAAGTTTTTAACAAATTTAAAATGAAAAACCTAACCAGGCCTACTGAACACATTTATTGCTCAGCAATGTTTACACTATTCAAATTCCTCATCGCTTGACATTGTGTCCAGTATCTGAGCCCAAGTAGAACTTCCCAGGACACAAGCATGAAAACAGGAAATGGTTGCTGCTGCTGTTGTTGTTGCTACCCTGCTTTATCTCCCCAAGGGGGACTCAAAACGGAGAAAACGTAGAGAAAATGGATGCAAACCCTTCAAAAAGAAATGCATATCCCTCTGGATAAAATGGCTGTGAACCAAGGGTGGATCTCTTATTGCTTCCATTACATGCACATGAAAAGATAACTGCAAACAATATGTGGACTATGTGCAATAATTTATAATACATACATGACAAGCAATATTTATTTTTTTGAAGTGCTCTCACAATCACTTTGGACCCCATCCAGGGAAGGAGGGAAGGTGGAACAAAGGGAATCGATCAACCAATGAATCGAAAAATGAACTACTAAGTTGTGATGTGTTCCAAAAATGATTTAGGCTCAAGAGCAGACCTGGGCATCTTACGGCCCACGGGCTGGATGCAGCCCACCGGCCGATTCTGACCGGCCCGGGAAGAAGGGCGCCTGGGGCGGGGCCATTTCTGTAAGAGGAAGGGCTGCCGCTGCCGCCATACCATCGCGGGCTGTGGGGCCTGCGTCGGCAGACAGCCCGCCGCTCCGGAGTACGATAAGAAGAGCGGCGGCTTTGGAGTGCCTGGGGAACTCCATCTTTGCCTCCTTTGTTGGCATCACCAAAGTGGTGCCCATCCTTATGGCTTCCTCTGCTGTGGTCGGCAGAGGCCTCCTCGCCCTGCGGCTGCCGGAAATGCATGACCAAGTCCTGATGTGAACCCCTGAAAGGAAGGAAGGCAATACCAACGGACCATGGAAAGCCGGGCTTCAGATCCAAACGTCCGCCAGTATTTCTCCACTGAAACCTCACATTTGGGAGGGAATCCAGGGGAGAGGAGGAGGCACCCCTTTGAGATAACCTTAGTTCTAGGGCCAGTGTGAAATGGTGATGGGGCCCATGTGGCCGGGCTACACACACAGATATACCCAGATAAACACCCAGAGCTTTGGAGTGCCTGCCATCCCGGGAGGCGAACCCGGTCCTGCAGCGGGAGAAGTCGGCGACCTGCGGTGGCTGATCGCCCTGGTGACCCGGAAGACTTGCTCGGGAGCAGTCGGCTCATCTTCTGGGTCGCCAGGGCGATCAGCCACTGCAGGTCGGCGGCTGCTCCCGCTACAGGCCCGAATCGCCTCCCGGGATGGCAGGCACTCCAAAGCCGGGATGGCAGGCACTATAATATGTTAATATTAATGATGTGTAATATATAGTAAATATCGTAAATAAATAAATAAATAAATAATGCAGATTCGAATGTAGTTCAGCCTTTAGATGCGGCCCTCCATAATATGTTTTGGCTCTCGTGTGGCCCCTTGGGAAAAAATTATTGCCCACCCCTGCTCGAGAGCTTTGGAAACCTAACTAAAATGCATGGATTCTTTTCTCTCTGAACCCTGGTCACCCACATTGTTACAAACTGCTTCTGAATGCCCTCCAGCGTCCAAAGTCATTTCCCACGTGACTTGGTAGGCTGCTGTTCATAAAACACAAGCCCACGGGCATTTCAAATGAACAGGACTCATCACATAGATCTCAGCTACAACACAGCTACGCCGTACTCTTTAACAGAGCAACCCAGTTCTAAGAATAGCATATATACACTTATGTAATGTAAAGTTTAACAATGCATCTAATACACATACAAACGCCAACAGTACCATGTTTTTCAGTCTGCCTCTCAATTTGCAGTTAGCACAGGGTCTGCCAGGTTCAGTATTATATAGATGCAAAAATATATAAAATGACAGTATACTGATTTACCGTTATCAAATGTGTTCAAAACAGAAGGTGAACAAGGTATTAGGTAAAAGGGGGAAAGCTTACTTTTTGGCAAGTCTCCAGTACTAGACGCTGAAACTGTCCTGCTCCTATCATGGGACGGAGGGCTTCCCTCTCTTTCAGTAACAGTTGATGCTTCAGAAACGGCTGAACCACAAGCTACGGAATCTAGTGCTCCAGAGAACACAGAAGCGGAGAATTCAGAAAATTGCGATTCGACAATTTTATGACATCCGTTTGGCAATTCACCATTAAATTGTTCATAGGAGCTACTATAACTGTAATCACATTTTGCATTTGGCTCGTCGAGATTGTATTGCTCAGCGTTTGGGCATTCCTCCTCTTCCTCGTCGTCGTCTTCAATCTGTTCTTCCAATGAGAAAGGGCCGTTTACTATGTGGCCGTTTGTTTTAGGGGATTCTATCCAAGCGGGATCTGCGGGTTCCGAATTGACAAGTTCCTGTTCGACGTCATCATCTTTCTCTATGTTCTCTTTTTCCGTGTCTTCCTTTTCGTCCTGATCTTCTGTTTCACCTTTTAGGTAAACAGATAACATACATGTTAAATTACATTCTCTCTCACCAATTTTAAAAGAATAGAAAGGCACCCTTTGAACTTATTACACAGAGTTCAGCTCAGTGCTATTTTGCCTCAGAGGGCAATGCACACATTCCTGGTTACATAAGTCAATTAGAGGGAGTCCCACAGCATTTTTGTACTGAAGTTAGCTTGAGCTACTCTTTTAAAAACCATTGGCAGCTTCCTTCTGTAGTTCCCCGTTGAAACAAAATGCAGAGGTATTTTGCACTACAACTGAATTTTATTATGACAACACTAAATAAATACTGTGATCACAGGTCCGCAGCTTGGGTGTCCTCCTAGACCCTTGATGGCGAACCTATGACACGGGGTGTGTGGAGCACATGGCAGGAGCGCCCCATCTAGCTGGTGAGGCTCGGAGATCGACTGGATGAGGGCCGAAGATCGACTAGTAGCTCGCGATCTACCTAATGAGCGCCCCTGGTTTAGGGCTTTAAAGCAGTGTTTCCCAACCTTTTTTGAGGCGCGGCACACTTTTTACATTTACAAAATCCTGGGGCACACCACCAACCAAAAGGACACAAAATGACACTAACACAGGCCTGGGCAAACTTCGCTCCTCCAGGTGTTTTGGACTACAACTCCCACAATTCCTAACAGCCTACCGGCTCTTGTAAGGAGGGCAGCCACGTGTCGGGCTCCGTCTTCCAGACGCTGTGGAGCAGACCGCTGACCTGGCTGACCTGGGTGATGTAAAGGCGCAGCTCGGCCTCATGGGTGCCCTGAGTCTGGAAGTGGGTGATGCTGTGCACCAGCTGCTGGCAGAAGCCGAGCGCGGCCTTCCTCTCGCAGGGCAGGCACTGCGGGAAGTCAGCCAGGAGCTGGCAGAGGCGGGCGCAGAGCGGGGCAAGGGCCGCTCGCCCACCAGCCGCGAGGCTCCTCCTGCAGCAGCGTGAAGAGCTCCAGCACCGCTGGACAGCTGATGAGCAGCCGCAGCCCGCCCTGGATGTAGTCCAGCATGGCAGCGTCCAGGCCTGAGGGGAGGCAGGGTGAGTCCGAGGCCGGGCCTTCTCCTCCTCCCACGCCGCGGAGCAAGGCCAGCACCAGGTATTGCGTGAAGGCGGTGCGGTGGTGGCGGGCGTAGGCCTCGAGCATTTGCCCTCCACCTGCTGCTGGAAGGGGTCAGGCCCTTTCAGGATGAGCCGGGTGCTGAGCTCAAACATGGCCCGGCACTGTGGCTCGCTCAGCGGCGCCTCCGCAGACTCCACCACTTCAGCGGCAGCGGATGCGTGGAGCTCACCAGACCCTCCAGGATCTTCTCCATGGCCAGCCTTCGCCACCTAACCCTCCTTGGCCACCCGCCCAGCGCCTCAACATCACAGCAGTGGGAGGAGGGGGGAAGAGAGGGGGGAGAGGCTTTCTCGCGGCACAGCAGCTGATCCCAAACAGAACACTACTGTGCGGTTGGGAAACACTACTTTAAAGGATAAAGCCAGCACTTTGACTTGGGCCCGGTAGCAGACTGGCAGCCAGAGGGGTTGTGCGCTCCCTGAGTGCCGCTCCTGTTATCAACCTATTATGTGATGAAACATGGTACTCTTCCACCCTGGCCTTCAGCAAATTATTCCTTTCTCTCATTTCCCATTTTCACAGTTAATGTCTTCATTTTTACACTGAATGATCGTTTGAAAACCCACTTCTTAGCAGGAGATTGGCAGTAACAAGAATTAATAAAAATATTGGTACAACTGTAATTGTCATTAGTTTCAAAACTTAAATGGAGAGTTGGGGATTTTAAGTAGATTATACATGTTTACCAGCATTTCAAATCACTTAAACATAAGTGTGTAGCAGTTATGGGAATGACTGCCCACTGGCTCCACTAGGGCAGTGTTTCCCAACCGCTGTGACACGGCACAGTAGTGCCGTGACGGACCTCCTGCTGTGCCGTGAGAAAAGCTCTCTGTCCCCCTTCCTTCCCCCCTCCTCCTGCCAAACTCCTGCTGCTTGGGGGAGGGGGAGGAAGGGCCGGGCGGCGGCAAAGAAAAAGAAGGGGCCGGGGCCACGCCTCCTTCAGCCGTTTCCCCAGTCAGCCTCCAATCCGCCATGACACTTGCCCCTCGCTCGCTGAAGCCACGTGGAGGAGCCCCGCCAACTGAAGCCCGTCCACTGCTCATGGTCCTCCTCCTCCACGTGATTTCAGCGAGCGAGAGTGGGAGTCATGGCAGAGAGCGGCGCCAGGGACGGGGGCCATGACTCCCGCCCCTCGTTCACACTGTCCCCTCAAGGCTGGAGAAGCTGTGGGAGAGCTGAAGCCAGGGGAAGGGGTCGGAGCATGGTGCGACCTGGCTCCTCCCCCTCCCCCGGCTTTGGCACTCCCAGGAGCTGCTCCCAGAAGGCCACCATCCCCGAGCCGTTCTTTACAGTGTTAGAGTGTCATTTTGTGTCATTTTGGTTGGTGGTGTGCCCCCGGATTCTTTTAATGTTAAAAGTGTGCCGCGGCTCAAAAAAGGTTGGGAAACACTGCACTAGGGAAAAGGCTCATGTTTGCAAAACCATTCTGCTAAATTGTGCTGAATCAACCCTTCTGAGGTTCTTTGAATCTGCTAACCAACAGGCCAGAATTTCCTAATCCAATAGCATCTCTGGACCGAATACATTTTTTTATTGCAATTTTTTTTAAAAAAAACCCAGCACTTACCATCCTCATTACCAGGTTCTTCATCTGCTACTTCTTCTAACTCAACAGTTTTTAGCTTGACTTCTGGGCGGTATTCATCCTCTTGTTCATTGGACGATACAGCAGAGGTTACGTTTTCTTCTATTTTTTTCTTCTCGGCCTCCCGCTCCAATTCCTCTATTTCCTGCAAACGCTTTTCTAGTAGCTCGGCTTGCCTCTTTTGCTTTTTTTTCAGTTTCTTCTTTTTATTTTTTGATATTTTTCCAATCTAAAATAAATTAACAGGACGAATAACTCTTGCTCCAAGTTAAATCCTGTGAAATGAGAACATTGCTACATGGTACTGCAAAACTGATATTCAACGTGTACATGCCTGGCTAAGCTTACTCTTTGGTGCCTCCCATACGAGGTGACTCCCGTTTCCCCGGAGGGCGGGGCTATGTGGCTACATACAGACTTTACCTTTTAATGCAGTGTATGCCACTAATCCGCTTCATAACGGATTATGCAAGGCAAAATAAAACACCATGGGATATAATTCTCCAATTTACGAAAAAGATAATGAAAGTTGAAGTTCTCCAGAAGATGAATGTGACAACTTGGGCTAATAAACTGAGAGGCTTTAATCACTTTGAACGCTGCCACCAACCTAAAAGTACATTTTAGGATTTTCCTTTTTAAAATAATATTTCAGCTAGGCTCCTTTTAAAACACACACAGAGGGGATTCTGAGGTAAAATCTTTCCCCCTTGACTGGAACGGTGGGGAGGCGGGAACTGGCACACTCTGGTGTAAAGAGGCACGATGGAGGCTTTTCTTAAAAGTTAACAAACAAACTTTTATTAACTTAACAGGCTTTTGAAAGGCACAGAGCGTAATGGTTTTCAAGTGAGGCACAATAGCGTAATGGTTAACAGAAATGTACTAGAGCGTGTTGGTTACTATAGATTACTTTCTTAGATCTTAGTTACAACACTAGACAGTTCTAAACTTGTCTATCTAACCTTCCTCACTCTAATGCCGCTGACTAGTAGTGAGTAGCTGTCCACTAACTAAACTAGTAACTCCCTGAGCTAACACTCAGTCTTTCTAGAAGCACCCTAGCTACTAACTCTCTTCCCTAGAGTTATTTATTTATTTACTTTGCTTCTAGACCGCCTCTCTTAGCCCGAAGGCGACTCGATGCGGTGTACAAATAGCAGGAACTGCTTAAGACAAACAAATCAACAATTATCAATACAATTTCAACATATACAATTTAACATTTAACGTTAAAAACACAATATCAACGTCTCATTATTAAGTCGATTTCCAAATGCATCGTCGTCGTTCCTTAGGTCTTTATTTGATAGTCATACTTCATTTGCAAATGCCCGGTCAAATAGCCAGGTCTTGACCTTCCTGCGAAATGTCAGGAGGGAGGGGGCTAATCTGATGTCATTAGGAAGGGCGTTCCAAAGCCGAGGAGCCACCACTGAAAAGGCTCTGTCTCTCGTCCCCACCAATCGCGCCTGCAAAGCAGGCGGGACCGAGAGCAGGGCCTCTCTGGATGATCTTAAGCATCTTGAAGGTTCATAAGAAGAGATGCGTTCGGACATGTAAGTTATCCTGTAGCTGGCTTCCTCAGAGAAGTGAGGTAATCTCTAAGCTCTAGAGATCCCCAAAAAGCCTGTGACTGACTGCCGGTCAGCTATCCCACAGCACTTTTCCAGTCAGCTTTCAAGACAACTGTCTCTCTCTCTGACCGCTCACTCTCAGCTCTGTCCAGAGACTCCTCTCTCTCTCTCTCTCTCTCTGAGTTCTGACAAGAGACTGCTAAATAAGCCACACTCTTTCCCTCCTAAGCAGCTCGGCTCCTCCCCTCAGCTCTGAGCCAATCTCAGGCAGCTCTCTCTCCCCTTCCCAGAGAAGGATCTAAGCCACTCCCCCTTTCCTGGCCATTCTGTTTAACCATGGATGCCAAACAACTATGGCTGGTCTCGGCCTAGCACAGAATAGGTGAGTCCTCACAACGAATCAAAACCCAATCCTTCACAAGGGTACCAAAATAGTGATTTTAAAAGAGCTCCCTCAAGTGACACTCAACAAAAGAAGGAAATATCACTTTCTGGCCGAAGAATTACAAAAGCGACAAATACGATTCAGATGGGAAAGAAGAGAGGGGATAATGGTTAGCTACAAAGAAGAGAGACATTGGTTAACTACAGAGGAGAAGGCGAAGGATTTCTACAAAAAAAAATTGATCCAAGAAGTGGATCAAGATACAAGAAGGAAGAAAAAGAAACCCCGAAACTGAAGATGGGATAATTTAATTTTGAGAGATTAAAGATACGGACAAATTAACTTCTTGTATCCTTTTTTCTTGGAAAAGACTCAGGTAAATAGGTAAAAGAAACAAACTGAGAATTTATTCAAGATTACGAACATTTACTAAGATAAGAGGAAAATAAAGGTAACAAAGATTGAATGGTTAAGATGAAGAAATATAAGAAACTGCAAGCTTGGAATGGAAATCAACTTTTTTATATATTTTATTCTTTTTTTAAAAAAAAATTTTTTTTAACTTTTTCTTATTTTATTTTTTACTACTATTTTTCCCCCCTGAAATCCAAATCTTTCTATTTTTTTCCTACTTTTCTATCATCTTCAATGTTCCCTCACTTTCCATGTATACTATAACCAATCTATTACATATAATAAAAGTCAGTGTTTGCGGGCGGTAGACGGGTGGGCCGAGCGACGGGAGGAACATGTGCAAGCGTTTCAATTGGCTGCCACTCCGGGATTATTTGCATAAATGGCTCTGACTAGTCAGCCTCAGAACTCCAGCCCTCTAAGGCACCAGACAGAGGAGATTGGTTGCCACTGAGGGAAAATTTGCATAACAGACTCTGCATGGCCAACATTCCAACATCCAAAATCTCAAAGCTGCCAGAGAGTGGACTTTAAAAAAAGGCTTCCTTCAGCTGATTTAACAAACTAGGCCTCAGCCTGATTTGGCAGTAAAGCTTCCTATACTTGATTTTCCAGACTAGGCCACAACCTGATTTGCCAGTAAGACTTCTGATTTGCCAATTTCCCAGACTAGGCCACAACCTGATTTGCCAGTAAGGCTTCCTATACTTAATTTCCCAGACTAGGCCACAACCTGATTTGCCAGTAAGGCTTCCTATATTAATTACCCAGACTAGGCCACAATCTGATTTGCCAGTAAGGCTTCCTCTACTTAATTTCCCAGACTAGGCCACAACCAGATTTGCCAGTAAGGCTTCCTCTACTTAATTACCCAGACTAGGCCACAACCTGATTTGTCAGTAAGGCTTCCTCTACTTAATTTCCCAGACTAGGCCACAACCTGATTTGTCAGTAAGGCTTCCTCTACTTAATTTCCCAGACTAGGCCACAACCTGATTTGTCGGCTTCCTCTACTTAATTTTACCTGATTTGTCAGACTAGGCCACAATAGGCCTGATTTGCCAGTAAGGCTTCCTCTACTTAATTTCCCAGACTAGGCCACAACCTGATTTGTCAGTAAGGCTTCCTCTACTTAATTACCCAGACTAGGCCACAATCTGATTTGCCAGTAAGGCTTCCTCTACTTAATTTCCCAGACTAGGCCACAACCTGATTTGTCAGTAAGGCTTCCTCTACTTAATTACCCAGACTAGGCCACAACCTGATTTGCCAGTAAGGCTTGCCAGTCTACTTAATTTCCCAGACTAGGCCACAACCTGATTTGTCAGTAAGGCTTCCTCTACTTAATTTCCCAGACTAGGCCACAATCTGATTTGCCAGTAAGGCTTCCTCTACTTAATTTCCCAGACTAGGCCACAACCTGATTTGACAGTAAGGCTTCCTCTACTTAATTTCCCAGACTAGGCCACAACCTGATTTGCCAGTAAGGCTTCCTCTACTTAATTTCCCAGACTAGGCCACAACCTGATTTGACAGTAAGGCTTCCTCTACTTGATTATCCTGACTAGGCCACAACCAGATTTGACAGTAAGGCTTCCTCAACTTCATTTTCCTGACTAGGTCCACAACAATGACAGAACAAGACCAAACTTGGCCCACATACCCCCCCAAGATGCACTCTAAATCTTGGTGCAGTTTGGGGTAGGATGCACCATGGATGACGGAAATTGCAGGACTTTAACTCACTTGCTTAGAGCACAGTGCCCCACACCAATGACGGATCAGGACCACACTTACCACACAGAGGCCCAATGCAATACCAAGCTTGACACACAGTGCCCCTATGACCCACACTACATTCTACTGCCGTATGGAGAAGAATGGGACTTGAGGTACCTCTGTGGATTATGGGATTTGTAGTACTTTCAAAGCCTTCATTTCCCACAGACCACTGTAGCCCTGAACAAAGACCTAAAAAGACTACACTTGCCACCCCCTGTGCCCCCATGACCCAGTCTCCATCCTTCTACAGTTTACAGGAGGGTGGACCATGGATGATGGGACTTGAAGTACCAAAGACCAACCTTGGCACACAATGCCTTTCTCAAATAACCCGGGCACTGCCGAGTCCCCAAGCTAGTAACCAATAAAAATGTATTTCAAAGAACAAGTTTTTGGGTACTATTACTTCAATAGAGATAATGTATTTAAATAATTTTTAGTAAGGTCACACACACACACAGAGAGAGAGGGGGGGGAAGCTTTATCATGTAACAATTGTGTTTAAAGTTATAAACATTAACAATTCTGTTTTCAAACATACAAAAAGGACACGCAAAATATGAAGGTACTTACAGGCTTCTGTTGCGGGGCAGTACTCACTAAAAATAAAAATACCAAAATGAATAAACCAGAGTCAAAGGGATACATGTACACATTATACAATACTAAACATCAAATAAACATTACTAGCAGAGAGTCTGAGCTCTTTAGATCATTTTTATTTTTAAACTTTAAAAAAATCTGCAAAGTAACTAGATTTCAGAAAATATGCAAATTTATATAATTACTGGACAGAACTGAGTTTTGATATAACATATTATTCCAGCATTCAGCATGCAAAACAGTCCAAGGCTGTTGTTTGACATTTTCATTTAGTAGGAATGTGTTCAATGTAGCATAGTATATGATTAACCTCTTTAAGTGATTCCTAGCCTAAGGTGCATGAAATGGCCATAGCAGAGCAGTATTGAATTATATCTTTATATCTTGACATGATACTGATCAAATAATATTGGAGGGTGGGGAGAGGAGAAAAAAAATGTTCAAACACAAAAAAACCTGTTCATGTTAGCATAATTCAGGTACCAAAAAGGATACCTAGCAATTTTCAGGCTCAAGAATGACAGAATATACCGTATTTTCCGGCGTACCAGACAACTTTTTTAGGCCTGGAAAATCTTATGAAAAGTCGGGGGGTCGTCTAGTACAGTGGTTCCCAACCTTTTTTGAGCCACGGCACACTTTTAACATTAAAAAAATTCGGGGGCACACCACCATACAAAATGACACAAAATGACACTCTAACACAGTAAAGAATGGCTGGGGGTTGGTGGCCTGCTGGGAGCAGCTGCTGGGAGTGCTGAAGCTGGCGAGGGGCGGAGCCAGGCTGCACCATGCCCGCCCTCTACCCCCAGCTTCTCACCTCTCCCAGCAGCCGCTCCAGCCTTGAGGGGGCAGTGCCAAGCCAGCGGTGCCAGAGCCAGCACAATGCTGGCTTGGCACTGTCCCCTCAAGGCTGGAGCAGCTGCTGGGAGTGCCAAAGCCGGGGGAGGGGGCAGAGCCAGGCCGCGCCATGCCCTGCCCCCTCCCCCCAGCTTCAGCTCTCCTACGAAGGAGGAGCATGAGCAGTGGACGGGCTTCAGTGGGCAGGGCTCCTCCATGCGGCTTCAGGGAGCGAGGGGCGAGAGTCATGGCGGATTGGAGGCTGGCTGGGGAAACTGCCGAAGGAGGTGGCGCCCCGGTCCCTTCTTTTTCTTCATCACTGCCCGGCCCTTCCTCCTCCCCCAAGCAGCAGGAGTTCGACAGGAGGGGGGAGGAAGGGGGGCAGAGAGCTTTTCTCGCAGCACACCAGGAGGTCCGTCACGGCACACTAGTGTGCCACGGCACACTGGTTGAGAAAGACTGGTCTAGTACACCGGAAAATACGGAATGTTCTGTCATTCTCCTTGAGCCTGAAAATAGCTATAAAATTAAAATTATAATAATTAAAAGAATAAAATCCAACTACTTTAGGAGGGAGGGAGGGCAGAGGGAGGAGCAGCGGCAGGCCGTATTGCCATAGAGACTGGCCGGGGGTGACGGCCCACTGGGCTGTCCCCACGGCCCCCGCCACTCTCCATGCTCTTCTTTCATGACCCTCCTCTGCCCCCAAATGCTCACCTCCTTCAAAGGCCACTGGGCTTATCTAGGCCCAAGGAAGCGCCTTCGGACGACTCCCAGCAGTGGCGTGCCTGGGATGTGCTCGCTGAGGCATTCTGAGATCCGTAGGAGTCAGGGAACTACGGCTCCCAGAATGCCTCAGGGAGCACATCCCAGGCACGCTGCTGCTGGGGCTGCAGGGAGTTGTCATCCGAAGGTACTTCCTTGCGCCTCTGGAGGACGGCTCCCAGCAGCTTCGAGTGGCAGCGTGCTGGGATGTGCTCGCTGAGGCATTCTGAGAGCCGTAGGAGTCAGGGAACTACGGCTCCTAGAATGCCTTAGTGAGCACATCCCAGGCACGCTGCTGCTGGGGCTGCAGGGAGTTGTTGTCCGAAGGTGCTTCCTTGCGCCTCCGGACGACGACTCCCAGCAGCCCCGAGTGGCGTCGTGCCTGGGATGTGATCGCTGAGGCATTGAGAGCCGTATGGGTCAAGATACTACGGCTCCCAGAATGCCTCAGTGAGCACATCCCAGGCATGCTGCTGCTGGGGCTGCAGGGAGTCATTGTCCGAAGGTGCTTCCTTGCCCGGGGCTGATGGGAGTTGTCTTACGGAGGCGCTTCGTTGGGCCTAAGGCGAGCCCAGTGGCCTTCAGAGGAGGTGAGCGGCGGAGCGGAGGGGGGTCTTGAAAGTAGAGCGGGTAGAGTGCCGGGGGCCGCGGGGACAGCCCAGCAGGCCATCACCCCCAGCTGGTCTCCATGGAATGCGGTGTCGTCTTAAACGACGAATATATCCCTAATTCTGAGCTATGAAAGAGGCAAGGTAGACACAGAGAGAGATCAGATATTTTCCTGGGTCTTTAAAAGACAGCTTTAGACTTAAAACTAGGGGGAAAACGTTAGCTGTTGTGAATAACAGGAAGAACAATCTTGCAATCTGGAACCTGTAATTAAGCTTTAGCTGGCTCTCGAGAAATAAAATCCTTATATTGGTTTCCTATATTAACGTGAACGGTTACCTATATATTATTCATAAGTTAATGACCTTGTAAAACATTTAAATTAGTTTTGTATATATTTACTGTGCCCATTATCTTGAACTAATTAAATGTTCCTCCAGCTAATATCGATATCTGGTTTTACTTACTGAAGGGATAAATCTCCTACTGTACCTGCTGAGCCGGAAGGCGGAGGGGCGCCAGCTTTTTGCCACTCGGTCGCTTCTGCAGCCATTCTACGCACATAAGTGTCGTCCACACACATCAATATGTTTTCTGGTTTGATGTCTGTATGGATGATCTTACACTTGCTGTGGAGATAATCTAAACCCTGCAATACCTGGTTGCAAAATAATCCAAAGGAGAAAAAGATCACTACAATGGAAATCTCTTGCATTCAGTGGGTTTCAGGCCCACAAAATTAATAAGTAAATACAATATTTTAACTACAAAAAATGTTTTCTCTTGTGCAATTTTTTAAGAACCGTACAAGAAGCGAGACAAGTTACAACCTGTTATTATAGGTTATATAACTAGTATTTATTTCTTTAGAAGATGTTTGCACAACATGGGTAAGTCAATAAATGACAAGAGGAAAGAATTGGTAATCGAAAACAAACATAATTATGGACAAATAAATTCAAACATTGACAACAGTCGCATTAAACTTCCGCATTCAGTAACCTAAAGCAAATACAAATAGACCAGGGCTGCCCAGGAAGTCGATCGCGATCGACTGGTCGATCCCGGGACCGAAGGAAGTTCGATCCCAGGCAGATGGGGCATTTCTAGAGGGGGCGGAGCCATACCGCACCAAGCCCCGCCCCCTTCCTCGACTTCAGCGCTATCACAGCTTCTCCAGGCTTGAGGAGGGTAGTGCCAAGCCAGTGCTGGCTAGCTGTGGTAGCGCTAAAGCCAGAGGGGGGCGGGGGCAAAGCCAGGCCGCGCCAAGCCATGCCACCTCCCCCGGCTTCAGCGCTACCACAGCTTCTTCAGCTTTGCCCTAGCTATACCACCACTGGCTTGGCACTACCCTCCTCTAGCCTGGAGAAGCTGTGGTAACGCTAAAGCCAGAGGGGGGTGGGGTGAGCCATGCCACACCAAGCCCTGCCCCTCTCCCAGCTTGCTACCACAGGTCCAGCCTGGCCAGTGGTGGCTAGCTATGCCACCACTGGCTTGGCATTACCCCTCTCTAGCCTGGAAAAGCTGTGGTAGCGCTAAAGCCCGAGGGGGGGGGGAAGAGCCATGCCGCACCAAGCCCTGCTCCCCTCCCCAGCTTCAGCTCTACCACAGCTTCTTCAGCTTTGAGGGGGTAGTGCCAAGCTAGTAGTGGCTAGCTATGCCACCATTGGCTTGGCACTACCCTCCTCTAGCCTGGAGAAGCTGTGGTAGCGCTAAAGCCAGAGGGGGGAGGGGGTGGAGCCATGCCACACCAAGCCCTGCCCCCTCTCCCAGCTTCAGCGCTACCACAGGTCTTCAGCCTTGAGGAGGGTAGTGCCAAGCCCGTCGTGGCTAGCGATGCCACCACTGGCTTGGCACTACCCTCCTCTAGCCTGGAAAAGCTGTGGTAGCGCTAAAGCCAGAGGGGGGGGGGTGGTAGAGCCATGCCGCACCAAGCCCTGCTCCCTCCCCCAGCTACAGCTCTACCACAGCTTCTTCAGCCCTGAGGAGGGTAGTGCCAAGCCAGTAGTGGCTAGCTATGCCACCACTGGCTTGCTACTATTCTCCTCTAGCCTGGAGAAGCTGTGGTAGCGCTAAAGCTAGAGGGCCGTGCAAAGCGCCGCCCCCTCCCCCGGCTTCAGCGCTACCACAGCTTCTTCAGCCCTGAGGAGGGTAGTGCCAAGCCAGTAGTGGCTAGCTATGCCACCACTGGCTTGGCATTACCCTCCGCAAGCCTGGAGAAGCTGTGGTGGAGCTAAAGCCAGAGGGGGCGGAGCCAGGCCGTGCCAAGCCCCTCCCCCTCCCCATGCTCCGCCCTGCTTCTCTCTCGGGAGATCTTTCTGACTTGGTTTTATTATAAGTAGCTCGCATGCTGAAAAAGTGTTGGCACCCCTGCCCTAACCTCTTTATACACACGGCTATCTTGTCTCCTCTCAGCCTTCTCAAGGCTAAACAAGCCCAGCTCTTGAAGCTGCTCCTCATAGGGCTTGTTCTCCAGATCCTTGATCGTTTTAGTCACCCTCCTTTGGACACTTTCCAGCTTGTCAACATCTCCCTTCAACTGTGGTGCCCAGAATTGGGCACAGTATTCCAGGTGTGGTCTGACCAAGGCAGATAAAGGGGTAGAATGTCTTCCCTGGATCTAGACATCTAGGCACTATACTCCTAAGGGTACGTTAACCCTTCTCTATGCTATCCAAAACCAAAAACAATATTTGGGGGGCGCTGAAATTATACTTCAAAATGTACCCTTTTCAACTTACATACAAATTCAACTTAAGTACAAACCTTACAGAACCTATCTTGTTTGTAACCTGGGGATTGCCTGTACTCAAATTGACAAGTCCGAAATTTCTATTGGAAGAAAGGCACCTGGGGGGGGGAAGGACACAGCTCCCCTGAAGTATGAAATCAGCTGGGGAGAGTATAATTTTGAACGAACATCAAGAAAGGGAAACAAAACAATTCTCCTTCATGCCAATCTCCCGTTTCCAACTGCAGCTTCCAAGCCTGCTCTTCAGTTAAAAGGACTTGCCACAAATTGTTTCTGTGTTTGCTATTTAATACTTCATTTCACATTAAGTCTTGCTGATTTCAAGATCACATATCTAAGCATAGTATTTGTGCATACATTCTGGCAAACTTTATGTTTGTTAGACAAGACTTTGAGAAGGGATCACAACCTTCCCAATTTACACAAGTAAAACCAAAAGAGAAAATGATGGTCTACACCAGGGGTCAGGAACCTATGGCTCGCGAGCCAGGTGTGGCTCTTTTAATGATTGCATCTGGCTCGCAGATGATTTTGATGCTTGCATCCTCCCTGAAACGGGCCCACAGTAAGCCGAGACCCCGCAAGCTGGGGGGATGCCCCGGGGGGAGGGCCCTAAGCCGGCCCCTGCCCACTCCTGTCCACAACGCGCCATAGCTGCAAAGGACACAGGCAAAACAATGGCACGGCGCCAGGGGGAGGGACACGGCACAGGAGCAATCAGCCTGACCATGCGAGCAACGCGGCCAGCCAAGGCCCAGCGCGACAGAGTGTCAAGTGGCTACCGAGCGCCACCCCGCCATGCCACCCTGGGAAGACCAGCTGAGGTCCAGCATCCGCAGGGAGAGACAAGGAGCAGGGCTGCCACCTCCTGCAACCCCTGCCCCCATCCATCGCCACGGCGCACCCACGGCAAGAAGGGGAAGGGCGCGGGGGAGTGAAGGAGCCCAACCCCGCCAACATGAAAACTTGCGGCCCAGGATGCAAGGCAACTAGGCGAGACGGCCCTGGTGCCGTCCGACTCCCCAGGTACCGTCCAACGCCCCAGGGCCACAACAAGGGAAGGAAAAAACTGCAGTGGCCTGGGAGGGAAGAGGGCCAGCCACCTACGACCTTGCAGTTACCAGGTCATTTTAAAAGTAGTTTAAAATAACGTTGACTCCAGATCGCACCTGCCATAACCACCATATTATATGGGTCTCACTGAAATAAATTTCCAAATATTTTGCTTTCATGGCTCTCTAAGTCAAAAAGGTTCCCGACCCCTGCACTACAGCATTTATGATAGATCCAGGCTGAATGTTCTAAGTCGCAATTCTTCAAAATGTTTTATTTTGTATTTCCCCTTCTTGCCGTGGGTGCGCCGTGGTGATGGACGGGGGCGGGAGTTGCCGGAGGTGGCGGCCCTGCTCCTCGTCTCTCCCTGCGGATGCCGGACCTCAGCTGGCTTTCCTAGGGCGGCGTGATGGGGTGGCGCTCGGTAGCCGCTTGCCGCTCCGGGGCGCCCCTCTGTCACGCTGTGCCTTGACTGGCCGAATTGCTCACATGGTCGGGCTGGTTGCTCCTGTGCCGTGCCCCTCCCCCCGGCGCCGTGCCATTGTTTTGCCTGCGGCCTTTGCAGCTATGGCACGTTGCAGACGCGAGTGGCCGGCGGCCAGCTTAGGGCTTTCCGCCCGGGGCGTCCTCCCAGCTTGCGGGGCCTCGGCTTACTGCGGGCCCGCTTCAGGGAGTGATGCAATCATCAAAATCATCGGTGAGCCAGATGCAATCATCAAAAGAGCCACACCTGGCTCGCGAGCCATAGGTTCCTGACCCCTGCTATAGTGAGTGGTATGGTCCTTCAAACCGTATCGGGGCTAATAATAATATTAAATAATGATAATAAACTTTATTTATACCCCGCCACCATCTCCCCAATGGGACTCGGGGCGGCTCACATGAGGCCAAGCCCAAACAACAAATTACAATAAAACAAAAATCAAAACATCAACAATAAACACAACAAAAATACACACATATAAATAAAAGAACAATATACAAATAGATATCTAAAATCACAGGTGACAAGGCGGGCCAGATGTACGAATATAAAATGTTAAGACCTCAAGGTGAGATCTTTTGAATCTTTTGAAAACCCAGTCCCAATAATCTCCGATAGTGTTACAGAATTCTGTATTACAAATATTAACACATTTCTAGATAAACTATTTTAGCATCTTACCTGCTGTATTATACTTTTTACACAACGGATGGGAAGGCCCTGATAGTTGGACTTAATTATCCATTTTAAAAGGTGATGCCCAAGTACTTCAAAAACCATACAGACATCTGAGATATAATTAAGGAATTATGGCCAATAATGTCATTAGTTTGTAAACATCATGGGGAAAAAATATTACAAGTAAATATTCCATATTTTGACCAAGCCTTGACTGAACACACGTGTGTAAGTAAGACTACTGCAGGTGTAATATAAATTGAGACAAAATCTTAAAGCCTCCCTTCTCAATTCCCTAATCTTGAAGTTTAGAATAGATTCTGATAAAATTACTTTTTTATTATAATTTCAATCATTCACATTCACTTTACTGCGGTCAATGTCCAGCTCAAGAGAAGAGGGACACAGACACATACAAGCACATCAGATTTCGGGGTACAGAGATTTAAAACTTTAAAATAGGTGTAACATTATTAAGACATTAAGACAATTCACTTAAGAAACTAACCTAAAAGCCATCCATACATATATTGAAACCCAAAACAAGTTATGGAATTTACTTGTCCAAACGCATCCACCCCTATGTCCCACCTCGAAAGCTAAGATCATCTGGGGAGGCCCTGCTCTTGCTCCTGTCTACAGCTCAAATGTGCCTGGCGGGGACGAGAGACAGGGCCTTCTCGGTGGTGGCTCCCCACCTATGGAACACACTCCCAACTGACATAAGATCAATCTCTTCTCTCCTAAATTTCCGGAAGAAAGTAAAGCAGGGCTGCACGACCAGTCGATCGCAGGACCGAAGGAGGTCGATTGCAGCCGGATGGGGCGCTTCTCAGAGGGGGCGGAGCCAGGCTGCGCCAAGCCCCGCCCCCTCCCCGGCTTTGGCACTCCCAGCAGCTGCTCCAGCCTTGCGGAGAGCAGGGCCAAGCCAGCCTTGTGCTAGCTATGCCACCACCAGCTTGGCACTGCCATCCTCAAGCCTGGAGAAGTTGCTGGGAGCTCCAAAGCCAGAGGGGAGGGGGCAGGGCTTGGCGGGGCCTGGCTCCGCCCCTTCTGGCTTCCGCTCTACCAGCAGCTTCTCCAGGCTTGAGGATGGCAGTGCCAAACCAGGGGTGGCATAGCTAGCACAAGGCTGGCTTGGCCCTGCTCTCCTCAAGGCTGGAGCAGCTGCTGGGAGTGCCAAAGCCAGAGGGGGCGGAGCCAGGCCACGCCAAGCCCCACCCCTGTCCCTCCCCTCTCCAGCCTTGAGGAGGTAGGTAGATCTTTCTGACTTGGTTTTATTGTAAGTAGCTCGCATGCTGAAAAAGTGTGGGCACCCCTGAAGTAAAGGCATGGCTTTGGGACCAGGCGTTTGGTCAACAGATGTAAGCAGCACCTTAAATGGATGAACTGGATTGACGTTAAGACTGACGAGGCTGGTTTATGTTTTTAATTAATGGTTTTATCTGATTTTAATTATGATGTTGTATTATGTTATGTCTATGCTGTGATTTTATTGTAATTGTTGAAATAGCCTCTAAATGGGACTCAATGTAAGCCGCCCTGGGTCCCCCTTCGGGGGTTGAGAAGGACGGGATAAAAATACAGCAAATACATAAATAAAATAACAAATTAAAAGGAAAGGTGTCTGAAGGGAGTGGATTGGGGTGCTCATGCGGCACAGGGAAGGGGAGCCCAGTCAAACAGAGGAGGAAGGCAACGTCCATACTGAAATTAAAAGACTGTAATTCCAATAGTCCTAATCATCAAGGTTATGGGAGTTGTAATCTGAGAGTAACTTTTCTACGCTCTGGTAAAGCTGTGTGCCTGACAATCCTTGTTTTAACCCTCACGTTCTGTTCGGGTTTACTATACACTTGTTATGTTCGGGTCATTTTTGACCCGACCCTATTAATATGTTATTTTGAGCCACTGAAAAGTTCTTTTTGAATACCTGTTGCATTATTATACTGTGTGTGATCATAGTTGTAAATTGAATAAAAAAGCTTTATTTTTAAAATTTTGTGTTGATTAATGTAAAACAGCCTAATTTGCATGTTACACCAAAGTAACAAACTTATGCGTGAATAATCAGCGATATCTTTTACAACAACATCAACAACAACTTCAGGTAACTTATTAGTACAACTAACTTAAAACTAAAATAAATTTTAACAGTATAAAAGCATTTTGAAAAAAAATAGTAAAAAATAATCAGAAAGAAATAAAAAAAATCAGTTTTTTCCCCAAAAAGGTTTTTGCTAATCTATTTATTCAAAGGCAAAGAAAGAAAAGCACTTTTTCCACACCCCTTTCCCACCTAAATCTTTCCCCCTTCTCCAGTTTCCCCCTTCCCACCCCAATCTGTCTTTCTTCTCCAGAAACCTCCTTTCCACCTCATAGCTGCCTCATTTCCCACCCTCAGCCTTCCCAATTTTTGTCGTAAAATTCTCTCTCTCTCTCGGCATTACTTCGCGAACGAAGATTCAGGAAGGACTCATCCCACGCTTTTTACAAGCGCGTTGATGACTAAAAAGGCCAATCTGAGATAGGCAAGTTCGGTTGCAGAAAGCGCAGCAGAAAGTCTCCTTGGGTGATGTTTTTTCCAAGTTGCGGTTCTTTCTGCGTTGTCGTTTCTCTTCGAGACCCATTCGGCGTGTCTTCTCGAAAGAGGCCGCAGCATTGTGGATAGTGCTTCTCCATGCCTCCCGATGTGAGGCCAGGGTGGACCATTGTTGGTGATCAATCTGGCCAAGCCTGAGATGTTGTTTCAGGGAGTCCTTATATCTCTTTTGGGGGCGCCTCTCTTGCGCTGACCCGTGGCGAGTTCACCGTAGAGCAGTATCTTTGGGAGGCGGTGGTCCTCCATCCTAGAGACGTGCCCTGCCCAGCGCAGCTGTGTTTCTCAAGAGCATGGCCTCAATGCTGGTGATCCCTGCTTGCTCAAGGACAGCAACATTCGTCACATAGTCGGTCCAGTGTATATTTAGGATTGTGCGAAGACAGCGCTGATGAAAGCGCTCGAGGAGTCGTAGGTGTTGGCGATAGGTGACCCATGTTTCAGACCCATAGAGGAGAATGGACAGTATGATAGCTCTGTACACACTGATTTTGGTGCTTTGTCTCAGGTGCTTGTTGCTCCAGACTCTTTTGTGAAGCCTCCGAATGCACTATATGCCTTTGATAATCTGTGATCTATCTCTTTGTCAATCTTGGCGTCTGAAGAGATGATGCTTCCCAGGTAGGTGAACTGCTGAACGGACTTAAGCACAGATGTGCCTATGCTGACGTGAGGATGGTGGTGTTCTTCCTGTGGTGCGGGCTGGTAGAGGACTTCTGTTTTCTTCAGGCTGACTTCCAGCCCAAACAGCTCTGCAGCTGTTGCAAAGCAGGATGTGAGGCACTGCAGGGCTGCTTCTGAATGGGCGACAAGGGCAGCATCGTCAGCAAAAAGTAGCTCACGGACTAGAGAGTTTAGAGTCTTAGTGCGAGCCCTCAGACGGCTTAAGTTGAACAAGCTACCATCAGTACGATAGCGTATATATATGCCGTCTTCTTCTTTGTAGGTCTGCCATAGCCCTTTGGAGCATCATGCTGAAGAAGATTGTAAATAGGGTTGGTGCAAGAACACAACCTTGTTTCACTCCATTAGTTATGAGAAAGGGCTCCGAGAGAGCATCGCCATATCTGACTTGACCGTGCTGGCCCTCATGTAACAGGACAATCATTTTGAGGAACTTGGGGGGACATCCTAGACGTTCCAGGATCTGCCACAGACCTTTCCTGCTCACAGTGTCGAAGGCTTTGGTGAGGTCGACAAATGTTACATAGAGTCCTTTGTTCTGCTCTCTACATTTCTCTTGCAGTTGTCTAAGGGCAAAAACCATATCTGTGGTGCTCCTATTTGCTCTGAAGCCGCATTGGCTTTCAGGGAGAAGTTCTTCTGCAATAGCCGGAACTAATCTGTTCAGGAGTATCCTTGCAAGGATTTTTCCAGCAATGGAGAGCAGTGTTATACCTCGATAGTTTGAGCAATCGGATTTTGTTCCCTTTTTCTTATACAGGGTGATGATAACTGCATCTCGGAGATCTGATGGCAGTTCACCTTTTTCCCAGCAACTCACAAGGAGCTCGTGGAATTTAGCATGCAGTACATGACCTCCCTGTTTCCAAGCTTCAGGTGGGATTCCATCGATCCCGGCTGCCTTGCCATTTTTCAACTGCTGTATGGCCTCAATGGTCTCTTCCAGACCATTGAGGCCATACAGCAGTTGAAAAATTAGGTGCCTTATATTATATAGGTGTCAGCTTATACTAAAGTATATACTCAATTTTATATGATATGTGCTTTCTCCCCTGTGTGCGTCCTTTGATGTATATGCAGACTCTCACTCTGACTGAATCTCTTTCCACATTCCGTGCATGTATGTGGCTTCTCCCCTGTGTGGGTCCTTTGATGGATACGCAGTTTGTCACTCTGACTGAATCTCTTTCCACATTCCGGGCATGTATGTGGCTTCTCCCCTGTTACTGTTTTGCATAACAAAGGTACTATTCTGAGGTCAGGGATGAGTCACACCTGGTAATGCAGCCAGGCAGGCTATGAAAACATACAACAGAAAAAATTCACATTACCTAGTCTGTTCACAAGGGAAATAAACTTATCATTTATGCAAAAATACATCAGTACAACATACCACAGGTACAATGAATTCAAGGCTTTGAGGTACACTCAGCTGCTTCAGCAAACAGCTCCTATCTTCAACAGCTTAGCAATTTCTGACTGAGGAAATGGGAGAGGCTAGTACTGTGTTACTGTTTTGCATAACAAAGGTACTATTCTGAGGGCAGGGAGGAGTCACACCTGGTAATGCAGCCAGGATAAGAAAAAAATTGGTACTGAAAGAAAATGCATATGGTTTGTTCTGAAATCATTTGCATAAATGTATCCATCCATTTATGTCCATCTGTGCACCTAAAGCAAGTAGATAACTTGATAAACAATAGTAGATGCAATAAGTAGTCTCAAAGTAAACTAAAAATCCTTTGTTTTACTCAAAATATGGTATTAGATTAGTATAAAAGGCTAACGGATCATTTTTGACCCGAACATAACAAGTGTATAAAACACAGTATCTCAAAAAGTAAAGCACCGAAACAAAAAAATTAAGTACCCTTAGTATGAACCCCATACATTAGAAAAATAGAAGGAACCACAAGTTTCAAAATCAAAAAATGAATGAATAAAATAATATCTAATTTCCAAAACGGGTCATTTTTGACCCGAACAGAATGTGAGGGTTAAGACAGTTATTGGGGAGACAAGGATGGAAGGGAAAAGGTTGCCTAAAGCCAAGATGAATAAACGTGTGGACAACAGCAAGGGAAAAAGATACGTATTCCATTCATGCCAGAAATTTTGAAGTCGTCAATTAACTGTACAACCATGTCTTTATTTGGATCACCAGGGTCGCTTTCACGAACCTAAACAAAAAGATAGGAAAACATCATTGAAACCAATTTTATTTCAACAGATTTCAACAAGCCCCAACAAAATATGTAACCATTTTTTTCATAGACATTTTAGCTAAAAAATACTGTGCAATGAAAATTTTATCTGTTATGTTTTGGTTAAATAAATTCCAAGGAAGATGAATCTCAAGACTGCACATGTTTAAACAATTAGATATACACAGTAACAGAGCACAATGTATTTTCCCAATACTTACACATTTAAGTAATTTTATTTCATCCAAGGCTGTCTCTGTATAATGTTGAGCACTTTTCACTACTTTCATTGCAACGAATCTTTTTCCCCTTCAAAATAATTTTTAAAAGAAACCATCAAAGCCAGTACATTTTGTAAACATTTTTTAACATAACAATTACAACATATACACTCACATATAATTCAATTTCACGCATAAGATTGAAGGGAAGTTTGGGGACAGAGGCGGATTAACGCACTCGGCGGGGTAAGCGTCCGCCGAGAGCGCCAGATCCGCAGGGGCGCACCGTCGCCGGCTGTAAACTCTGCCTTCGCGCCGGCTAGTAACTCCGGGAGGCAGAGTTACCAGCAGGCGTGGAGGCAGAGTTTACAGCATGGGGAGCCTCCACGCATGCTGGAAGCTCCGCCTCCACACATGCTGAAAACTCCGCCTCCGTGCCTGCTGGAAACTCCGCCTCCGCGCATGCGCATTTGGCTGCGCGCACAAGAGGGAGGGGGCACCAAAATAATGTTTGCCTACCATTTAAAATTACCTAGGACCGCCTCTGTTTGGAAATTAAAGTTATGGATTTTGCTTTGACTTGTGGACAAGTTGAAGATAAAACCTTGAGGCATGTAACAAACTAATCTTTTCCTTCCCTTTTAAAAATAAATGGCGGGAAGATACTTAGGAAAAGCTAAAAAGAAGGCAAATATCTGCTTACTTGAAGGAGTATAGTCCGGGAAGGGTGGATGTAACTTCTGTGGATTTAATTTTTTATTATCTGATTAACATGTTCTCTCTAGACATTTCTAGGCCCTCCAGGGCAACTCGATGTTGACTATGGACTCATCCTGGAGGACTTTAACCTCCTATAGCTGTTAAAATTGTTTTTTCAATTTTCCACTTTTGCAGGGATCCTGAATCTTAACCCTTGCAAAAGTGTAATCACATCACCAAATTTGCCCTTTATAAAGGACAAAGCATAAAATGTGTCCACATTCAAACTTCCTCTTAAAGTATGTATAGCCAGTAAGTAGGCCTGGGCAATCATGGTTCTAAGGTACTTACAAAACTAAAGTTCTGGTGGTGAAAACTAGGTGGCGCTGGTGCTTTGCTTCTACAGTGTTGCTAAAGTTCTGGTGATGAACACTAGGTGGCGCTGGTGCTTTGCTTCTACAGTGTTGCTGAAGTTCTGGTGGTGAACATTTCAGAACTCTAACAAAATTTTCAACATTTAATTATTATTTCATTATTGGAGATTTTTATGACAGAACCGATTAGGAACTGCCAATTTTAAAGAAATTTGTTGCTTGGGGGGAGCACCAAGAGGAGTGGTAGTTCTCATATTTAAGTAGATTAAAAGTAGTTATTCTACAAAGGCATTACTTACCAAGAAAACCTAGTAGGCCTGGGCAATCATGGTTCTAAATCAGGTGTCGGGAACCTATGGCTCGCAAGCCAAGTGTGGCTCTTTTGATGATTGCATCTGGCTCGCAGATTTCGGCTTTTCAGATAAGACCAATGCTGGAGTCTGCTGCGGAGGACCAAAGCAGTCAATAGCCGAATGGGGGTTGGAGGAACGCTCTAGGCAAGCATTCGGCGATTGATTGCTTTGGTCCTCTGCAGCAGCCTCATGTGAACTCCGTTCCTCTCTGCCTTCCCGTGGAGCCTGGGAGCATTGTAGGGCTTTATTTACACACCGCTTTCTTGCCCGTATTGTTTGGGGATTGCTCCAGTCTACGGATTCTTTGGTTGGACATACGCACTGTCATTCTGCCGGGGGGATCCTTTTCTCATAGTATGTACGTATATACTCAGTTTTAGTTGAATTCAGTCTTAAAATATATTATATATATTATATGGCTCTCACTGAAATAAATTTCCAAATTTCCAGTAGAAGCAAAGCACCAGCGCCACCTAGTTTTCACCACCAGAACTTTAGTTTTGTAAATACTTTAGACCCATGGATTGCCCAGGCCGACCAGAAAGTCCACCAATGATATATGAAGGGAAATATACTTAGAAGTTCAGTAAGGCAAATGCTGTGCTGAATAGTGAAATAGTGGGAAATATTAATACTCCTGAATTATACATCCTACATCTGGGGTGTCAAACTCATGTTCACTGAGGGACAAATCAGCCTTATGGTTGCTTTCAAAGGGCTGTTTAATCCATGAACGGAGAATCTGTGGATACAGAGGGACAACTATATTTTCTTTTTACACAGTGGTTGGCACTCTTTAGTTTTTACCCAGATGTTACTAAACAACTCCCATTGCTTTTCATTATCCGCCATGTAAACTGGGAATAAGGGGAATTGCAACCCATCAGTACTTGTAATTCTGAGGCTGGAGAAAGGTTCAAGGACATGTTAACGTCAGACATCCTTTCCACAAGCCTTGTAAGTAAATTCAAACCCCATTCTCCTGACTAAACAGTTTTCCAGATGTTACCATATCACAACTGCCAACAGCTCTAGTCTTGATATCTAATGATGAGGAAGAATACAGAAATTTCACTCCAGCATCTGAAGGGCCATATAGAATGACATGGAGGGCCAGATTCGGCCTGCAGGTCTTCAGTCTGACATATATGTCCTATACTAAAGGTCTCGTACCGTATATACTTGAGTATAAGTCGATCCAAATATAAGCCAAGGCACCTAATTTTGCCACAAAAAACTGGGAAAACTTATTGACTCAAGTATAAGCCAAGGGTGCAGCAGCTACTGGTAAATTGAAAAATAAAAATAGATACCAATAAAATCACATTAGTTGGGGTATCAGTAAGCTAAATGTTTTCAATACTGACATAAAACTGTAATTTAAGATAAGATTGTCCAACTCTGATTAAATCATTTGTCTAACCTCCTTCAATGTAAATGTGCTTACGTATCTTTCCAAAAAACACCATAGTTTATTTCAACTATACATTTTGGGGGAAATGCTGTGTAAAAATGAGGGGCTGGGAAAGTGGGAAACTGTGGTGGGAAAAGGGGCACGAAATGGGAAAGGAAGGCTGGAACTTGGGAACGGCTGAGATGGAAAGGGAGCTGGAAAATTTATTTATTTACATTATTTATTTATGTATTTACATCATTTATATCCTGCCCATATCAGCCTGAAGGCGACTCAGGCTGGCAAACAATCGGCACAATTCGATGCCATTTAAAACATACAAGGGCAGGTCAATAAGTCCGTGACTTTTTGAATTTCCCGCCTCTTAACTGAAAGGGCAACACTGCTCCTGTCAACAGGCATCTGTCAGTTGACTCCTGTCAAAATTTGAACAAGCTGCGTCATTTAGTTTGTGTTTGACAACCATTGATAGCAGACTACCGGGTGATTTGAGGAGAAAATGGAAAAAAGTGGATTTTGTGTGCTCATTAAGCATTATTTTTAGCGGAAAAGGCCATCACTCAAACCAAAGCTAAGCTTGATAAATACTATCAGGACTCTGCACCATCAATTTCAATGGTAAAAAGTGGTTTACTGATTATTTTTTTTTTGTGGCCGTACAAGCACGGAAGATGCCTAACGTTCTGGATGCCCAGTTGGGATCTTTACACCAGAAACAATTGAAAAAATTCACGATATGGTGTTAGCCGATCGGAGATTGAAAGTGCAAGAGATTGTGGAAGCCATAGGCATCTCACGTGGCTCAGTGGTTTCAATTTAAAATGATCAATTGGGTATGAGAAAGTTTTCTGTAAGATGGGTGCCGTGTTTGCTCACAATCGACCACAAACGCAATCATGTGACAATGTCGCAGGAGTGTTTGGCGTTGTTCAACCGCAATATGGACGGGTTTTTGCGCCGTTTCGTAACCGTGGACGAAACATGGATCCACCACAACACGCCAGAGACCAAACAGCAGCCAAAACAGTGGGTTTCTCGGAGTGAATCGGCGCCAAAGAAGGCCAAGGTGGGTTTGTCAGCCAATAAAGTCATGGCAACGGTTTTTAGGGATGCACGTGATATAATCCACATTGACTACCTTCAAAAGGGTAAAACAATCAATGGCGAATAGTATGCCAACTTATTGGGTCGATTTAATGAGGATTTGGACCAAGAAAAAAGTTCTTCTGCACCAGAACAATGTTCTGTATTTTACTATGTTTTTGCCATATGTAAGTCGCCCCGAGCCTGACGGGAATGGCGACGAACAAGTCGAAATAAATAAATAAATAAATAAATAAATAAAAGGGTAAAACAATCAATGGCGATTATTATTATGCCAATTTATTGGGTCAATTTAATGAGGAATTAGGGGAAAAAACAACCACATTTGGCCAAGAAATGCCTTTTGCACCAGGACAATGCAAGGATGCACACATGTGCAGTTGCCATGACAACAATCCATGAATTGGGATACGAATTGCTCCCTCATCCGCCCTATTCTCCGGATTTAGCCCCGAGTGACTATCTCTTGTTTCCAAACCTGAAGAAATGGCTTGGCAGAAAGAGATTTGACTCCAACAATTGAAATCATCTCACAAACAAATACCTATTTTGATGACATCAACAAATCTTATTTTTCTGGAAGGTATAAAAAATTGGGACAAAATGTATAGAGCTCAAAGGAGACTACGATGAAAAATAAAATGATTTTTTTATCCAAAAACCTGTGTTTCATTCAAAAAGTCACAGACTTATTGACCCGCCCTCGTACATCAATAAAATAAAAACAAATCATTACAATATCTAAAAACATCAAAACATCAAAAACAATAACAATTAAAAAAATCAAAAAATTTAAAAACAATGTCAAAAAGTGGGAGAGAGGGGTTGGGGAAAGTAAAGACTGGGGTAGGACAGGGGAAACTAGAAAAGGAAGACTAGGGTGGGAAAGAGGTGCTGGAAAAGTGGGGAGGAAAACTGAGGTGGGAAGGGAGGAAGTGGGAAGGACTGAGCAGAGGAAGGCTTGCGACCACGACCACTCCTCCCCTCTCAGCACAGCAACTCGGGGCTTCTTTCAGCCCCACGCCTTCCCACCAGGACCCTCGCACAAGTATAAGCCGAGGGGAGCTTTTGCAGCCTAAAAAAAGGGCTGAAAAACTAGGTTTATACTCAAGTATATATGGTAATTGTTATAGTCCCATTCAGATTTTAATCTATTAGTGACTTCACAGAGAATAAATCCTAAGAGGTACTGTTTACACCTATTAGCATGCAAATGAGAAAAAGTGTATATCTTACTGCATATCCCAGCATAGCCAGACTGTAGAGAAGTGTCCCCATCCTAACTTTCTGATGACATGATATCGGCCATTAAATAGATCTCCAATTTTCACTGGGTGATAGCCTCCTTTGCGAACATATAAAATAACACACAGAGAAAATCAGCAGTTTTGAATTACATATATGAATGCATCCTATCACTAACTAGTATTAGAAAATCCAATGGTTATTTATGAGGAGCAAGTTCATTAAACATAATGGGAGTTACTTTTGAATAAAGATATAATGGATTGCATTGTTCAACAGATCAAATCTTAGGAAAATAATAATAATAACAGGAGCTATATCTGTCTCCATGGAAGTATCACACATGCAATTTTTAAGTAACCTATCTGGAGAATAATATCATAGACTGTGGCTTCAATGTCTATTAATGCAGTGTTTTTCAACCTTTTTTGAGCCGCGGCACATTTTTTACATTTACAAAATCCTGGGGCACACCACCAACCAGAATGACACAAAATGACACTCTAACACAGTAATACATATAGTTAATATATTTTTAAATGTATTATGCACTCAATGTGAAACCTGGGCCTGTTTCGAAGAACACAACATAGATATCCTGGCAGGAATGGAAGAAAGACACAAACTTCCCACACAGAACTCCCATAACCAAGAGAAAATGCTATAAGAGTTTGGTGGGCATTAACCTTGGATTTTGGAGTTCTGGTTCACCTATATCCAGAGAGCACTGTGGACTTAAACAAAGTTGGATCAGGACCAAACTTGGCATGAATACTCAATATGCCCAAATGTGAACACAGATGGAGTTTGGGGAAGATAGACCTTGACATTTGGGAGTTACGGTTTCTGGGATTTATAGTTAGGACTTAGCACACAATCAAAGAGCATCCTGAACTCTTGCAACAATGGAATTGAACCAATGGCATATTGCAACAATGGCATATTGAACTCTCATTACCAACAGAAAGTACTGAAAGGGTTTGCTTGGGAATTGACCTTGAGTTTGGAAGTTGTAGTTCACCTACACCCAGAGAGCACTGTGGACTCAAACAATGTTATGCTATGTTGTTGTTTGTTTTCTATCCAGAATCACAATGTTGGAAGGAGGCTCACCACTTTAAGGTCCCTAAAACAGGCATGGGAAAACTTTGGCCCTCTGGGTGCTTTGGACTTCAACTCCCACCATTCCTAACAGCCTGAGGCCCTTTCCTGCTTAAGTGGCTGAGGGGGAAAAAGAAAAAGGGCCTGAGGCTGCTAGGAATGGTGGGAGTTGGGAGTCCAAAACACCTGGAAGGTCCAAGTTTGCCCATGCCAACTTTCGACAGAGACCTCTTCCTCCCCCTTCGCGCCCTTTCTTCCCCCTCCTGCCAAACACTTACTTTTTCTTCTACACTGCCGCTTCTGCCGCCATTTGAGCCGAGGGGGCAGCGTGAGCGTGTTCAGGAGGGGAGGGGGGAGGGAGGAAGACGTGACCCGTGCGGGCACTACTGTGCTGACTCGCCCCAGAGTAAAGCGAGGCAAAGTGAGCAGAGCGAGGCTGGGAAGAAGGCAGCCCGAGTGGAGAAGAAAAAGTGTTCGGCAGGAGGGGGAAGAAAGGGGATTGGAGGTTCCAATTTCCCACGGCACACCTGATGATCGCTCACAGCACAATAGTGTGCCACGGCACACTGGTTGGGAAACACTGATTTAAAGAACACGTGTATCTATCACTGCCAGAGATTGCTCTAATACAGGGGTCGGGAACCTATGGTTCAAGTGTCAGCGATGAATCCAGGAGGGCCCTCAGACTTCAGACCTGTGTACCCAGGAAGAGTATAACCCTGTTGAGCACAGGTTTCCACCCTATACCCCGACTGGCCTTGCAACTGACCAGGAGGACCTCTGTCTTGTCTGGATTAAATCTTGACTTTTTAGCCCTCATCCAGTCCATCACAGCTGCCAAGCACCAGTCCAGGATCTGGGGGAGCTTCCTTGGAATGAGGTGGAAAAGAGTAGTAGAGTTGTGTATATAATATAATAATAATATAATATAAGGTAATGTATTATAGTGTCGATATATTGCAAGGGTGCCCACACTTTTTCAGCATGCGAGCTACTTATAATAAAACCAAGTCAGAAAGATCTACCTACCTCCTCTAGGCTGGAGAGGGGAGGGACAGGGGTGGGGCTTGGCGTGGCCTGGCTCCGCCCTCCTGTGGCTTCCGCTCTACCAGCAGCTTCTCCAGGCTTGAGGATGGCAGTGCCAAGCCAGCCTTGTGCTAGCTATGCCACCACTGGCTTGGCACTGCCATCTTCAAGCCTGGAGAAGCTGCTGATAGAGCTGAAGCCAGAGGGGGGCGGAGCCAGGCCGCACCAAGCCCCGCCCCTCCCCTCTGGCTTTGGAGCTCCCCAGGCTGGAGAAGCTGCTGGGAGTGCCGAAGCTGGGGAGGGGGTGGGGCTTGGCACGGCCTGGCTCTGCCCCCTCTGAGAAGCGCCCCATCCGGCTGGGATCGACCTCCTTCGGTCCCCGGATCGACTGGTCGATCGTGATCGACTTCCTGAGCAGCCCTGATATATTGTATATTATAATATAATAATTGTAATGTAATTTAATGTAATGTATTATTTTATTATACTAATATAATATGATATGTGGATGCCCCGCCCCAAGGGAAGGAGGCCCAGACCGGTTGAGGCCAGGCCACATAGGGCCCCCCGGCCCAGAACTTTCTGGAACTCACACTACGGGCAACCAGAGCCCCGACGGACGTGCTCTGGCCCTAGTAAGGACAACAAAGACACTGCTGTGGCAAACCAGGACAGCCCCCCTGGACTGCCATAGGGCAGAAGGTCGGACGCGGAATCTGCTGGTGGTAAGCCACCGATGATTCGGATCAGGCCGCCTAGTCTTCCGCCTTTCGACGGCTAGACAATGCCCTGTTAGGACTATGTTGTCTGTCACTGTTTGTCCTTGCTGTATTGTTTATGTGTTACCTGTAAGTCGCCCGGAGCACCTTCCGTGGAGGGCGACTCATAAGTAATAAATTTATGTTATGTTATGTTATATAATGTTATATTATAATGTCAATATATTATAATATAATAATTATAATGTAATGTAGTATAAGGTAGTTATGATATAATATATTATAATATGAATATGGTATAATATATTGTATATACATTGATACAATATAATAATACTAATGATATTGTGATATCATTTGTTTTACATGCAATATTGCTAATGATATTGCGATATAAAGTTATAGTGCAATATGATGTGTAGTACTGACATTGTGCTATGGCAGTAATGTAGTTTGTTGTATTTCCAGTTTGCTGTAAGCCGGGGTTGAGAAGGGCGGCATATAAATATCGTGAAATAAATAAATAAATAAATAAATTGTGTGTCATCTGCATATTGTGTGTCACCCAGCAGTATTTTCGTAGCATAATTGTAACTATAATATGATTTTAAATGCTAAATATGAATAGGTTTTTTCAAAGACAATGGATATTATCTGAAAGAGAATTTCATTCTGGTTGTAATTCAAACAGCCAATAATGAGTAAGCTTTCCAAGTTTCCTGAAATATAAATACACAGATGGCGCATCTCGACAACACTACTGACAAACCTCAAAGTAAATACACTTCTCAATTTGTAATCAGGCTCTATGCCTAGGTAATATTATCTATAAGCTACATGACTTTAAATAAAGGATGTTATCCTCCAAGCAGACTGTGGCAACAGTAATCCACAACTACACAGATGCAGCAGGCAAACAAGTTCATGCAAGGCTCAGTGGCATTGCAACCACAAATATAAATTCTAGTCCAGCAGTGCTCAGAGTCTCAGAGGCAACAGCTATTTCAGACATAGCAGCCATTCTTCAGTTTTTTGCAACAGTAAAAGCATACAGGATCTAACCATTAACCCACAATTAGTTTTCATGTTGCAGCAATATAATTTAAAGAACACGTGTGTCTATCTCTGCCAGAGATTGCTCTAATACAGGGGTCGGGAACCTATGGTTCGCGAGCCAGATGTGGCTCTTTCGATGACTGCATCTGGCTCGCAGTCGCGGCAGGCTCCAACATGAGCAAAAACACCCAAACAAAAAGGCCGGATGTTGCTGGAAAGCAGCACAATGTGTATCATGGCAATTAGCAAATTCATCGTGCAATGGTCAATTAGCTCCCAATCTATCGAATTGAAAGTGAGAGAAAAGTATGTGAGTATGTGCATGCAAACAAATGCAATATTTTAAATAAATTACTCTATTTCTGAAATACACTGCAATCATAGTCAAAGAAACTGAAGAACAAAACACATTTTCTTCTAAATTTACAAACGCTTACATTTGTTTTTAGCTAGAGTTGTTCAGATTTGGATGGAAATTATTGGTTGCATTTCAGTGAGGGAGGCACATTTCAATATTTATTTATTTATTTATATCGCAGGGGACTCAGGGCGGATCACAATGCACATATACAGGCAAACATTCAATGCCATTGACATACAACATCTATAGACAGATATAGAGGCAATTTAACATTCCAGCTTCTGGCCACCAGGGGGAGCTGCTGCATTCCTTCATTATTTTTGTGTACTTCCTAGACATTTTATGGACTCGTAAATCAGTTAAATTAGCCTCCCCACAAAGTGGTACCTAAATTTCCTACTTGACAGATGCAACTGTCCTTTGGGTAGCAAAGGTCGACAACGAGCTACACAAATTGGCCGAGAGCCCACCCCGACCTGGGCAGGCCTCGAAACTCATGACCTTCTGGTCAGCAGAGATCTTATGCAGCTGACACCCAGCTAGCTGCGGCACATTCCCGGTGTAATACACTGTTAGAAGAATTTTCAAGTCTGATTTAAAGAGCTGTTTTGAATATTAACATTTTTTTACATGTAAAATGTATATTCTTCAAAAATGTACAAAATGCCATTATGTGTTTCCAAAGCTTTTGACATCTAAATATTCAAACATTAGAGGGATGGCTCAAATTCTTGTTCTGAATGGAAAAAATACTAATATGGGTGAATTTAAAGTGCCTCCTCTTTTTGACATCTACCAGGGATATAACAAGCTACTGTGCAATTCAGCACATCGCGGAAAACAATGACATGTCTCATGCAATACTTAAATAGTGCATGGTACAGAAAAAGAATTGGAAGTTTAGGGGGTATTCTTAGCAGGGAAGCATGGCAAATTCTTGCCTTTGTGAACTGGATGAATGGGAGACATCTCTAGAGTGAATAAGAAATGGATCAAAATAGCAAGGAATGTCTATCATGGCCTTGAAAGGAAGACTTAGGATAACATTGAAGTCCAAAGTTTTAAAAGAAGAACAATTTACACAGAAGAACACAGTGACCATTTCATAGTGATAATAGTTCGCAAGCAAAATGAAGAAATTTCTTCAGAGTTATGAGAATTTCAAAATATATTTATACATATATGTCTATATTCCCTGCATTGCAATGAATTTCATTTAAAAAACTACATTAGGATTTTTGCATATGATATGGAAGGGGGGGGGGAGTAGGTATATGATGGTACGATTGCTATTGTCCAGACTGAAAGAGTATTTATTTATTTATTTATTTACTAGCTGTACCTGGCCACGCGTTGCTGTGGCAAAGAACAACAGCAACATCACTTCCTGCCTTTCTTTCTTGCTCTCCGCCCTGTCTCCCTCATCCTTCAACTTTTTCCTTCTCTCTTTCCTCCTTCCTTCCGTCTTTCCTTTCCCTCCTTCCTCCCATTCATCCCTTTTCTCAATCACTCCTCCCCTTTCTTTCCCTCCCTCCATTCCCTCCCTCTCTTTCTTTCCTTACTTTTTCTCCTCCCCTCACCAGGTTGACCTTCCTTTATTACCTTTTCTTACCTTTTTCTGTCCTGTGTACTTTCTCTTCTTCCATCCTGTGGTCTTTCCTTCCTTCCCTCTTTCCTTCTTCCCTCCCTCCCTCCCTCTTACCTTTCTCCCCCTTTCCCTCTTGCATTCCTTCCCCTTTTCCCTCCCTCCTTTCTTCTCTCCTTCCTGTCTGTTCGCCTTCCTTCCTTCTGGGAGGGGGAGAAGAGATGAGGTTTTGTGCGTGCCGGGCCCCTGATTGGGGCTGGCGTTCCCATACGCAGTCTTCGTTTTATTTATTTGGGAGGGGGGATTAGAGGAGCTGTGGCATGCAGCTGGCCCATGCACCGTTTGTTTTTCGGGCACGGGGATTTATGGGAGTTGTAGTCTTTATTGTTTTTTGTGTTTTTTCCCGTTGGCTATTATTTGTTTTGGAATTTTTCAGGTGCTAAACACACCTTGTTCAGTTGGGGGTTTTGTGGGTTGTTTTGGTGTGTCTGTGTTGTGCGGTTTTGGTGTCTATAAGCTCCTCAGCATGACAGCTCTCTTTTTTTATATATAGATTTACAGTATTTCTACCATGCCCTGCTTTGAAATGTCTTGCATTCCAGTGAATGGTAAAGTATGTGATACTTATTTTGCACAAGTTGCCATTTGACTATAGATCTAGACACATTTCTTTATTTTTGAATGTATATTTTCTGATTGTATATTAGATTGTTTGTGTCAAATAATTAATAATATATATATATTTAAAAGCTACCTGGTTTCTGCCATCAAACATTTCACCTGAAAAACTATCTTAATGCCTTAACTTACAACCTCTGTAAAAAAAAAGGGGGGGCGGGCAAGATCTGACTGAACAGGAAACAATAACAATAATAATAACAACTTTATTTTTATACCCCGCCAACCATCTCCCCGTGGGGACTCGGGGCGGCTGACAAGAGACAAGCCCAAATACAATTAAAACACAGAAGACAACATTTATCAATTAAAAACATCAATTAAAAACAATACAGCCAGGTATGTAGCCAGGGGGGGGGGCTTTAGCCTCCCCCTGAAATTCTCAGGGTGGTCCGCGAAAAGGCCTTACTGGTACATTATTTAAACTGTTATGTTTATTCATATCATGATCTGATCACCATGCTCATTATATCCCACATTAATGAGGTTATTGGGATAACAATACAGGGTAGACCCTCTTCCACCCAGTCTCAGCACCCCCCGAACCAAACTCAACTCCCCCCCCGAATCAAAATCCTGGCTACGGCCCTGAATACAGTATAATCATACACAACATAAGAGTAATATGGCTGGAAATAAAATTTCCTGAGGTACCATTTCAATGAGTGCAAAACATTTTACAGGAGCACAAGAAAACTGCAACAAATCAGTAGATTGGGTAGAAAATATTATCATAAATCATGTAGAGGTAGCTCATATGGGGGCCAGGACAAAACGCTAAACTTGGTGGGGACAGGAAAATTCTAGTGAGCTGCTTAATCGTAAGCACACTGGAACACCCAGGTTTTTAGTTGACTCCGGAAAGAGGACAAAGTGGGAGCCTGTCTGATCTCCCTAGGGAGGGAGATCCAGAGCCGAGGGGCCACTACCAAGAAGGCTCTGTCCCTCGTCCCCACCAACCGCACTTGCGATGATGGGGGGATAGTGAGCAGTGCCTTCCCAGACGATCTCAAGGTACACACTGGTTCATAAGGGAGGAGGCGATCGCGAAGATAAGCAAGACAACTATTGTGTATTTAGAGGTGAATTTAAAAGTCAAAATCCTACATCTCATACAGAAAGCAGAATTCCCAAAAGACTCTGATCTATTCCAGTGTAAACACCTAAGTGGCCAGTTCACAAAATAAGGTGTTCGCCCTGTTTATGTATACTAACCTTTGCAATAATCTGCAGGATCTTCTTGCTCTTCATCATCAGAACCCAGAATCTCCTCCTCTGGTTCTGGTGGTGCTGGCTCTGGCAAAGGCGGAGGTGGTGGCGGAGGTGGTGGCGGTGGAGGTGCAGAGGGAACTTTTTGCTGAGGCTCTGGCCTACAAAGATAAAGCAGACCAGTCACAAAATAAAATATTCTGTCAACATACTGCAGCGAATGTTTTAACTTTTTTATATTACCTTTCTATTCTAAGTTCAATAAATAGTATCATAATTTCAAACTTCAATGTTTCTAATTTACAACTTTCTTTATAATATTTTACAAAAAAGGTAGAAATATTAATAAATATATTTTTTCTGTTTAATTGCTATTAAAAAAAATTAAAAATAATTTCTAGGGGGACGGTGAGTAATTTTTTTTCTAGAAAGTGGGCGGTAGGCCCAAAAAATTTGGGAACCACTGCACTACAGCTTCCTTGCTCATTTTTCTACAACTGGATTTAATTTCTTAATAAATTGATATTTTTTAGAACAAATGAAAGAAAACACATACATTTCTATAAATCGGGTGCACAACACTGCAAATAAACATTCAAATGCTATCTGAACCTAACTAGTGTATGTCGGGGGGAGGGAAGAAAAGGGAGAGTGTCCAAGTGCACGCATACAAGAGCTAAGACACCTTGAACAGATGTTCAATCTGTCTGTCAGCATCACAACATGTATAATGTATGACCTATAAAAAACATGAATGACCATGTTAACTAAAGATGTACAAAGAGAGTCCAAAGAAATGATGCACCTGACCACCTTCTGAAGATGGGTTTCATGTGCGCTAACACAAGAAACGATCTAAAGTGGATTTGATTCTAATTAATCAGAAATAAAGGACTGAGTAATTACTCAGGTAGAAAATAATGACTACTGGGGAAAAATTAGGAAAACAATGTGATCAAAGATCAATACACAGCCCGACCCAAAAAAAAAAACCCCATTTGGCTTGGTGTCTTGGTTTTTAGAACTGTTCCTGGGATTATTTGGGGCATTTGTTAAGAAAATTGCAGTGGATAGATGGCATCACCTCTAGTTTCTTAGATAGGATTTTATCATGCTTTTCTATTAGAAATCAAATGGCAACTGGTAGAAGGCTTCCGTATCTCAAAAAGTAGAGCTGAAGGGGTTCCATTTTTGGAGTCAGCAGGTCAAATATACTCAGAAACTAGACCAGTGGTTCCCAAAGTGGGCGGTACCACCCCCTGGTGGGCGGTGGGGCGATCCAAGGGGGCGCTGGGAGGCTCCGGAGAATTTGGGGGTGCTGAATCCCTGTAAGGGGGCGGTGGCGTGAGCCAGGCTTGCCACTTGCAGGGTCGCGCGCTTGCGAGGACGTCCCCGTTGGAAGAAAGAGGCCGATACACAGGACTGCACCGTGGTGAGGTTGACGAGAGGAAGGAGGCGAGCACTGCGGTTTCCACAGCAACGCCTGCCCGGGGATTCCAACTCGCAGGGACACAGTCGCAAGCACGCGATCCCCGGGAAGGTGTTGCCATTTGATCCAGATCCGTCATTGATGGGGATCTTAGTGGTATGTGGAAGTCAGAGCTGAATTGGCTGAAGGTACTGCAAATCTCATCATCTGGTGCTCATCCCCCAAATATATTGTTTTTGTGATTATTTCTGGAATTCAATGTTTGTAATTTAAACCTTTCTTTATTATCTATATATATAAAATCTATCATGTCAGCCTGACAGGCTTATAGACAAAGAAACCACACAAGGCAGACACACAAAAACAGCCCACATACCCAGAAAACCCTACGAGGTATGTTTACCACAAAAAAAAAACCCAAAAAAGAGCCAACGGCCACAAATTCAAAAAAAATTATGGACTACAACTCCCATGATCCCCTACGCCAACTCCCTCTGGCAATTTGGAGTGTTGGAATGTTGGTGGTGCTGGCCACTCAAAAGCGTTATGCAAAACAGACAGGGAATAAAAGGCAATACAAGAGGTAGAAGCTGGTGAAGGGACTAGCAAAAGGAAGGGGGGAAAAGGTAGGGAGGGAATGGAGGGAGGGAGACAAGGGGAGCAAGAACTGATACAGAAAGGGGAGGGATGGCAGGAAGGAGGGAAAGGAAAGAAGAAAGGGAGGGAGAAGAGGTAGGACAGAGAGAAGAGAAAAGCTGAGGGATGAGGGGGAGAGGGAAGAAAGGAAGTATAAAAGGCAGGAAGGGATGTTACTGTTGGTCTTCGCCACATGCACACATGTATGCACATATAGACATGCACACATACACATATACATGCACTGAAATATACACATGCACACATACATACACACATCTGTACATATACACATATACACGCATATACATATACAAAAACACACATATACATAAGTACACACACATATACACACACATATGTACACATAGACACAAATCCATATATACATATACATACACACACAAAACACATGTTGTTATAGACTGGGACACAGGAAAGAGAAAAAGCCACAGCAGCGCGTGGCCGGGTTCAGCTAGTATTTTATGAAAAAGGTAGAAACATTAATACATATATCTTTCTGTTTAATTGCTATTAAAAAATTTAAAAAATAACTTCTAGGGGGGCGCTGAGTAAATTTTTTCCTGGAAAGGGGGCGGTAGGCCAAAAAAGTTTGGGAACCACTGAACTAGACTAACAATCTGAGGCAACAATATATGTGTTGGCCAGGGTAATTTTAAAAGCCTTTAACCACAATGTCATAAGATATCAAGCTGCACGCAAGGCATACACAGCAGCACAGGAGGGATGCTTTATTAAAAAAGACTGTGTCCAAATTTCTTTCTTTAAAAAAAAATGAGTCATCACAAAAAAATTAGTAAAACTGCAGCTTAGTCATAGATACAATCTTAGGTTTTTCATCTAAATGGAATCTAATTCACAGCTTTGATTCACATATTTTGTACTCTACCAAGCAAGAAAATATTGAATCAGAAATACTGACATTTTATAAACCAAAGAGTGAGCAGAAATATCCTAGTCTGAAAATCTAACATGGGAGGGGCAGCAGGGTAGGAACCAGCCTATCTGGTGGCCTCTAGTAGTAGAGCAGGACTCTACTCCTATGAAGCTCCTATGTGAGCCAGCATAAACTGATAACAATATCTACAATATCATAAAAATTGTGCACATGCATGCCTGAAGTAGCCAGCATGCTTTCAACCAAACGGTATATATGATTCTTCATCCCCCCTCCCTACCCCAGAAACCCATTTTAGATTGGATTGTAAAAACAAGAGTAAAAAAAACAACACACAACTCAAACCATTTATTATTTACTTTATTTATATTCCGCTCTTCTCACCCCGAAGGGGACTCAGAGCGGATTACAGGTACACATACTCTGAAGGAACTGGGGTGGCCACGGCCGACAGGGAGCTCTGGCGTGGGATCGTAAAGAGTCGGAAGCAACTGAACGAATAAACAACAAACAATCTAATATTTTTATTGCCATCCTGCTAAAATCCCTTGTCAACTTCTAGTAAAATGTGTCTTTGCACTAAAATTCAGATACCAAGCGACAGATTAGCAAAAACAAGACTCTGGATGAAATGATGGCCTAACACATTTTCCATAAAGTATCATAACAATTAATGTAATGCAACAGTAAGATAATAAGCAACCAGAGTTGGAGTAATTTGATCAGATATACTGGAGGGATAATAGAATAGCTGAGTTTTCATAAATAGGTTTTGAAAGCTGATGTTGAACAATGAAACATTATACCCAAGAAGTCTGGCTAAAATCCCAAGGTTTCTTGGAAGATACCACTTAAACTATTGCACATCTGATGATTCTAACAAAATGCCTAGGGGAAATGGATACAATTAATGTAAAAGTATAAAGAGATATGGAATCAGAAATGACAGTGAAGACGGTCCTATACAAAAAAAAACCACAAGTGTGTAGACCACTGGCAGCAGTGGTGGGAAGCTGAATATCTCTATATCTTTACGTTCATTTTGAATTAAATTGCTAATATTATCATACTGCCGCCAGTGGTGTACACACATGTTTTTTTTGGTATAGTCATGCTATAGCCCAGACTTGTTTTCAGTGAAGACGGTCCCACTACAACTTCTTAGCCCAGGGGTCAGGAACCTTTTTGACTCAGAGAGTCATGAAAGCAAAATATTTGGAAATTTATTTCAGTGAGCCATATTATATATATATATATATATATATTATATATATATATATATATATATATATATATATCAAATATATATATATATAGACTGAATTCCAAATATTTTGCTTTCAAAATATATATATATATATATATAGACTGAATTCAACTACATGTGAGTATATATGTACATGAGGTTGCATATGTCTAACCGAAGAATCCGTAGACCAAGACCAATGCGGGAACAATCCCACTTGCCTAGAGCGTTCCTCCAACCCCCATTCGGCAAATGATTGCTTTGGTCCTCCACAGCAGCCTCATGTGAACTCTCTGCCTTCCCACGGAGCCTGGGACTATTGTAGGGCTTTATTTACACACCGCTTTCTTGCCCATATTGTTTGGGGATTGCTCCAGCATTGGTCTTATCTGAAAAGCCGAAATCTGCAAGCCAGATGCAATCATCAAAAGAGCCACACCTGGCTCGCGAGCCATAGGTTCCCAGCCCCTGTGTTAGCCTAAAAAAGCAGTCCAATTTATTGTTGTAAAGCTATGATACAGTTGTTCCCAAAAGAAGCAGAGCAAAAAATTGTGATTCCTAAAAGAGAACAGCCTCTTCTTACACACGACTGAAACATGGGAAGGAGAGTCCTTCCATTACAACCCACTGATCATTCACTTCTCTACTCCAGCCCCAATGACCTCAGCATCTCCTGTGTCAGTCAGTCAGTAGCCTTTATTTCGGTCAACAAACCATCAGCTAAGTCAGGTGAAAGTAGAACAATGGAATGCAACATTTAAGAAATTAATAACATCACATTTGGGTTATGATTAATATCAGTTGAATGACTGTCTTTATAATTTAAAGCAGGAACCGATTGCCAATTAATAATAAGTGTTCTGAGTACTCTTTGTTATACTCTTAGCGTTTACAGCAGGTAGGGTTCCCATATGTCCCTTATTCTAAGGGACGTCCCTTATTTTGGCCCAAAAATTGGTGTCCCTTATTTTCAGGCCCTGTCCCTTATTTTTGACTATCAGGACAGGACTGGGCGGGGTTGACCAGAGGAAGCCTGCTGGAAGGAAGGGGCTGCAGGTTTCCACAGTAGACAATGCCTGATCAGGGATATTCCAGTTACTCGCTAGCTGTGCATCCCAATACTATACAATGGGCAGCCTGCATCCCCGTTGGAAGGAAGGGGCTAAATGCAGACAGGACTGATAATGTTTTTTTTCAAAGTACAGTAGACTAATTAACATTATCTTATTTTGTTTACCCAATCAAGGAAGTGGATTTTTGTGAAAACTCCGTAAAATGTCCCGACCTGGCTAACAGCAGGGGTTCCCCACTTTTTCAGCATGCGGCTACTTCTAATAAAACCAAGTCAGAAAGATCTACCTACCTCCTCCTCAGTGCAGGCTTGAGGATGGCAATGCCAAGCCAGTGGTGACATAGCTAGCACAAGGCTGGCTTGGCCCTATCCTCCTCAAGGCTGGGGAAGCTGCTGGGAGTGCCAAAGCTGGGGGAGGGGGCGGGGCTTGGCACGACCTGGCTCTGCCCCCTTCTGGCTTCGGCACTCCCAGCAGCTTCTCCAGGCTTGAGGATGGCAATGCCAAGCCAGTGGTGGCATAGCTAGCACAAGGCTGGCTTGGCCCTACCCTCCTCAAGGCTGGAGAAGCTGCTGGGAGTGCTGAAGCTGGGGAGGGGGCAGGGCTTGGCATGACAGGCTCCGCCTCTTCTGGCTTCGGCACTCCCAGCAGCTTCTCCAGCCTTGAGGATGGCAATACCCAGCCAGTGGTGGCATAGCTAGCACAAGGCTGGCTTGGCCCTACCCTCCTCAAGGCTGGAGAAGCTGCTGCAAGTGCCGAAGCTGGGGAGGGGTGGGGCTTGGCGCAATCTGGCTCCACCCCCTTCTGCCTTTGGCACTCCCAGCAGCTTCTCCAGGGTTGAGGATGGCAATGCCAAGCCAGTGGTGGCATAGCTAGCACAAGGCTGGATTGGCCCTACCCTCCTCAAGGCTGGAGAAGCTGCTGCAAGTGCCGAAGCTGGGGGAGGGGGCGGGACTTGGCATGACCTGGCTCCACCCCCTTCTGGCTTTAGCACTCCCAGCAGCTTCTCCAGGCTTGAGGATGGCAATGCCAAGCCAGTGGTGGCATAGCTAGCACAAGGCTGGCTTGGCCCTACCCTCCTCAAGGCTGGAGAAGCTGCTGCAAGTGCCGAAGCTGGGGCAGGGGCGGGGCTTGGTGCGACCTGGCTCCGCCCCCTCTGAGAAGCCCCATCCGGCTGGGATCGACCTCCTTCGGTCCGGGGATCGACTGATCGATCGCGATCGACTTCCTGGGCAGCCCTGGTTTACAGGTTATTCATGAAACACTTGCGGCTTTTTGCCGCTGCAAAGTGAAATTTGGCCACCTGTTCCGTTACCCTTTTGTCAAGATCGAACAGTAAATAAGTATAGTACCAATTTAGGGTTCTTCCTGGCCATTTGGTGAGTAGAGGGAATATTAACCTTAATCTATCATCCCTGTAAATTGTGCAAATAAAAAGTACATGTATTACAGTTTCGATTTTATCCTCCCTGCAAGGGCAAACTCTGTGTCAGGATTCATGCAAAAACACCAAGAGGATTTTACCTCCTTATAGACAACCTAATTTCCACACAAAAAAAAATTTAAGAAATTAAAAAGGTGTGATTTAAAATAGCACAGCAGTTACCAATATATACAAAATGTGTGAAAATCAAAACAAACAAGAAATGTAGTTTTTATGAAAGCCAAACTATTCGCTGACAATGTACACATCCATTCATAAAACCCTAAAAAAGCAACCATAATAACCATTTGAGAAATGCTTTATGATTCTTCCCGGCAAACCAAGAATGAAAATTCAGCTTTGTTTGTCATTCTTACATAACATTGGAGACAACTAGGCAGGCTTGTTCTTTTCAGATCACTTAAATCATATTTTTATAAGTATTTTCCATCCTACTCCAACAATCCAATGTTCAATATATCTCAAGGTTTTTAAGACATGGGTCTGAATCTTCGCTATATAAAAAAGAATATATTCAAATAGAAACATTGCACTTGTATCTCTTCCTATATTCTACTGTTACTATGACAACTGATTCAGATGTCTATTTCCATCACCAAGCACCAAAGACAACTTTAGGTAAGCGGAAAATTGCCTCTTTTATGCAGGGAATCTTTACTAGGCAATGTTACAAAGGAGAGTTTGCTGAAGATGGATTCTATACCTTGAAAGATAGGTTACTCTTCTCAGGCTTCGGTTACTGATTACTGACCCGTAATCTGTTAAGTCTATATATGTCTAATGCAGGGGTGGGCAATTATTTTTTCCAAGGGGCCACACGAGAGCAAAAAATATATTATGGAGGGTCGCACCTAAAGGCGGAACTACATGCTAATCTACAATATTTATTTATTTATTCACTTACTATATTTACTATATATTACACATCATTAATATTAATGATGTGTAATATAGTGCATTCGGAAGGCTTCACAAAAGAGTCTGGAGCAACAAGCACCTGAGACAAAGCACCAAAATCAGTGTGTACAGAGCTATCATACTGTCCATTCTCCTCTATGGGTCTGAAACATGGGTCACCTATCGCCAACACCTACGACTCCTCGAGCGCTTTCATCAGCGCTGTCTTCGCACAATCCTAAATATACACTGGACCGACTATGTGACGAATGTTGCTGTCCTTGAGCAAGCAGGGATCACCAGCATTGAGGCCATGCTATTGAGAACACAGCTGCGCTGGGCAGGGCACGTCTCTAGGATGGAGGACCACCGCCTCCCAAAGATACTACTCTACGGTGAACTCGCCACGGGTCAGCGCAAGAGAGCGCCCCAAAAAGAGATATAAGGACTCCCTGAAACAACATCTCAGGCTTGGCCAGATTGATCACCAACAATGGTCCACCCTGGCCTCACATCGGGAGGCATGGAGAAGCACTATCCACAATGCTGCGGCCTCTTTCGAGAAGACACGCCGAATGGGTCTCGAAGAGAAACGACAACGCAGAAAGAACCGCAACTTGGAAAAACATCACCAAGGAGACTTTCTGCTGCGCTTTCTGCAACCGAACTTGCCTATCTCAGATTGGCCTTTTTAGTCATCAACGCGCTTGTAAAAAGCGTGGGATGAGTCCTTCCTGAATCTTCGTTCGCGAAGTAATGCCGAGAGAGAGAGAATATTAACATATTAATATATCAAGAAATATTCATATATTATTAATATCATTATTATATTGTAGTAAATATATATAGACATTATAATATATTGAAATTATAATATAATATAACATTATATTATATTATTTATTATATTATTATTATAAAATTATTTTACAATAATAATAAAAACCACTAAAATAAAATAATGCTTCCTTGTAGTCCCCTTCTCTGGAGAGTTTGATGCAGAGGCTTGATGGCCATCAGTCGGGGGTGCTTGGATTGTGTATCCCTGGGGGTCGGGCTGGATAGTCCTGGGGTCCCTTCCCTCTCGATGACTTCCTGTTCCCACCTTTCTAAAAACCTCCTGACAGCGAGCCTTTGAGATTCATGACGGAAAAGGAAGAGATCAACCCCCATTGAAAGGATGGGAAACTCAGGACTAAACTTGGCACGAATCCTCAATATGCCCAAATGTGAACACTGGGGAAATTTGGGGAAAATAGAGATTTGGGAGTTGGAGTTGCTGGGATGTATAGTTCACTTATTAAGGATGCTCGGCGGCGGCGGCGCTTGCTCTCTCCCTCCCTCCCTGGCCTCCTCCTCCTCTTCTCCCCCCTCCCCCCCTCTCCGTCGGTCGCTCTGCTTGCCTCCTTGCTTCGCCCGCTCGCCCCGCCCGCTCACCCCTACCGCTCGCCGCTCGCTCACTCGCCTAGCCCGCCGCTCGTCCTGCCCACCGGTCACCTCGCCCCACTCGCCTCGCCTTCTCGCCCGTGTGCCCACGCGCCATCTCGCCCACTCCGGCTCTCCCAGCGCTGGCGACAGCAAGGCCAGGCAGGGGAGGCAAGCTCCCCTGCCTGACCTTGCTGTTGCTGGCACTGGGAGAGCTGGAGTGGGCGAGAGAGTGAGGGGAGAGGGCGTGTGGTGTGTGTGTCCTGTGATTGATGCAAGATGGCGAGCACTCCAAAGCCGCCGCTCCTCCGCCTGTCTGCCAACACAGGCCCCACAGAGCCCGCGATCAGATGGCGGCAGCGGCACCCCTTCCTCTTGGCCCCGCCCCCGACGCCCTTCTCCCGGGGCGCACAGAACCGGCTGCCAGGCCGGATACAGCCCACGGACCGTACGCTGCCCACCCCTGGTCTAATGCAAAGATTAACCTATTGCGCTCATTAGAGTTAATCTAATCAACTTTTATATTCTGTATCAATCATCTACCAAATTTGTAAGTCCCTTTTTATCCCAATTCTAGCCATGCCACCAGGGCACCATTTAGCAGAGAGGCGGGGGGGAGGGGTCGCCATCCTCAGCCGAGACACTTTTAATTCTAGGACGATTCCGACGGCGAACATTCCAGGGATGGAGTGTGCAGGCCTGGTGTGGGATCTTAGTGAGAGTGTAGCCTTCCTGCTGGTGTACCGTGCACCCAACGCACCGGCCGGGAGTCTACCTAAGCTGCTGGAGGTGGTCGCGGAGTGGGCATTTAGGTTTCCTAAGCTTATTGTCTTGGGGACTTCAATGTCCACGCCGATACCCCCTCGACAGCGGCCGTGGACCTAGTGTCTACCATGGAGGCACTGGGACTCTCACTCTGTAAGACCGGACCCACGCACCAGGCCGGGCACACCCTGGATTTGATCTTCGCCGCCGGAATTAGCGTGACCCTAGCCTCCATAATGGAGGTTCCATGGTCGGATCACAGTGTCCTGGAAGTCCGGCTGGGAGTGGCTTCCCCTCCCGGTAAGGGTGCCGAACCTATTCTGGTTCGCCCGAAGAGACTTATGGAACCCACTAGGTTCCTGAATGCTCTAAGGGAGTGGGAACTTCCCAGCGACTCAGTCGATGGGCAGGTGGAATACTGGAATGCCAGTCTTTCCACGGCCCTGGACGAGATCGCCCCCAGGCGCTCTCTCACCCCCCGCAGAAATCGCTCGCCTTGGTTTACCGAGGAGCTGCGGGCGATGAAGCGGAGGAAGAGACAGTTAGAGGACGTGTGGCGGAGTCTCCGTGACGAAGCGTCGAAATCAGCTTATAAACAGTTTAAAGAGGTTTATGAGCAAGCTATCAAGGAAGCTAAAAAAGTCTATTATTCTTCCTTGATAGAGTCGGCTAGCTCACGCCCAGCGCAATTGTTTAGGATAATTCGGTCTTTGACAGCAATCCCAACTGTCCCAAATGATAAGGGTTTGGCACCAACAGCTGAGGTTTTCCAGAGCTATTTTGCCGACAAGATTTCAACTCTCCGCCGGGACATTCCAGCCACTCTTGATACAGTTAGCGAACTCGAGACTCCGCCGCCACTCGGCGGCCCACCTTCACCCGTTTCCAATTGCTGGACGAGCAGCTGTCGACAAGTTGCTAGCTGCAGCTAGACCAACTACATGCCCCTCGATCCGTGCCCCTCCTGGCTTGTTAGAGCGTGTCGGGAGGGGCTACGAGACCCCTGGGCACGATCATAAATAGCTCCCTTGAGCAAGGAGTCTTCCGAGGGGGATTGAAAGAGGCAATGGTGAAACCGCTGCTGAAGAAGCCGAATTTAGATCCTTCGGCTCCCTCCAATTACCGGCCAGTTTCCAACTTGCCTTTCCTAGGCAAGGTAATTGAGAGGGCAGCAGCGGATCAGCTGCAGCAGTTCTTGGAAGACACAGCTGGACTTGATCCCTTCCAGTCCGGCTTCCGTATTGGGCACGGGACGGAGACCGTGCTTGTCGCCATTACAGACCAACTTCGCCGCCAGCTGGAGCAGGGTGGATCGGCACTGCTCGTCTTGTTAGATCTGACGGCAGCCTTCGATACTGTAGATCACACACTGCTAACCCACCGTTTAGCCGGTTCCGGGGTTGGGGGGATCGCCCTTAAATGGGTGACCTCCTTCCTCCGGGACCGGGGACAACGGGTGGAGGTCTCCGGGAGATCCCCACTTGACTGTGGGGTTCCCCAGGGGGCCATTCTCTCCCCCTTATTATTCAACGTGTATATGTGCCCCCTGGCCCAGCTGGCCCGCGACTTTGGTCTGGAGTGTTATCAGTACGTGGATGACACCCAGTTTCTGCTGAGAATGGACGGCAGGCCGGACACCGTACCCGATTGTTTCCATCAGTGCCTGGAGGCCGTGACTGGTTGGCTGCGGGCTAGCCGGCTGAAGGTGAACCCGTCGAAGACGGAGATCTTGTGGCCTGGTCGGCCTGGGCGGGGTGAGTGCCGGTTGCCTACCCTGGATGGCGAACGGCTTAGCCTGTCGCCTGTTGTTAAGAGCTTAGGTGTTCAGCTGGACCCCTGCTGACCATGGAGACTCAGGTCTCTGCGGCCAGCAGGGCGTCATTTTTTCACCTACGACAGGCTAGGCGACTGGCACCCTACCTTTCCAGGGATGACCTGGCCACGGTGATCCAAGCGACGGTCATCTCGAGATTAGACTACTGTAACGCCCTCTATGTTGGCCTTCCCTTGGCGACAGTTCGGAAACTCAAGCTAGTGCAGAATGCCGCTGCTCGCTTGCTCACGGGAACGTCGGTAAGGGAGCACATTACACCCATTCTTCGGCAGCTGCACTGGCTGCCCATCGAGTACCGAATTGTTTTCAAGGTGTTGGTGTTAACCTTTAAGGCTCTACACGGCCTAGGGCCTGCGTACCTGAGGGACCGCCTTGCCCCATACATTCCCCCGAGATCACTATGTTCAGAGGAGATGAATCTGCTCCTGATCCCATCGGTCCGCACCTGTCACCTGTCTGCTACCAGGCAAAGGGCGTTCTCTGTGGCGGCTCCGGTACTCTGGAACTCTCTCCCGGATGATGTTCGAGCCGCCACGGAGCTTATTCCGTTTCGCAGGGCCTGCAAGACCGCCCTGTTCAAACTGGCTTCGGCTAGGCTAGCGAGCCGAACGTACTCATCTTCTTAACTGGCACCCTGGCTCAGGGAATGCTTCAGCATGTACATAATTTTATCTCAGAGATGGAACAAATAAATAAATAAATAAAAAATAAATAGCATAGATCCCAGATTTTTATTTTCTAGTCCCTGTAGAAACTGGAATATGGAGCAAAACGTGGAAGCACTCTTCGGTCAAATGTTTCTCCAGGAAATAAGCCCACCTAGGAAATTCAGGCATAATTATTTATTATTTATTTATTTCAATTATTTATAACTCGCCCTTCTCTACCCCCAAAGGGGGACTCAGGACGGCTAACAACAGGCAGCGATTCAATGCCACATATACAATCAATAAAACAACAATTATACCATAAATAATACATTGAGCAGATTAAAAACCAATTAAACTACAAATAGTTAAAAAGTACACATAAACCGAGTTCTGTAATCACAAGTTTGCCCGAAGCCAGTCCACAGTCCGTTTTCATAACACTGTCAGCATTTTATTGTCCGCCTGCTACCCAATATCTAACCAAATACACCTGGCCCCATAGCCACGTCTTCAACTTTTTCCTAAAGTAAAGGAGGGAAGAGGTTGATCTAATTTCGCTGGGGAGAGAGTTCCACAGGCAAGGGGCCACCACCGAGAAGGCCCTGTCCCTCGTCCCCACCAAACGTATTTGCGACAAAGGTGGGATCGAGAGCAGGGCCTCCCCGGAGGATCATAAATTTCGAGGTGGGACATAAGGGGAGATACGTTCAGACAAGTAAGCTGAGCCAGAACCGTATACTATACTTTGAGTATAGTAGCAAGAGTGAGTAGCACAAGTGAAAGAAATAAGCAAGAGCTAAACTACAGGCACAAAGTGACCAGAGAGACAAAGGAGGAAAGATGGAGAATATACAGTAATAATAATAATACACTTTATTTATATTCTGCTTTTCTCACCCCGAAGGGGACTCAGATGAGAGATGAGGAGTGCGTTAGTTCCCCCTGGTGGCCAGAGTTTGCCTCTGTTCGTCTATATGTGTGTTTGTGGAAACGGCAGGGATTATCTGCTAAGTATGTGTACCTGTAATCCGCTCTGAGTCCCCTTCGGGGTGAGAAGAGTGGAATATAAATAAAGTAAATTTAAAAATAAATAAATTATGTTACTTAAAAAACATTAAAAGATACCAGTATGATCCCAAGCACTGTTCAAAAATATCAGCTATTTAATACCTCAAAACCTGAAAAACAGTTTTTGTCTGAATAATATATTCACCACAGCAAGATCAAAAGACAAATGGAAAAGACCAAAGGCCATCTAAATCCATCTCTTGGCTACAAACTAAAAGCTCCGCAGTCCAACACGCACAGCTGGATTACAGTGTACACAACCTACACAACAAATAACTCCAGAAAAATCTCCTCTGTCAACCGTGAATCACTGTAGCAAAGGAAATCAATGAAAGGGACCTGGAGGAACGTACTTTCATAACCAAACTACACGTCAAGACAGGCCCGAGCAAAACCAACACCACTGATTAATCCACAAAGGCAACATTAAAGGGTGCAATACTTCATCATTCAAATTCCTGCCTCTAGTTGCAGCATGTTAAATCATTATCCTTTGACGGCCCTCAGGCAACAGAACTTAGCAAAGGACAGACATTGGTGATGCAACAAAAAAATAAACAGGAGAATTTTTGGAAATAAACTTGCAATAATATCTTCCTCTTTCACAATGGAGCCCTCGGTGGCGCAGTGGGTTAAACCGCTGAGCTGGTGAACTTGCTAACTGAAAGGTCGCAGGTGCAAATCCGGGAGCGGCGTGAGCTCCCGCTGTTAGCCCCAGCCTCTGGCAACCCAGCAGTTCGAAAACATGCAAATCAATAGGGGGTACCGCTTCTGCGGGAAGGCAAGGGCGCTCCATCAATCAATCAATCAATCAATTTTTATTACTTGCTTAGTCGCCCTCCACCAGCGGTGCTCTGGGCGACTTACAACATAAAACCAATAAAACACTTTAAAAGAATTACAATTAAAACAACTAAAACAACTAATCAAACGCTCTGCCAAAGAGCCAAGTCTTCAGTGCGACAGTGAAGCATCTCAGTTCGCGCATGGATTGGATGTCGGGTGGCAGAGAGTTCCACAGTTTTGGGCCGGAGGCTGAGAAAGCCCTTCACCTAGTGATCTCCAGGCGGATTTCTCTAGGGCCCGGTATACGGAGGAGATTCTCTTGGGAAGATCGAGGTGACCACTGGGGTTGATAGGGGGAGAGGCGGTCCCTAAGGTACGTCGGCCTCAGCCTGCTAGCAGTTCAAAAACATGCAAATCAATAGGTACTGCTTCTGCAGGAAGATAAAGGTGATCCATGCAGTCATGCTGGCCACATGACCTTGGAGGCATCTATGGACACCGCCGGCTCTTTGGATTAGAAATGGAGACGAGCACCACCACCCAGAGTCGGACACAACTAAACTTAATTTCAGGGGAAACCTTTACCTTTTACCTTTACTATGAGTGCATTTTCTAATTATGGTACTTATCTAGAATTCCAGAAATGGAAAAGACATTGAGAATTCCAGAGACAAGTTTAATTCCTTTAACTTTCTGACTTCTATTAATAGAATTTCAAGAGACAGACTTGGAATAAGTTTTTAATCTTCCCAAACAGTGATAATTAGTATAATAATAAAAACCAGGAAAAAAATGAAGTACAAAGTGTGAATTAACAAAAATTCAAATGTAATGACGAATTAAATCTGAAAAAAATATTCAACTTAAAGGAAAACTAGAGAAATTGAAAAAAATGGAAAGTAGGTTATGTTCATTCATACACTTGACAGTAGGTAAAATAAAATTAGTGTAAAAAGACATCACTCCAGAGCAGTGATTTTCAACTTTTTTTTGAGCCGCGGCACATTTTTTACATTTACAAAATCCTGGGGCACACCACCAACCAAAATGACACAAAATGACACTCTAACTGTCATTTTACTGTCACCCTCCCCCCTTGTGACGCCACTGCTTCCGCCAAACCCCCTCCCACCCTCGCCCCCCGGGAGGCCCACGCACAGGAGGCCCGTCACCATCCTGCGGGGGAAACACCTCGGCTGAGCAAGACCACTGGGTGGCTCTGAGCCTCGGAACAAACTGTGGCAGAGGCTCGCAGCCATCGCCACCCCCAGCTCTCCTTCTCAAAGGGGTTCAGTCCCCCCAGGAGTGCCTCCCCCCCCCGGCGCATCCCTTCAGCTTCCCTGGGGCCAGATCGAGCTGGGCTGTTGCTGCCTCTGCTCTGCAGCAAACCCGGAGCCCAGCCAGAATAGGCCAGGAGATGAGAGGTTGCTCCCCTTCCCCGGCGCGGAGGAGCTAGAGGGCAGAAAGATTCACCTCGAGCCTCCGGGAGCGGGGTCGGATGGGGGCAGCTCCCGCGGACTCCTCCTCCCTCATCCTTGCTGCCGGAGGGGAAGAGGGCAGAAGAGTGCCCAGGAGCCAGGAAGCAGGAGGAGCCGCAGCCTGGCCAGGTAGCCCTTGCAGAGAAAGGGAAGGAAGGAAGGGAAGGAGAGAGAGAGGAGGGAGGGCGGAAAGTTCTGGATGCCGAGGGCTCTCCCTGACTGCAGCCAGGCTGGCTGGCATGGCTGCTCCGGCCAGGAAAGCCTCATTTCCGCTGCCTGAAGTTTCCTGCTAGCCCCCCCCCCCCCCTATCTCTACACACTGTAATTTCCCGCGGCACACCTGATGATCTCTCACGGCACACTACTGTTCCGCGGCACACTGGTTGAAAATCACTGCTCTAGAGAAGTCACGAAGGCAACAACATTTTTTTTCTACATTGAAGTTTATATAATAGGCACTTGGAAAAACGGAACACAAACAACATGGTCTGGAATAAGATTTGATAGCACACTTACTATACATTTATGTTCTTGTGTGCAAAAAAAGTTCAATTCCTAGAAAAAATACAAATTATAATCCATCTAGACATTTAAGTAATAAGGGCTTACCTCACCGACCCTGCCATAACTAAGTAAGATATGGTGAGATTATCCTTGAAATAATCTTGGAAAGAAATATCACCAAATCTCTTGTTGTATCCAACCATTGAAATGCTTTCTTCTATGAACGAGGGGATGCACAAGGCAAAGGGAAAGCAGTATCAGTTCCTGACCTAAGGAAGCTTACCTTAGACTTAAAATCTGGGTCATGATGAAAGGCTGCTATGGGACTGTGAATAATACATTGATTTGCCTAGGATGACAAGGCACACAACTGTTCCCTGGCAACAAAGGACACTAAAACAGAAAACTGCCTCTTCAAAGAAATACTCAGCCCAAGGGCTCAAAAAGGAGGCTGTTAAAATCTCAGCACCAAGTCGAGATTCTAAGAAGGGAAACTGTAGACGAGAGGCAGGGGTAGAAATCATGTATTTACTGCGTTGTTGTAGATTTGTTCGGGCTATATAATATAATAATAATAAACTTTATTTGTACCCCGCCACCATCTCCCCGACAAGGACTCGGGGCGGCTTACATGAGTAAACAAAGGACGCAGGTGTCCCTATAGCAGTGTTTTTCAACCTTTTTTGAGCCGCGGCACATTTTTTACATTGACAAAATCCTGGGGCACACCACCAACCAAAATGACACAAAATGACACTCTAACACAGTAATACATAGAGTTAATATGTTTTAAAATGTATTCATACACTCAGTGTGAAACCTGGGCCTGTTTCGATGAACACAACATAGATATCCTGGCAAGAATGGCAGAAAGACATACACGAAGGTCTTGCTCAACAGCTGGGAGTTATAGTTCTCCCACAATCAAAGAGCATTCTGAACTCCACCAATGATGGAATGGAATCAAACTTCCCACACAGAACTATCATAACCAAGAGAAAATACTATAAGAGTTTGGTGGGCATTGACCTTGACTTTTGGAGTTGTAGTTCACCTATATCCAGAGAGCACTGTGGACTCAAACAATGTTGGATCAGGACCAAACTTGGCATGAATACTCAATATGCCCAAATGTGAACACAGATGGAGTTTGGGAAAAATAGACCTTGACATTTGGGAGTTACAGTTTCTGGGATTTATAGTTAACACACAACCAAAGAGCATCCTGAACTCTTGCAACAATGGAATTGAACCAAACTTGGCATATTGAACTCTCAATTTCCCACGGCACACCTGATGATCGCTCACGGCACACTAGTGTGCCACGGCACACTGGTTGAGAAACACTGCCCTATAGTAACAACATATACATATACAATTCAGTCCCAAGTGGGGTAACCGTTCACAGCAATGAAAATCCAATCAATTGGGTGTAATTCAAAATCATATATTTTCTTTCACAGTCAGTCTCTATTATCAAACGAGTGGTTATAATCCAATAACGATCAAGAGCATGTATTCTCAGTCAATATTAATCATCAAATGAATGGTTATAATCCAACAGCGATATAGTTCAATATTCAAAATGCAAAATTCAAAATAAAGTCAGGTGGACCAATCAATCGTGTAAGTTACTTTTCGGAATATGGTGAAGCCACAAAACCTAAATAATATATCCTCCGATAATCCGGTATAGCGGGTCACGGCAAGACACTAATTTACATTCCTGGGGTATACGCAGCCGACGAGCAATAATTAAACCAGAACTCCACAACTCGTTTCGACCGCATTCCAGTCTTTTTCAAGGCCCAGTATAGTCCCCTTCATTGGTCCCCAGCTTACATGAGGCCAGGCCCATCAACACACAACATTATTTATTTATTTATTTAATTTTAAACTTTTATATCCCGATCACAGAGGGACTCGGGCTGGTTAACAGCAACAATTCAATGCCAAATTACGATTTAAAAACAATAAAAGATTAAAATACAAATAGATTAAAATACATAAAAATACACATAAACCAGATTGCCAAGATAAAAAAAAACATGTCCAATTTCGGTTCGCATACATAATCGATGACTTAGTCTATTATTAAATTCAGCCATTATTCCGGGAATGCTTCTTTCCAGATCCAGGATTTCAATAGTTTCCTGAAGGTCAGGACTGAGGGGGCAGATCTGATCTCAGTTGGGAGGGAGTTACACAGCCGAGGGGCCACCACAGAAAAGGCCCTGTCTCTCATCCCCACCAGCCGCGATTGCGAATGTGGTGGGACCAAGAGCAGGGCCCCTCCAGCAGATCTTAAATGCCTTGATGATTCGTAGCGGAGAAAACGTTTGGACAGGTAAACTGGGCCGGAACCGTATAGGGTTCTGTAGGTCAGTACCAGCACTTTGAATTGTGCTCGGAAGCTAATTGGCAGCCAGTGGAGCTGGCACAACAGAGGAGTTGTACGCTCCCTAATAATCAATAACATAAAACATCAACTACAAAATACTACAACCAACTACATCAACTACAAAATACTACAAAATGCTTGCCATACATGCAAGCGAAACGTCAGGAGAGAATGCCTCTAGAACATGGCCATATAGCCCAAAAAAACCTACAACAACGCAGTGATTCCGGCCATGAAAGCCTTCGACAATACAAATGTATTTACTGTTACATATCAATTATTTTGTATGTATTTGAGTGACAGAGAAAGAGAAAGAGAGAAATTTTATTTTATTTAAAGCAGCTGGAAGTAAAAGGCAAAGTATCTCACCACAACATTCAAATATTTCTGTTTGATTAGTGACATATCCATAAGTATAAATTCAACACTGCGAATTAGGAAGCTAACTGATGTATTATATTTGCAAGTGAGATTCAATCAAATAAACACTCTTGAGAAAATTCCTTTGCTTTTGTTTCAATCATCTCTTTCCCGTCTTTCAGAAAGCATGTAACAGATGTTGATCTTAGCAGAGGGGATAGCACACAGTTGAGACCAAGGCACAATGAGCGCCTCCATGTAAAATCAAATTCTACTGATGGCGAATCTGTACAATGTTAGAGAACTATCACATACTGTTTATATACCTCCTTCTCAATCACCAGTTTGACTGAGGATTAGTCTAAATCGATCAGGATTTTAAAAAATCAGACCTTGTCTCTGGGTTTTTGTACATTTTTACCCGTACTTTTACAGTAGTTGCCATGCTTAAGACTAGTACAGTGTGAAGATGACTGTGCGCATCCTCATTTTGACAAGTACCTTGTTTAGTAATGAGTAAGGGGCGTAAAACTTATCTGAAAGTCCTTTTCAAATGTGTCAGTTACAACGTCAAGAGAATTCACACTGCTGATGAAACATGGATACCCTTTTCCTCTTTATTTTAGATGCTTATTCGGCTCCAGATTTTGAATTATTGGTTGCTTACCTGTAACCGTAGTTCCTTGAGTAGTCCCCTGTGAATTCGTACATATGGTATAATCTGCGGGTACGCAGAGCAGATCGGAACCTTCTAGAAAGATTAAAAAATAGATCAGAGGTAGTCCCGCCCACCCCTATATATACCCTGTGGGAGGGGCTACAACCTCAGTTCTCTTCCGTCGCGTAGAGTAGCCAGAAGGTAGGTATGACTGAGGGGAGGATGGGCGGGTTGTACGAATTCACAGGGGACCACTCAGGGAACTATGGTGCCTCTCCTCCAACAGCTGACATCGCCGGCTGCACTAAGGTGGGCGGCGGAAACAGCTGCTGCGGTGAAGGCTGCAATAGCGTCGTCTGGCCCACTGGGGGGGCTCGCTGGAGGGAGGCAGAGAGGCCACCGGAGGAGGCGCAATAGCGGATGCCTCTTTCCGCGCCATTTTTCTTCCGTTAGTCTTGGAAGAAGTCTCCCAGTGGCCATCTTGGCCCATCGTTGTCTTTGGGCTCTTCACCTTCTTCTTGCCCAGCAGAGGTAGGTCGGCAGACTCAGATATAATAGGAGGCCCCACTGGCTTTCTCATATAGCGCTACCTTGAGTCTCACCTCCCTATTCTTGCGCGTTTGGGTTGTGAAGGCCCGACAAATGGTGCATGGGAGAGCCAGGTGCCCTTCCCCAAGGCAAAGCAGACATGAATCGTGCCCGTCCGTGTCCGGCAGGACATTAGGGCACTGGCCACACTTTTTAAAGGAAGAGGTCGCCATGAACAAGACCAGTCAACTTCAGGGAAATTCAGAAGAGTAGTCACGCACAGTCCGAGATCAGCACAGAATAGCAAGCAATGTCCAAAGGGAAAAGCAAAGGGATGGTCAGAAAACAGTCCAGAGTGCAATATCCAAAATCCAATACCTACAGAGTCCAATATCTAAAATGGGATGAGCAGTCAAAGATGAAAAAGTTCTCTCCTGCTCGCGCGGAAGAAGAGAACTGAGGTGGAAGCCCCTCCCACGGGATATATATAGGGGTGGGCGGGACTACCTCTGATGTATCTTTTTATCTTTCTAGAAGGTTCCGATCTGCTCTGCGTGCCCGCAGATCATACCATATGTACATATTCACAGGAGACCACGACAGGGAAGACTTAGTTATATGTACTTGATAATTAAAAGACGTCTGAAGTGAAGGGCAACAATCCAAGTGAGATAAAGCTCCACCCAAGAAAGCAAGATTAGCCCTTCCTCTTAGGCTTGAGAGACCTGTTTCCCCCCATTTATGTGATCTGCTTATACTGTACGATTGGATTAAGACACATTCCTCCTGCAGCAAGCATCTCATTTCATGATCCAACAGACAAAAATGGAAGGAGTGTTCTGAATGATAACACTCACCCCCAAAATGAATAAGAATACAGGTAACTTGCCACACACTCAGACTGACATCATGTTAAGATCTATCTGTGCAATTCAGCTAAAGAAATTTGGTCCTAATTGACTCTTTCTTCCAATAACCAAGCATATAGCATGCCTCTAAATATAACTTAAAAGTGAAAAGTGCAAAATAAAATCATGCAGCTCAGTTATACCTCATCCAATGATGGCAGGAAGATGGAGGCAACTTGGACAAATCACTACTGCTCATTTTGTGGTCTTCCCTAGCCATCTCAAGCTTTCTAATTCAGAGCAGAATTTAAGATGTAAACAAGTGAGAGTATATTCAAAGATATGGGTCTCAATGCCCTAAAGCAGGGGTCGGGAACCTATGGCTCACGAACCAGGTATGGCTCTTTTGATGATTGCATCTGGCTTGCCAAGAAGGCACCCTTCCTCTTCGTCGAGGGGGTTCGTTCATTATAAATGGCAGTTCCTAATTGGTTCTGTCTTAAAAAAAATCTCCAATAATGAAATAATGAAGTTTTGAAAGTTTTGTTAGAGTTCTGAAATGTTCGCCACCAGAACTTTAGCAACACTGTAGAAGCAAAGCACCAGCGCCACCTAGTTTTCACCACCAGAACTTTAGTTTTGTAAATACTTTGGAACCATTTAGAACCATGATTGCCCAGGCCTATGTTGCACCTCAGATCGCGGACAGCCCTCCCTAGATCACACACACCAGGCAGATGCAATAAATGTACTTTTATTTAGAATAAGAAATAGTCCAAGATAAAAGATATAAGGCAAAACAAGTAAATCCAAAGATAGTCCAAGAAAGTTCTGTAGCTGGCAAGTCCGACTGACTTAAATCCCAAGGAACAAAGATACGTGGAGAAGGCAAACTGCTCCCGCGGTCAAACGTAAACTTAGAGTCTTGAGCATGAGTCCTTCCAAGCTAAATGTAGCTTCAGGTCTGACTAGAACAATCCTAGCACAAACTAATAAAGAGAATTACTTTCTATGTGACCAACGCACCCTCTTTTTCAAATTCCAATCTTTCCGGGAGGATATGATGCTAGCCCTCCTGTCGAATTCCTGCTCCTTAGCGGCCCCAGGTGCAGTACTATCATGCTGGGAAACTCAACCCTCCCTAACCTCGGACTGCTCGCCCAGCAAGGGAGTGAAGAAGTTCTCGTGGGAATCAAGGTCGCTGGGCCTCTCACTGTCTAATTCAGAACTGACATCCATGGAGTCATCAATATCCTCATATCCAGGCCCATACCCATGTAACCATCCATCATCCCAGGCTAATTCTTCATCTGCAGACCTGTACCCATCCGGATACAGGTCTGCAGATACAGGTCCGGATACAGGTTCCAGCTGATCTGACCCTGATCAGCTGGAACCCCCGGTGTCTGTCTATGGCCACTAGGCTGGAACACCACAGCCTACCATTTACCACTATCTTCAACTTTCTTGGGCTGGGCTAGGCTGGGCTGCCCTGCTGGGAAGTAAGACTTGTAAAAGTCAGGAGCAGAAAAGGAGGAAAGTAATAGGTGCCTTTTGGAATATTAGATTTGGAAACAGACAGCACTGCATACACTTCAGCTGGTAACAGTTAAGCTTCAAGGATAATATATCACGGTTATCTAAACAAGTAACTGAATGAGAAACATTCAGGCAAGACTACTAAAAGTGGTGATCCCTGGACCACTGCTTGTTCATAGGCCATTGACTTACAGCTCTTTGAAAGTTTCCAGGAAAAAAGGAAACAGTTGTAGCCAAAGGGCACAAACATCAGATAGACTGAGAAGAATTGCTGTAAGCACACTCATTCTTTTTTCACTGACTAGTATTTTTGTACAGAGGCAACTTTCATTTCATAGACAAAACCTTCTAATGCAGTGTTTTTCAACCTTTTTTGAGCCGCGGCACATTTTTTACATTTACAAAATCCTGGGGCACACCACCAACCAAAATGACACAAAATGACACTCTAACACCGTAATACATAGAGTTAATGTGTTTTTAAAATATATTTATACACTCAGTGTGAAACCTGGGCCTGTTTCGATGAACTCAACATAGATATCCTGGCAGGAATGGCAGAAAGACACAAACTTCCCACACAGAACTCCCATAACCAAGAGAAAATGCTATAAGAGTTTGGTGGGCATTGACCTTGGGTTTTGGAGTTGTAGTTCACCTATATCCAGAGAGCACTGTGGACTCAAACAATGTTGGATCAGGACCAAACTTGGCATGAATACTCAATATGCCCAAATATGAACGCAGATAGAGTTCAGGGGAAATAGACCTTGACATTTGGGAGTTGTAGTTGCTGGGATTTATAGTTCCCCTACAATCAAAGACCATTCTGAACCCCACCAATGATAGAACTGGGCCAAACTTCCCACACAGAACCCCCAGGAGGCAAGAGGAGGTCTCTCCTTGGGGAAAGGGAGGTGGGCCTTCCCAATGCATGGAGAGGGAGAGACCAAGTAGACAACGGCTGGGGGGGGGGGTGTTTGTAATTTTGTGCCTTTATTGAGGTAGGTTTCTTAGGGTTTTTATACTTCAACACACTAGACTCCCCCCCCCCCCCCTTCCTGGAGGTTCCAATTTGCCCCGGCACACCTGATGATCGCTCACGGCACACTGGCTGGGAAACACTGTTCTAATGAAGCAATAATTAGATTGCCCTTTCAGTTGAAACAATGTACATTTGAAAAGGTTTCCTATAGATTTAACCATTAACCTGAGGAGTAGTATGTGATTAGTTACTTGTTTCCAAATAATCACAACTACAGTCCATTCAGTTTTTGACCAGACATATCTTTTTTAAAAAAATTTAAAAGTTTTTATTGTAGTTTCAAACATTAAAAGTGTCACAATCACCGACTTAGAACTGCCCCTTTAACACACACACGGAGACGTAGCAAAGGCTAACTATGTTTATTGAATATAAGCAAGTCCAAAAAGCAATTCACTTAATAAAGTTCATAAAATAAAGCAATCAGCACGAAGCTGCAGTTCAGTGAAGTAAGCAAAGTTCCAAAAGGTATATTCAAAGACAAGCGTGGTAAAAAGCTTGGCAAGGCTCCCGGATTCACTCCAGAACGTAGCAAGGGATCCGCACCAATGCGAATCCAATACAAGGCAAGGTCTTGGTTCAAGGCGAGCCAAACTAGGCTCCAAGATTCACTCCGCTTCAACGCCCTTCAGATCAGACGTGGCCGGAGAACTGAGGATCAGTTCCCACGGGGCCGTTCTTAATCCCTCGGCCTGGAACCCCGACGATCTAGGGCCCGGCGTCTCCAGTCTCTACTTTCCGAACGGTGACGGTCTAGGGACAGATGCCAGCTCCTCCTGCCCTCCTCTATGTCCCTGCGCCTGTTGTGAGAACGGCCCCGCTCAGCCAGCCTAGTATCGCTATCTTCCTGAGAAGCAGCCTCCCCCGGACTTTCCCAGCCGCTAGCCTCCATCTGCTGCTCGGCTAGCTCTTGGGAACCTCGGCCGTTTGGGAATTCATAACTATCTCCGCTGTCTGCTTCGCTGCCTCCCATCTCCACCTGGTCCGCTCCTTCCCCGGGAGAATGCTCCCACCCGGGATCCCAGGCTAAGCTCTCTGCAGGTGAACTGGGCAAAGGCACGGCTGACCAATCTTGCTCTGGGCCTTCCAATTCATCCTCCGAGTCCCCTCCAGCCCGTGCGGGTCCCAATGCCAACGGGACCCCCGGTACGTCACCCCCCCCCCAGTGGCACGAACGGGCCCATGGGTGCTACAAAAAGAAACATATAACACAATGACATTACATCAGAAGGGAGGGGAAAAAAGGGGGGGGGGGGAGAGTAGTAGGGGTGTAGGGCTAACAGAAACCAAAAAAAAAAAAAAACAACAACGGGGGACGGGGAAAGGGGGACGGGGGCAAGTGAGAAGCACAATACATGGGGGTTGGGGAGTACTTTGGTTCTTCTAAGGCAGTGCTGTCCAACATCTACCGGACCAGGGGCCTGATTGCCGGTCACTGATGACTTGGGGGGCCGAAGGGTCTGGCCCCGCCCCCGGCTCCGCCCCTCCCCAGCTCCGCCCCCTCCCCAGCTCCACCCCCCCATACTCAATATGCCCAAATGTGAACACTGGTGGATTTGGGGGAAAATAGACCTTGACATTTGGGAGTTGTAGTTGCTGGGATAAGTAGTTCGCCTACAATCAAAGAGCATTCTAAACCCCACCAATGATGGAATTAACCAATCTTGGCACACAGAACTCCCATGACCAACAGGAAATACTGGAAGGCTTTGGTGGGCATTGACCTTGAGTTGTGGAGTTGTAGTTCACCTCCATCCAGAGAGCACTGTGGACTCAAATAATGTTGGATCTGGACCAAACTTGGCATGAATACTCAATATGCCCAAATGTGAACACAGATGGAGTTGTGGGAAAATAGACCTTGACATTTGAGAGTTACAGTTTCTGGGATTTATAGTTAACACACAAACAAAGAGCATCCTGAAATCTTGCAACAATGGAATTGAACCAAACTTGGCATATTGAACTCTCATTACCAACAGAAAGTACTGAAAGGGTTTGCTTGGGAACTGACCTTGAGTTTTGGAGTTGTAGTTCACCTACATCCAGAGAGCACAATGTTGGATCAGGCCCAAACTTGGCATGAATACTCAATATGCCCAAATATGAACAGGAGAAGGAAGGAAAGGAGGGGAAGAAGAGAATGATGGAGGGAGGAAAGGGGGAGGGAAAGTGAGAAGGAAGAAAAGATAAAAGGGTGGCAGGAAAGAAAGGTGAAAAAGAGGGGCAAGGAGGGAGGGAGAACAGTTGAAAGGAAGGACGAAAGGGTGGATGGATGGGTGGGTGGAAGGAAGGAGAACGAGAGGGGACGAAGGGAGGGAGGGAGGACGAAGGGTGGGTGGATGGATGGGTGGGTGGAAGGAAGGTGAAAGAGAGGGGAGGAAAGATGGAAGAAAAGAGGGAGGCGAGAGCCCGGCGAACTCCCTCCCCCCCCCCCCGCAAGCCTAGATGGCGCGCGGGGAAGCAAGAACCGGGCGCTCGCTTCCCCCGCTTGCCATCGAGGCTTGCAAGGGGTGGGTTCGCCCGGCTCTCGCCTCCTTCTGGTCAGAGGGAGGCGAGAGCCCAGCGAACCCCGCAAGCCTGGATGGCGCGCGGGAAGCAAGCGCCGGTTCTTGCTTCCCCGCATGCCATCCAGGCTTGCGGGCGCTGGGGGCTTCACTGGGCTCGCCTCCTCTGACCAGAAGGAGGCCCGAGCCGGGCGAACCCTCGGCAAGCCTGGATGGCGCGCGGAAAGCGAGCGCCCGGTTCTTGCTTCCCCCGCACGCCATCCAGGCTTGCGCTGGGGTTCACCGAGCTCTCGCCTCCCTCTGACCAGAAGGAGGCCAGAGCCCGGTGAACCCCCGCAAGCCTGGATGGCGCGCGGGGGAAGCAAGAACCGGGCGCTCGCTTTCCCCGCGTGCCATCCAGGCTTGCCGGGGGGTTCGCCTCGGCTCTGGCCTCCTTCTGGTCAGAGGGAGGCGAGAGCCCAGTGAAGCCCTCCCCCACGCGCAAGCCTGGATGGCATGCGGGGAAGCAAGAACCGGGCGCCGCTCCCCGCTTGCCATCCAGGCTTGCGGGGGTTCGCCCGGCTCTGGCCTCCTTCTGGTCAGAGGAGGCGAGAGCCCGGTGAACCCCCCCCCTCCGCAAGCCTGGATGGCGTGCAGGGGACGCAAGAACCGGGCGCCCGCTTTCCTTGCGCGCCATCCAGAAGGCTTCCCTGGGGCGGAGAGAGGGACGGAGGGTACGAGGCAAGGAGGAGGAGCTGGCTCCTTTCCTTCTCCCTGCCCCGCCTCCCGGCCGTTGTTTCCAATTTTTTAAAAAAAATTAATTATTTCAGGAGGGTAGCGGGGCTGTGTCCAACAGGCTGGGGGCCGTGTACGCCCCGGGCCACCTGTTGGACAGCCCTGTTCTAAGGTTTTATTTCAACTTGCGGTTACATTCTTAATCTTCGTCCGCCTCTTTGTCGATCGACTAATTATGCCTATAAAGAAATACAGGTGTGGTGTGATATTCAATACCCTTATTGCATCCACGTTACTTATGTCTATAAGTTATATGCGGTATCTCCCGGCTTCTCTTGCCCTTACGTTTATAATTATTTACATGTGTTGGTCTTTGGGGCCCATCGAGATTGAGCGGAGCTTTGACCTTTTAATTCCAATTCAACACTAGGTCTATCTTGTGTTCCCTCTTAAAATAGTTTTGCACTATTGACCAATCTGTTTTCCTTGTCGGGTTTTGCTCGGTGGCTTTAAGTTCTTCTGTCATCCACTCCATCTGAGCGGATTCTATTACCTTATCAAGCCATTCATCTTTCCCTGGTTCGCTGGCAGATTTCCAATATCTGGCATACACCAGTTTGGCTGCTGTGGTTATGGCCAGAAATATACGTTTTTCGTTGGGGTCGAAGCTTGGATTCATGATTCCTAATAAAAACAGGTCTGGTTTTCTTTCTATGTTTTTTAAAAAGATTTTGTTTAATTCTGTATTTATAGTTTTCCAATACTTTTGGGCTTTCAGGCATAGCCACCATAGGTGGAAGAAGGTTCTGCTCCGGGCCCCACAGTTCCAGCAATCTGTTTTGACGTTCCTGTATATTTTGGCTAATTTATTGGGGGTCAGGTACCACCTGTATAATATTTTAATCCAGTTTTCCTTATACTTGTAGCAAACGGACTAGTTTGCATTTTTTTTTCCAAATGGCTTGCCAGGTGTTCCATTTTATCTTATAGCCAATGTTTCGTGACCACTTCTTCATGTGGTCTTCTAGTTTTGGGACCTTTTGGATTAGCTGACTATAGATCTTTCTTACTAGGTTTTTATCTGGTCCTAGCAGAACCTTCACCAACTCTTCCTGGTCACATTCAAACCCTCTTTTTGAATCTAATTTGAACTTTTCGGCGAGTTGGTAATATGGTAGCCAGCCCATCGCTCTGCCTTCTGCTGTTAGTACTAAAACCAAGCAAATCAGGATTCAAAAGGGGTAAGGCAAGGCTGTCCACTATCCCCGCTGCTGTTTATTCTGATATTAGAAATGTTATTAGAAGAGATTAGAAGAGACGAGACTCTGAAAGGGTTAAGAATTAAAGGTGAGGCAATCAAAATACAGGCCTTAGCAGACGACTTGGTGCTGATCGTGGAAGAACCAAATACACTATTGCCTAGGTGGCTGGAGACAATCGAGAAGTTTGGACGGCTGGCAGGATTTAAAATAAATAAAACAAAAACACAGATGATGGCATTAAATCTAACAGGGACTGAGAAGCTCGACCTCGAGGCAAAAACGGAATTGGCTATAGTAAATTATAAAAATTATAATTATAAAAATAAAAAATAATTTATAAAAATAAAAATTATAATTATAAAAATAATTACAACGGGACGTGGGTGAATATCAAAGGCGAATTTGATAACTGGTCCAAGCTAAACTTATCTTTCCTTGGGAGAGTCGCGGCAGTGAAAATGATGGCCCTTCCTAAAATGAATTTTCTGTTTGCAACGCTCCCGATCATTAAAAAAGACTCCCAATTTAACATCTGGGCGAGGGACATCTCCAGATTCATCTGGGGTGGAAAAAAGCCGAGAGTCAGATTGAAATTACTCCAAGAAAACAAAGTCAATGGAGGTCTCGGCGTCCCGGACCTGAGGAGATACTTTGAGGCAAACTGCTTGGCGTGGGTCGGAGCTTGGATAAAATTAGAGGATAATAGATTAATGAACTTAGAAGGATATGACCTTAAATTCGGGTTCCACGGTTATTTGGGATATAATAAAGTATCAGTGGACAAAAATTTTAAAAACCATTATATTCGAGACCTGTTAATCAGAATCTGGCACAAACATAGACCCAAAATCATTCCAAAACCTCCACCTGGCTCTCGCCGGTGGAGGCATTCCGAATTAGACAACTGAAAGACATGAAATGGTATACTTACAAGGAACTACTATATTGGAATGGTCTCAACTATGCACTCAAAAGCAAAGAACAACTAACAGCAGAAGACCAGACATATCTTTGAGTGGAAATTCTCAAATCTAACACATCAAAATTCAGGTGCTCTTACATTTCCCCTGATGAGGAATATACTTATCAATTGTTTTCAACAAATTGGATCAGCAGGACTTTATAGCCTGTAATTAAATATAGACATTCATGAGAGCATAATGACCTACATTGAATATTGTACTAATTGCCTAAAAATCAAACCCCTCTTTTCCTTCTCCCTTGGAACCCTCTGCGGGCCCTTTCACACAGGTCCAAAACCCAAGACAAATTTCGGAATAACCTGAGGTGTCCAAACAACAACTCGGGTTAATCCGGATTAACCCAATGTAAATCGGGATTTTTCCATTTATTCTAGATTTTTAAATAAAAAAACACCTGAAAAGATCTGGACCTTATCAGGTGTTGGGCCCATGGGGATTTACTTTTGGAACTACCTTCTGCAATCCTGAGGGCCAACCCCCTTACCATCCCAGTTACTGGGCTTTAAGAGCCGGAAGGAGAAGGGTGGCACTCTCACCTTCCCTCCCAGCCTCATGTTTCTTATGTAAACTTACTGGGGGGGGCTGCATTCTCAAGCCCCTCAGAGAAAACTTCTAATGCAGGGGTGCTCACATTTTTTCAGCATGCAAGCTACTTATAAAACAACCAAGTCAAAATGATCTACCTACCCACTACTCAGAGAGCCATAAAAGCAAAATATTTGGAAATGTATTTCAGTGAGAGCCATATAATATATTTTAAGCCTGAATTCAACTAAATGTGAGTATAATAAGTCCCTGAATTTATTCATAATAATAATGATAATAATAATATTCATTCAGCCTCTGCTAATAATAATAACAACAACAACAACAATTGGTTCCTAGAGTAGGAGGAGACCTCCAGGGCCATCCAGTCCAACCTCCTTCTGCCATAAGGGAAAAACACAATCAAAGCATTCCTCACAGATGGCCATTCAGCCTCTGATAATAATAATAATAATAGCAACAACAGCAACAATGGGTTCCTAGAATAGGAGGAGACCTTCATCCAGTCCAACCTCCTTCTGCACCTGGGCGGCGTCGGGAGCCTGCGGGGCGGGACTGAGCCTTCCTCCCACCCTGCCTGCGATCTACCAGGACGCCCTACGCAATCTACCAGTAGATCACGATCTACCTAATGAGAAACCCTGTTCTAATGTATCAAAATGACACATCAGGAGCTCTGAAAAGGGAAGGGGGAGTTTTCCCCCTCTACAAAGCTTCTGACATGTCATTTTGCATCAGAAGCTTTATCCAAAGGGTCTGAGGATGCAGCCAGGCCCCTCCAGTACAGGATAAACGGGGGCTGGGGGTTGGCTAGATGCCCTCCCGAATTGACCTCTGGTCGACCCAAAAGGGCATGTAATCCGTCCGTCCCCCCAGGGAAAACCTGGGATTTAGGCCCTATGTGTGGCCTAAATTGCAAAAGAAACCACAATTTTAAATCCCGGTTTCTTTCACAATGTGGGCCTGTCTGGAAGGACCCTGCACTGCCTCAAAACAAGTTCCAAATGTTTCCCCAGCTAACCAGAATGAAGCTGCAAGGAACTGGGAGGGGGCATTCGACCTTTCACTAGTGGTGCTGACTCACTATTCTTCTAGTGGAATCACTTTACTGGATACAAGTAAATATAAGGGCCTACCATCAGGTATGAAAAGTCCATGTAAAACCCAAAACTCATTAAAAAAAACTTCAGTGTAGTTCTTCTAGATCCAGAAGAGGCTATTATTATTATTCTGCGGGATACCAATAATTGAGGATATAGCACACATATTATTTGATTGTAAATTGTATCAGAAGGTGAGAGACTTCTACCTCGGTCCGTATATCAAACAGACAATGTATTAGGAAACTCATATCAGAACAACATATTTTATGTGTGGCCAAGACCCAAAAATAACATATAAAACAGCTATTAATATAAGCAAAATGATACGTTTGAGAACCAGCTATGTGGGGCTGATCAGGGTAAATTGTAAGGGTGATAATGAAATATGATGTATATACTCAGTTTTATCATATTTATTTATTGTTATTAAGTGTCTTATTTTAACTTACTACATAGAGTGCAATCAAGTCTTATCAAGCCTTGTTGTTTGGTTTGGTATTGTGATATGGCCTAAGGGCTAATCAATAAATTATTATTATTATTAAAACAAGAAGTAATCTCAAAATCAAATCACAGTTAATTCCCAAGTATTAAAAGACCTCTTCTAGGCCTAAAACAGCCAATAAAGGGTCAAAAGCATATCAAAATTGTGTCTCCTGACTGATAGGTAACGTGGGAGCATTTTCTGTTTCGAGGGGTTTTTATGATATTGCATTACTTCCCCAGCCCACAAAAAAATGGAAACTCTTGGAAAACCCTGAAAACTTCAAGAAATGATCTTACAGGGTTGTATGCAACTCCTGGTCCACATATTCCCTCACCTCTCTAGCCACAGCCCAACTTAAAAGAATGGATAAGAAAATGCACTCTTGCCAGCTTTCTTTGGCCATTACTTTCTCTCTCTTTTTAAGGAAAAAGACACAACATGTGCACTGCCAGGGGGAAAAAAACCATCCAACTCCAGAATAACATCTGAATAACTCAAAAATGCAAGTCAAGCAAGAGTTGAATTATTGTTAGCTGATTTTTTTTATAATGACACATTATAAAATAAATCAATAGTCTGGTATCCTCTACAACAGTGTTTCTCAACCTTCCTAATGCTGCGACCCCTTAATACAGTTCCTCATGTTGTGATGACCCCTAACCATTATTTTCATTGCTACTTAATAACTGAATTTTTTGGGGGGTTGCTTTTGTCATTTGGAAGTTTCTGGGATTTATAGTTCACTTACAATCAAAGAGCATTCTGAACTCACCAAGAATGGAATTGAACCAAACTTGGAACACAAAACAACCATGACCAACAGCAAATACTGGAAGGGTTTGGTGGACATTGACCTTGAGTTTGGGAGTTGTAGTTCACCTACACCCAGAGAGCACTATAGACTCAACGATTATGGATCTGAACCACACTTGACACGAATCCTCAATAAACCCAAATGTGAACACTGGTGGAGTTTGGGGAAAATAGATCTTAACATTTGGGAGTTGTAGTTGCTGGGATTTATAGTTCACCTACAATCAAACAGCCCCTTGCACCTCACCAATGATAGAATTGGCTCAAACTTCCTACACAGAACCCTCATGCCTTGAAGGGACTAGCCTCCATTCCACCTTACACTTTCCCTCACCCACACATGCGCATCATGCTGCCATGCGCCAAGCACGCCTGCTCTCCCTCCCTGCTTGAGTCTCAGAAACAGCCCTGGGAGGCCTGCCAATCACCGCAGAGTAGAGCTTTAGGTGGGAGAATTCACAGTCTGTCTCCAAAAGAAAGAGAAGGACAAGCAGAGAGATCTTCAACCTTCTCTGCCAAAGGGCTTCCTAAGACCATCATAAGTACTGTATATGTTTTCTGATGGTCTTTGGCGACCCCTCTGAAACCCTCTCGCGACCCCCTGGGGGTCCCGACCCCCAAGTTGAGAAACACTGCTCTACAATCTCAGAACTTAATAGAATGCACTCATTTATTTCCGTCAGACAAAGACATTCTTCATAATCTCTATCACTACTTTTCAGAAGAGTATCACTGTTCACCAATGTTTCAAATATACATGAAATAACTGTAAAACATTAAGACACCTTTCCTAACACATAATGTGAAGTTATCAATGTCAAGATAAAGATGGTGAAACAAAACAAAATACCTGACATTCTCAATAAGGACACTGTTAGAACATGCTACATGAAATAGTGGTTTGATATATGAATACACCCACACAGATCGCAAGGCAGTTTGGTCCCCAATAGCCTCCCAGAAGTGGAAGGTGCTCTCCGTCATCTTATATTGATTTAATGTCAAAAGTCAGTCAAGTTCTGGATTTTCTTCTCACATATACACACTCCCAAAAAATCCCTGAACCTATTTAAAGATTTAATGATATATAAGATAATGCCCATGGGGAGGAATTCTTCCTGGTTGTTTGAGGATCTTGTGTAAAAGGGGGGGGGGATAAAGTGGGGAGGCAAATTTTGACAGAATTATGAGGCCATTAAAGAATTCCAGGAACGTTGAGGAATGCGAAAGGAACAAACACAGCTAAGGTATATAATAAACAGTCATAGACACTGTTATATCAAAATTCATTTCAATCAACAATATGTAGTACACAATATAGAGAACCGCATCAAAAGTACATAGCAATATATCAAAACATATCCCAAAATTACATAGATTCCATACAAAATGGTCAGCATGAACAGTGAAAAGCAATCAATAGGCATATAACATAATCCGTGAATGAAAGCATCAAAAGGCCATCCAAAATACAATCACGGGTTATCAAGACGCTGTAAGGTCCCGTCCTAATACAATACAACCTGAGTAGGCCAAGGGCGGGAACCCAGAACGAGGAGAATTCCTAGGGGCAGTAAGCCCCAAGTAAAGCCCGAATTCGGGTGGCGAAACGAGTGATACTTCCGGGGTCCTGCTAGAGCCGCTGATGCGCTGGTGATGCGAGATGCGGGCACCACCCTCAGGTGTGCCTCTAGGGATGCTGGTAAATGTAGTTCCAAATAGTAAACAGAAAGCAGGGACGCCCGGGCTCAGCTGATGCGAGCGGCGCGAAGAAGAACTCAAGTCCCCGCACGACAACCTCCAAAGGACGCGCAATGCGGGGACCAGCCTGACGGCGGGGAGCTCACTTAAGTGCCGGCAGCAGGCCGTTTCGTCCTTAACAAAGGACTTCCTCAGAGGCAGCGATAATAGGGAGTGACGTCCTCACATGTATAATATCATCAGGAGTCTTCTAATAGTCGCGGAGGACGGACCATTCCATTCAGAGGACGGGACCTTACAGCGTCTTGATAACCCGTGATTGTATTTTGGATGGCCTTTTGATGCTTTTGATGCTTTCATTCACGGATTATGTTATATGCCTATTGATTGCTTTTCACTGTTCATGCTGACCATTTTGTATGGAATCTATGTAATTTTGGGATATGTTTTGATATATTGCTATGTACTTTTGATGCGGTTCTCTATATTGTGTACTACATATTGTTGATTGAAATGTATTTTGATATAACACTGTCTATGACTGTTTATTATATACCTTAGCTGTGTTTGTGCTTTATCGCAGTACTGCCCCCTGTCTTTCTCGAATGCGGAAGGAACAACAAGGGATGCTGGGAACGCTGAGAGATTAGGAGTGCGTCAGCTCCCCCTGGTGGCCAGAGTTTGCCTCTGTTCGTCTAAATGTGTGTATGTGGAAACGGCAGGGATTGTCTGCTAAGTATGTGTACCTGTAATCCGCTCTGAGTCCCCTTCGGGGTGAGTCCTTCCTGCGCGGACGTAGCCAGCGAGTTGAATGGCTAGGCCAAACATCTAGGAAATCTCTCCTCGAGTGCGGAGTGCCCCAAGGCGCTATATTATCACCAATGTTGTTTAACATCTATGTTCGGCCGTTGGCTGGTATAGCCCGGAGCTTCGGCCTAGGGTGCTACCAATATGCCGATGACACCCAGCTCCTACTGAAACTGGAGCCTGGTGCAACCGGTGCCCGAAAAACTTCACTCGAGGCCTAGAAGCAGTGACAAAATGGCTCCGCGCCCACAAACTTAAAATAAATCCATCAAAGACGGAGATCTTATGGCCGGGCCGCCAGAACCACCTTTCTCGCTGCCCCCCTTTGAAGGGGAACCGCTGATTCCATCCCCCTCAGTAAAAAGCCTTGGTGTTATCCTGGACTCCAAATTGTCGATGGAGGCCCAGGTTGCCTCCACGAGCAAAAGGGCCTTCTTCCACCTGCGCCAAGCGAGACAATTGGCGCCCTATCTTCCGACGGAAGCGCTAGCTACAGTAATCCATGCCACGGTTACATCAAGGCTGGATTACTGTAACGCTTTGTATGTAGGTCTACCCGGTCACTAACCCGCAGGCTCCAGATTGTGCAGAACGCGGCCGCCAGGCTTCTCACAGGAACATCGATGAGATGCCACATTACACCATCTCTGCAGCGCCTGCACTGGCTGCCCGTTGAGTATAGAGCCTTACACAAGACCTTGACCTTGGCTTTCAAAGCCCTACGGGGCCGGGGCCCAACATACCTAAAAGACCGCCTGTTGATGCCTGCTTGCTCAAGGACCCCGCGGCCAGCAAACAAGAACCTTCTTCACGTACCAGGCTTGAAAGAGGCCCACCTGGAGACCACGAGACGGAGATCGTTCTCCGTTGTGGCCCCCCGTTCTTTGGAACTCGATGCCACCGGACCAGAGAGCCTCCCTCGACCTGCCCCAGTTCCTGACCGCTCTGAAGACCTGGCTATTTAGGGAAAGCCCATGGTTAATGCAGAACCAGGAACTCAAATACCGAGCCTGGCCCCTGCATCTAACCACTGAATATTTTAATCTAGTTTTAAATATTCTATTTTAATTGTGGAATTTGTTGTGTGTAAGTCGCCCGGAGCACTAACGTGGAGGGCGACTCAGAAATAATAAAGTCAGTCAGTCAGTCAGTCAGTCAGTCAGAAGAGCGGAATATAAATAAAGTAAATAAATAAAATAAATAAATATCCCCTTCATCAAAATCTCTTTGAAAACTGAAATACTTGATGAATGCCCTGACATAAAATAAGCTGAAGTGCTCAGAATTCATGTGCACACTGCTCAATCATCCTCGTTCTTCCACCAAGTGTAAGGCTAACCAGAAATTAATGAAGAAGCAAACATTCCCCATTACATCTGAATAAAGAATCCTGGTTTATCACTCTCCTAACTTACTAGAAGTCTGAAGAAAGGTTTGAAGTTGTTTCCCTATTTAATCCTGGTTTGTTAGAGGAGAAGCAAGCTAAAACCTAATTTCAGAAATAACCGGAAACATTTGTTTCCTTATTAATTTCTGGCTAGGCTACCAAAGAACTTAAAGCAAGTGATTACATAGCATGCACAAACAGAGTGGCTCATGAATAATGAGCCAGAATTCTTAGAAATGGCGGCTATCACATCTGAATACAGCCAGTGTCTATTTGATTACTCGATCTAGATATCTGATGACTTTCTCAAAAAAATCTAAAAGCTTAGTAAGGCAAAACCAAACTTTTGGGAAACTTATCTCTTTGATCTTTAGGCCAGATTATAACAATAGATATTCAAGCTCATTTACATGTCATTTCCTGGATATTTCTTTGATTTTTTTTTTTAAAGAAACTGGTGCCATGCTGACAATTTTTCAGTCCTCAAGTTGAGAGACCAAACTTCAGGTCAAGTCACATGCCATATTTACTCTAATATAATGCTCACCTTTTTTGGCTAAATTATCTTCCACAATTTATGGTGTGCATTAGATTCACACACACACACACACATATTTATCTATCTATCTTCTATGTATATAATAAAAGTCAGTGTTTGCGGAGGTGCGGAGGGCGGGAGGTGCGGAGGAATATGTGACAGCGTTTCAATAGGTTGCCACTATGGGATTATTTGCATAAAGGACTCTGGTTGGCCAGCCTCAGAACTCCAACATTCTACGGCCCCAGACAGAGGGGATTGGTTGCCACTAAAATGGTATTTGTATAAAGGACTCCGATTGGCCATCCACAGTCCAACATTCTAAGGTGTGGCAGAGAGAAAAGGAAAGGCAGGCATGTAGCCGGGGGGAGCTTAGGGGCTTCAGCCCCCCCCCAAATTCTCTGGGTGGTCCGCGAGAAGGCCTTACTGGTACATTATTTAAACTGTTCTGTTTATTCATATCATGATCTGATCACCATGCTCGTTATATCCCACATTCATGGGGTTATTGGGATAACAATACAAAAGGTTTGGTAGGGTAGTCCCTCTCTTACTCAGACTCAGCCCCTCCCGAATCAAACTCAGCCCTCCCCAAATCAAAATCCTGGCTACGGCCCTGCCTCAGGCAGTCAGACACTGCGGCCCACAGCAGTGACGGATCAGGACCAAACTTGGCACACAGGGGCCCAATGGCCCACTTCACAAAGCGACCCTTACCCAATGACCAATACAGACCAAAATTAGCACACAGAGCCCCCTTGACACACTCTACAACCTGGTGCTGTTTCAAGGAGGATGGACCACAGATGATGGGACTTGAAACACCTTCACTCACCTTCTGAGACCGCTGCAACCCTCATCCAAAGAATGATCAAGACCAAATGTGACTCACAGAGCCCCCATGACCCACTCTACATCCTGGTGCTGTTTGGAGGGGGGTGGACCATGGCCAATGAGAGTTGCAGTACCTTCACTAAGTTCCTGAGACCACTCCAAGCCACATAAACATCTAATAGGAACCAACCTTGGCACACAATGCCTTCCTAAAATAACCCAGGCACCGCCGGGTCCCCAAGCTAGTGTATATATAGGGGGGGGGGAGTCAATGTTTGTATGTATGTGGAGGTGTGGATATGTGGTAGCTTTCTGATTGGTTCGCACTTTCACAGACCACTGTGACCAGCACAGGTGACGGATCTGGACCAAATTTGGCATACACAACCCCCATGACCCCCTTTACGTCCTGGTGAGTTTTGGGAGAGGGTGGACAAAGGATGATGGTATTTGTAGTACTTTCAAACCCTTTGGTTCACACAGACCACTGTGGCCCCCAACAAAGACCGATAAAGACCAAATTTAGCACAGAGAGCCCCCATGACTCACTCTACATCAGTGGTTCCCAAAGTGGACGGTACCACCCCCTGGTGGGCGGTGGGGTGATCTAGGGGGGCGCTGGAAGGCCCAGGTGAATTTGGGGGGCGCTGAACCCCTGTAAGGGGGGCGGTGGGGGGCGGTGGCGTGAGCCAGGTGACAGGCTACCATCCAGCTCTGTGTGTCTCTCTCTCTTCTTCCCTCCTCCTCCTCTCGCCAAGCAAGGGAGAATAATAATAATAATAATAATAATAATAATACCTTTGGGGTTCCCTTCCAACTGGTTGAGTCTTATAACAATAATAATAATGTCCTTCAACATATTTAGTGGAACATGGATTCAGTGCGGTAACCAATTTATTATCAAAAAAAGAAACCGATAGCAAATTAGTCAATCGCGGTGATTTGAGATGACTGCTGACGAAAATAGAGCCGAGGATGACTAGATTGGTAGCAGCAGGCCAGGTTCATCCTTCTCATTGAGATGATTTCGAATGTTTTAACTTTTTTTGTTTTACTTTTCTATTCTAAGTTCAAGAAATAGTTTCATAATTTCAAACTTCAATGTTTCTAATTTACAACTTTCTTTATTATATTTTACGAAAAAGGTAGAAATACCGTGTTTCCCCGAAAGTAAGACAGCGTCTTACTTTCTTTCCCAAAAGTCCCCTACGTCTTACTTTCGAGTACACGGCTTCATTAGGCGACGGTAAGCTGTACCCCGTTGCCACGCCCCGCCAAGCGCCGCTGCGCTGCTGCCCGTCACGCCCGCCGCCGCAACCGGCCCATCGGCGCGGCACACCTCCATGGCGCACCTCCTGCCAGGCCTCAAGGAAGGGTGGGGGAAGAGAGCAGAGCGCGTGGCAAGCGGCTGCGTCAGAGTGACGCGTCGCGCTACCACGCCCCTGGCTCTCTTTCCCCACCCTTGGAGGGAGGAGAGGAAGAGCGCCATGGGCGGGGAGAAGGGACGACGCGTCAGAGTGACGCAGCGCCGCTTCTCCCGCCCATGGCGCTCTTCCTCCTCCCTTTCAAGTGTGGGAAAGAGAGCCATGGGCGGGGAGAAGGGACGACGCGTCAGAGTGACGCAGCGCCGCTTCTCCCGCCCATGGCGCTCTTCCCCACCCTTCCTTGGAGGCCTGGCAGGAGGTGTGCCGCGGAGGTGTGCTGATGGGCCGGTTGCGGCGGCGGCGGTGGCGGCGGCGAGGAGGAGGTATGTCTTACATACGGGGTACGGCTTACATTAGCCGACCCCTCTGACACCCCCGATACGTCTTACAATCGGAGGTGTCTTACTTTCGGGGAAACACGGTATTAATACATATATCTTTCTGTTTAATTGCTATTAAAAAAATTAAAAAAATAATTTCTAGGGGGCCGTGAATAACTTTTTTTCTGGAAAGGGGGCAGTAGGCCAAAAAAGTTTGGGAACCACTGCTCTACAACCTACTGCAGTTTGGGGGAGGGAAGACCACAGATGATGGGACTTGAAGTACCTCCACTCACTTCCTGAGACCGCTGCGACCCTCACCCAATAACTGATCAAGACCAAACTTAGTACACATAACCGCCATGCCCCCCTTTACGTCCTGGTGAAGTTTGGGCGAAGAAGACAATGGATGATGGGATTTGTAGTACTTTCCAACCCATTGGTTCCCACAGACCACTGTGGCCCCTAACAAAGACCGATAAAGACCAAACTTGGCACACAGAGTCCCCATGACCCACTCTACATCCTACTGCAGTTTGGAGGAGGGAAGACCATGGATGATGGGATTTGAAGTACCTCCACTCACTTCCTGAAACCGCTACGACCCTCACCCAATGACTCATCAAGACCAAAATTAGCACACAGAGCCCCTATGAACCACTCTACATCCTGGTGCAGTTTGGGAGAGGACGGACCACAGATCATGGGTCTTGTAGTACCTTCACTCGCTTTCTGAGACTACTGCGACCCTCATCCAATTACCAATAAAGACTAAACTTGGCACACAGAGCCTAGATGACCCATTTTACATCCTGATGCAGTTTTGAGTAGGACGGAGCACGGATGATGGGACTTGAAGTACCTTCACTCACTTTCTGAGACCACTGCAACCCTCATCCAATTACCAATATAGACCAAACTTGGCACAAAGAGCCCACATGACCCATTCTACATCCTGGACCAGTTTCGAGTAGGATGAACCATGGATGATGGGACCTGAAGTACCTCAAGTTACTTCCTGTGACCGCTGCAACCCTCATTCAATGACCGTTTACGTCATTGTGAGGTTTGGGGGAGGACAGACAATGGATGATGGGTTTTGTAGTATTTTCCAGCCCTTCGGTTCCCACAGACCTCTGAAGCCCCCAACAAAGACCGATAAAGACCAAACTTGCCACACAGAGCCTCCATGTCCCACTCTACATCCTACTGCAGTTTGGAGGAGGATGGACCATTGACGATGGGACTCGAAGTACCTCCACTCACTTCCTGAGACCACTGCAACCCTCATCCAATGACTGATCAAGACCAATCTTGGACCACAATGCACCGCCAGGTCCCCAAGATAGTAATATAATAAACTTGACTTTGAAGGAGCTGGGGTGGAGATGGCCGATAGGGAGCTCTGGCGTGGGCTGGTCCATGAGGTCACAAAGAATTGGAAGTGACTGAATGAATAAACAACAACAGCAATATAATAAACTTAGTGCTGACCCAAAGCAAAAGGGGAAGCTAAGTCAAGATCGCCTGGAGCTCCTATTTGAGATATGTCATCTGACCATGGAACACCAGACTGGTATAAGATTGGGAAAGGCATATGGCAGGGTTGTACACTCTCACCCAACCTATTCAACTTGTATGCAGAACAAATCATGTAATGTGTGGGGTTTGACGAATCCAAGGCTGGAGTTAAAATTGCTGGAAGAAACATTAACAACCTTAGATATGCAGATGATACCACTTTGATGGCTGAAAGCAAGGAGGAGCTGAGGAGCCTTCTAACCAAGGTGAAAGAAGAAAGTGCAAAAGCTGGGTTGCAGTTAAACATTAAAAAAAACCAAAATTATGGCAACCGGACTGATTGATAACTGGCAAATAGAGGGAGAAAAAGTGGAGGCAGTGACAGACATTGTATTTCTATCGTGTTTCCCCGAAAGTATGACACCCCCGATTGTAAGACGTATCGGGGGTGTCAGGGGGGTCGGCTAATGTAAGCCGTACCCCGAATGTAAGCCGTACCTGGTCGCCGCCGCCGCAACCGGCCCATCAGCCGCGGCACACCTCCGCGGCGCACCTTTCTGCTAGGCCTCTCCAAGGAAGGGAGGGGAAGAGTCCCAGAGACGTGGCTAAGCGGCGGCTGCGTCAGAGTGACGCGTCACCGCTTAGCCACGCCTCTGGGACTCTTCCCCCTTCGTTGGAGAAATGGGGAGGAAGAGGAAGAGTCCCAGAGGCGTGGCTAGCGGCGACGCGTCACTCTGGCGCGCGCCCTTAGCCATGCCTCTGGGACTCTTCCCCTCCCTTCGTTGGAGAATGGGATAGAGGGAAGAGTCCCAGAGGCGTGGCTAGCGGTTGACGAGTCACTCTGACGCAGCGCCGCTTAGCCACGCCTCTGGGACTCTCCCCCTCCCTTCCTTGGAGAGGCCTAGCAGAAGGTGCCGCGGAGGTGTGCGCGGCCGATGGGCGGTTGTGGCGGCGCGCGGCGTGGGCGTGGCAGCGAGTGCGTCTTTGTTTATATAAGACGTACCCCGAAAGTAAGACGTAGGGGGACTTTTCGGGGGGAAAAGAAAGTAAGACGCTGTCTTACTTTCGGGGAAACACGGTAGGTGCAAAGATTACTGCAGATGCAAACTGCAGCTAGGAAATCAGAAGACGTTTACTTCTTGGGAGGAGAGCAATGACCAATCTCAATAAAATAGTGAAGAGTAGAGACATCACACTGACAACAAAGATCCACATGGTTAAATCTATGATATTCCCCGTAGTAACCTATGGATGTGAGAGCTGGACCTTAGGGATGGCTGAGTGAAGGAAGAGAGACGCTTTTGAACTGTGGTGTTGGAGGAAAGTTCTGAGAGTGCTTTGAACTGCAAGAAGATCAAACCAGTCCATACTACAGGAAATAAAGCCCAACTGCTCGTTGGAGGGAAGGATATTAGAGGCAAAGATGAAGTACTTTGGCCATATCATGAGAAGACAGGAAAGCTTGGAAAAGACAATGATGCTGGGGAAAATGGAAGGAAAAAGGAAGAGGGGCCGACCAAGGGCAAGATGCATGGATGGTATCCTTGAAGGAACTGGGGGTGGCCACGGCCGACAGGGAGCTCTGGCGAGGGTTGGTCCATGAGGTCACAAAGAGTCAGAAGCGACTGAATGAATTAACAACAATAAACAACATCTGTAATTTAATTTCCATGACTCAATGCTATGTAACCCTAGGATTTATACTTTGGTAAGGTATCAGCATTCTTTGGCAGAGAAAGTTTGAGACCTTATAAAACTACATGATTACATACGATTGAGATAGGGCAGGGGTGCTCACACTTTTTCAGCATGGGAGCTACCATATGAAGAACCAAGTTTAAAAGATCACCTGGTGCGCCCACGCGTACGCGCACGCGCACCCACTCCTGCTGCCACCTTCCATCCGCACGGGGCTTCTTTCTTTCTCAGAAATATAAACAATTGACATGCTAAAATACACCCAAGCACCCATTTCTCCCTCCCTGCCATTTTCCCACAGATATAATCAGGCAGAAAGTAAACAGAGAGACCTGGTAGCTGCAAAGCCATTTGTTTCTCAGAAATATAAAGAATGGGACATGCTAAAATACACACAGGCACCCATTTCTCCCTCCGTGCCATTTCCCCACAGATATAATCAGGCAGAAAGTAAACAGGGAGACGTGATAGCTGCAAAGCCATATGTTTCCCAGAAATATAAAGAATGGGACATGCTAAAATACACACAGGTACCCATTTCTCCCTCCCTGGCATATATACACAGATATTATTAGGCAGAAAGTAAGAAGACCGACCTTTGTGCTTCAATTTGGACAGGAAATGGCTCCCAAAGCGTCCTTTTTTCCTTCTCCGTCATTGCTCCTCTTGATGCGCCGCCTGCAGGCTCCAAGTGCGCCTGAGACTCCAAGAGGGAGAATGGGCTCTTCTGCGCATGCACGCGGGCCAGCTGAGCATCGCGTCATCCAACGCTGCCCCCCTCCTTTGCTCTGTGACGACTCTGAGAGGCTGGAGAAGGAGGGAGGGAGGGGGAAAGCGGAAGAGCCAAAGAGGGAGCGGGCGTGGATGCCATCGCATCATCCACGCCGCCCCCTCTTTTGCCCTTCTGCATTCCTCCTCCCTCCGTCCTTCTCCGGCCACTCACAGATGTCACAGAGCAAAGGAGGAAGGCAGCGTTGGATGACGCGGTGCTTAGCGTGCCCGCGCGCATGCGCAGAAGTGCCCATTTTCCCTCTTGGAGTCTCAAGCACGCTTGGAGCGTGCAGGGGCGCGTGAAGAGGACCAACAGCGATTGGCCTGGTCAGGGGCCTAAAGATCACCCGGGTGAGACCCAAAGATCACCCGGGTGATCGCGATCACCGTCCTGAGCACCCCTGAGATAGGGCATTTAAAGTGTCCCCTTGGACAATTTCCTATTTCAGGCTTATTTGAAAATAATTAGTTTTACTTAAATAATTCCCTTATATTAATAATAAAATTGCAATGCTTACTGTCTGTTTTTTGTTTCTTTTACTTAAGTTTGTACTACTTATCACTTGGCAAGACTACATCCTCAGAGTTCACGTCGGACAGCAGGAGTGTGAAGAGAAGGGAAACAAAGATACGATTTCGATCTCACTTTATGAAAATTTGCCCAACAGTAGTATTGGAAATTTCAAAGGCTGCCCCAAGTGAACTCTCTCCTCCCCTCTGTCCCCCACAGAATATACATCAACTGAATATGGGAAGGAATCTATCTATCTATCTATTACATATAATAAAAGTCAGTGTTTGCAGGCGGTGGTGCGGCCGAGCGACCGAGCGAAGGGAGGAATATGTGCAAGCGTTTCGATTGGCTGCCACTGTGGGATTATTTGCATAACGGGCTCTGATTGGCCAACCTCAAAACTCAAACATTCTACGGCCCCAGACAGAGGGGATTGGTTGCCACAGAAATGGTATTTGCATAACGGACTCCGATAGGCCAACCACATTCCACCATTCCAAGGTGACTCAGAGGGAAAAGGAAATGCCTCAGGCAGTCACCAACTGCGGCCCACAGCAATGACGGATCAGGACCAAACTTGGCAAACAGGGGCCCAATGGCCCACTTCACAACCTGGTGTGATTTAGGGCAGGATGGGCCACGAATGATGGGATTTGCAGTACCTTCACCTCATTCACTTCCCAAACAACACTGCAGCCCTATACATAGAGGGAAAATGAAAGGCCTCAGGCAGTCAGCCACTACAGCCCACAGCAATGACGGATCAGGACCAAACTTGGCAAACAGGGGCCCAATGGCCCACTTCACAACCTGGTGTGGTTTAGGGCAGGATGGCCCACGAATAATGGGATATTAAGTACCTTCACCTCATTCACTTCCAAAACAACACTGTAGCCCCTATACATCACAGACCAGGCCCAAAATTGACAACAAGGCATCCTTAACTTGATTTTCCTGACTAGGCCTCAGCACATGGGATATTGTTAGGCTCCCTCAACTTGATTTTCCTGACTAGGCCCCCGGGACTCGCAGTACCTTCACTAAGTTCTTGAGACCACTGCAAGCCACATAAACATCTAATAGGAACCATCCTTGGCACACAATGCCTTCCTCAAATAACCCAGGCACTGCCAGGTCCTCAGCTAGCAGAAAATAAATAGCACCTACAATGAGGGCCTCATAATCTACTAGAGTCAGTCTGTCCCACTGCCTCCTGGTCCCAAGGAGAAGTAGCCTATTGAGTCATATGTCAATATTATTGTGATGTACAGTACTGATAAACAATATTTGAAAAACGTATTTCTTTAGAAAACAGAATTCTAATCCAGGGTTGCCAAACCCATTTTCACTGAGGGCCACATCAGCTTTATGGTTGCCTTCAAAGGTCTGGTTTTAACTGTAAATATAACTAAGTTTCCTTTGTACTGAAAGCCCACAGACCACAAAGTCACACCTTGACTAACACACATATTTACAGTACATACAGAAATCAAAACAACATAAAACAAACACACAAAGGGAAGGTGCTTCGGAGTCTGCACGTAATGTGCATGTACATTAACTAACACTATAAGGATTCTGCTTGGTAACTTCACTCACCAAGAGATGGAATAAATGCCAAACGTTCCCATCACACGCACAAGCTGTGGCATGTTCAGCTTCTTCACACAACAACTACTGAACTACTGTACATCTGCACCAAATGTAAACAGATGACTCTCATGGAACAGAGGATCCAACAATTTGAGGACAGTATTAAGATCCTTAAGGACAGGGCTGCCCAAAAAGTTGACCGCGATCGACTGGTCGATCCCAGGACCGAAGGAGGTCGATCCCAGCCGGATGGGTTACTTCTAGAGGCCATGGCGGCCCTCTCCCCACCTTCAGCCATCCAGGCTTGAGGAGGGTAGTGCCAAGCCAGTAGTAGCTAGTTATGCCATCACTGGCTTGGCACTACCCTCCTCTAGCCTGGAAAAGCTGTGGTAGCGCTAAAGCCAGAGGGGGGGAGGGGGCGGAGCCAGGCTGCGCCAAGCCCCGCCCCTCCCCCAGCTTCAGCGCTACCACAGCTTCTTCAGCCTTGAGGAGGGTAATTTATTTATTTATTTATTATTTATATTTGTGAGTCGCCACTCCCGGGGCGATATACACCATAAATTCAAATTAAAAACAGAATATAAAACATCATAAAACACAGTAAAATACAATAAAAATACACAGCAAGCCAATGGCACAGGTGTGTATAACTACATCAGCATGTGCAGCACAAGGAGGCAGAGTAGCCTACAGATCTCAGCATTATTACTCAAAGGCCTGCCGAAACAGGAGGGTTTTGCATGCCTTCCGCTGTGGTAGAGCTAAAGCCAGAGGGGGCGGAGCCAGGCCACGCCAAGCCCTGCCCTTTCCCCTGCTCCACCCTGCTTCTCTCTCTGTAGATCTTTCTGACTTGGTTTTATTATAAGTAGCTCGTATGCTGAAAAAGTGTGGGCACCCCTGCTTAAGGACATTAAGGAACTCGAGCTCTTCTTGGACACTGCACAACACGCTGTTCTAGATACGCAACCCACATCACAGCAACATGAACATGATAGGGAAGCTTACGGGGAGATCAATTCCAATGTGGACAACACTCAGACTTGGAAGAAGGTCACCCGTAGAAAGAGACACACTACCAGGCAGCACCCTCAGAATACTTCTGCTCAGTTACATAATAGATTCCAAATTCTTACACCACTAACATCTCATCAGGAAACACAAAGCGCCAAGTGAGCTCCGGCTTGCCAGGGACATTAAAAACAATACAAAGAGCTTCTTTGCTTACGTCAGTAGAAAAAAGAAGAACAAGGAGGCAATACGGCCTCTGCAGGGAGAAGATGGGGTTATGCTGACAAGGGATAGGGAAAAAAAGAACTATTTAATGCCTTCTTTGCCTCAATCTTCTCACAAAAAAGAAAGCTGTCCTCAACCACAGCAACATGGAATGAATAAAGGATTAGGGCAGGGGTGGGCAATAATTTTTTCCAAGGGGCCACACGAGAGCCAAAAAATATTATGGAGGGCCACACCTAGAGGCGGAACTACATTCTAATCTACATTATTTATTTATTTATTTACTATATTTACTCTATATTACACATCATTAATATTAACATATTAATATATCAAGAAATATTCATATATTATTAGTATTAATATCATAATTATTATATTATAGTATATATAGACATTATAATATATTGAAATTATAATATAATATAACATTATATTATATTATTTATTATATTATTATATTATTATTATAAAATCATTATATTATAAAATAATAATAAAAACCACTAAAATTGAATTAAATTTAAGAAGACAAGGTGCAAACCAAGATGGAATGGCCCAATGGATCCAGCTCAGAGGATGGCAAAGCGAACCCAGCTGCCACAGCAGAAGAGGAGAACAGAGCAGCAAGCGATTGGAGGCTGCAGGCCTCCGCCCGTTCTCACCCCCATCCGTTCCCCAGCTGATCGCCCTGCTATGGAGTACCTACCATCGCTGGAGGTGATCCGGGCCTGCAGGGGAGGAGTCGGCGATCTGAGGCGGCTGATCACCCTGGCGATCCAGAAAACAATCAAGTCTTCCGGGTCGCCAGGGCGATCAGCCGCCGCAGGTTGCCGACTGCTCCCGCTGCAGGCCCGGATCGCCTCCAGGGATGGCAAGCACTCCAAAGCCGCCACTCCTCTGGCCTCTCTGCCGACACAGGCCCCACAGAGCCCGCGATGGGATGGCGGGAGCGGCATCCCTTCCTCTTGGCCCCGCCCCCGACGCCCTTTTCCCTGGGCCAGACAGAATCAGCTGCCGGGCCGCATCCGGCCCGCAGGCCATAGGTTGCCCGCCCCTGGATTAGGGGAAATCTAACCCCAAATGGGGAAACAAGTTGTCCAGGAATACCTGGTGGCTCTAAATGAATTCAGGTCCCCAGGGCCAGATCAACGACATCCAAGAGTATTGAAGCAGAAGTCATTTCAGAACCACTGGCAGTCATTTTTAGAGTTCTTGGAGAACGGGACAAGTCCCAGCAGATTGGACGAGGGTAAATGTAGTCCCTATCTTCAAGAAGAGAAAAAAAGAGCGACCCAAACAATTACCATCCAGTCAGTCTCAAGTCGGTATAAGGCAAAGATAATTAAGGAAGTCATCTGCAAACATGCGGTCATCACTAATAGTCAACATGGATTTATCAAAAACAAGCCATGCCAGACTAAACTGACATCTTTTTTCGATAGATTTACAAGCTGGGTAGATGCAGGGAACGCCATGGATGTAGCGTATCTGGATTTCAGTAAGGCCTTCGACAAGGTCCCCCATGACCATCTGACAAACAAACTACTCAAATGTGGGCTAGGCAAAACTATGGATAGGTGGCTCTGTAATTGGTTAAGTGAATGAACCCAAAGGGTGTTCACCAAAGCTTCCTCTTCGTCCTGGGCTCTGTTTTGTTCAACGTCTTTATTAATTACTTAGATTAGTGTTTCCCAACTTTTTTTGAGCCGCGGCACATTTGTTTCATTTACAAAATCCTGGGGCACACCACCAACCAAAATGACACAAAATGACACTCTAAGACAGTAATACATATAGTTAATATGTTTTTAAATGTATTTATACACTCAGTGTGAAACCTGGGCCTGTTTCGATGAACACAACATAGATATCCTGGCAGGAATGGCAGAAAGACACACACGAAGGTCTTGCTCAACAGCTGGGAGTTATAGTTCACCCGCAATCAAAGAGCATTCTGAACTCCACCAATGATGGAATGGAATCAAACTTCCCACACAGAACTCCCACAACCAAGAGAAAATACTATAAGAGTTTGGTGGGCATTGACCTTGAGTTTTGAAGCTGTAGTTCACCTATATCCAGAGAGCACTGTGGAGGGGAGGGAGGAAGACGTGGGGTGAGTCTGCTCAGTAGCGCCCACACAGGTCACGTCTTCCTCCTTCTCCTCTCCTGCAGAAGCGGCAGCGTGAGCAAAGCGAGGCAAAGCAAGCAGAGCGAGGCTGGGAAGAAGGGAGCCCGAGTGGAGAAGAAAAAGTGTTTGGCAGGAAGGGAAACAAAGGGTATTGGAGGTTCCAATTTCCCAGGGCACACCTGATGATCGCTCACGCAGGCCCGGATTACCCATAAGGCCACCCCAGGTCAAGGCATAGGGCGGCACCCATGGGGGGGCAGCAGATCCGGACCCCCCCCCCCAAAGTTTAAAAAATCAAAAAAATATTCAAAAAAATTTCGAAAAAATAATGAAAAAATAAAGTGTGCATGTGTGCGGCCGGGCCCCCCCCCTCCTCACTCCAAAGGCTCTGCCCCCGTCTCCGCCCCCACCCCCGCCTCCTTGCCGGCATGGTGGCTTTAGGAGGGAGGGAGGAGCCGTGGGGAGGCCCCGGGGGTGGGGCTTTCCTCCTCCTCTTCGCCGGCGAGGGGGCGGGGCGGGGCCGGTCTGGAGCCGGGGGTGGGGCTTTCCTCCTCCTCGCTGGTGAGGGGGCAGGGCGGAGCCGGGGCAGAGCCGGGGGTGGGCCTTCCTCCTCCCCGCCGGCGAGGGGGCGGGGTGGGGGTGGGGCGGAGCCGGGGGCAGCGGCAGATGGCCCTTTTGGCCTAGGACGGCAAAAGGACCTGATCCGGGCCTGTGCTCACGGCAACACTAGTGTGCCATGGCACACTGGTTGGGAAACACTGACTTAGATGAAGGGTCAGAAGGCATGATCATCAAATTTGCAGACAACACCAAATTGGGAGGAATAGCTAATACCCCAGAAGACAGGAGCAGAATTCAAAATGATCTTAACAGATTAGAGAGATGGGCCAAAACTAACAACATGAAGTTCAACAGTGACAAATGCAAGATACTCCACTTGGGCAGAAAATAATAAAATGCAAAGATACAGAATGGGATAGCATTACTCGATAGCAGTACATGTGAAAGAGATCTTGGGGTCCTCGTGGACATCAAGTTAAACATGAGCCAACAATGTCATGCGGCAGCTAAAAAAGTCAACGGGATTTTTGCCTGCATAAATAGGAGTATAGTGTCTACATCTGTGTTTCCCAACCTTTTTTGAGCGCTTTTTACATTTGCAAAATCCTGGGGCACACCACCAACCAAAATGACACAAAATGACACAGTAATACATATAGTTAATACGTTTTTAAATGTATTTATACACTAGTGTGAAACTCGGGCCTGTTTCGATGACCTCAACATAGATATCCTGGCAGGAATGGCAGAAAGACACAAACTTCCCACACAGAACTCCCATAACCAAGAGAAAATGCTATAAGAGTTTGGTGGGCATTGACCTTGAGTTTTGGAGTTGTAGTTCACCTATATCCAGAGAGCACTGTGGACTCAAACAGTGTTGGATCAGGACCAAACTTGGCATGAATACTCAATATACCCAAATATGAACACAGATGGAGTTCAGGGGAAATAGACCTTGACATTTGGGAGTTGTAGTTGCTGAGATTTATAGTTCCCCTACAATCAAAGAGCATTCTGAACCCCACCAATGATAGAACTGGGCCAAACTTCCCACACAGAACCCCCAGGAGGCAAGAGGGGGTCTCTACTTGGGGAAAGGGAGGCGGGCTTTCCCAATGCATGGAGAGGGAGAGACCAAGTAGACAATGGGTGGGGAAGGGGGGTGTTTGTAATTTTGTGCCTTCATCGAGGTAGGTTTCTTAGGGTTTTCATACTTCAACACACTAGACTCTCTCCCCCCCCCCTTTCCTGGAAGTTCCAATTTCCCACGGCACACCTGAGGATCGCTCACGGCACACTAGTGTTGGGAAACACTGGTCTACATCCAGGGAAGTCATGCTACCCCTCTATTCTGCCTTAGTCAGGCCACACTTGGAATACTGTGTCCAATTCTGGGCCCTGCAATTTAAGGGAGATGTTGACAAGCTGTAATGTGTCCAGAGGAGGGTGACTAAAATGATCAAGGGTCTAGACAGCAAGGGTCTTAAAGAGCTCGGCATGTTTAGCCTGAAGAAGAGAAGGCTGAGAGGAGACATGATGGTCTGTATTAATATGTGAGGGTAAGTCGTAGGGAGGAGAAAGCAAGCTTGTTTTCTGCTACCCTGGAGACCAGGACGTGAAACAATGGCTTCAAACTACAGGATAGGAGATTCAACGCAAACATTAGGAAGAACTTCCTAACTGTGAGAGCTGTTCAGTAGTGGAACCCTCTGTGTGGTGGAGGCTCCTTCTTTGGAGGCTTTTAAGCAGAATCTGGATGGTTATTTGTCGGGGATGCTTTGAATGCAATTTTCCTGCTTCTTGGCAAGGGGGTTGGACTGGATGACCCACAAGGTCTCTTCCAATTCTATGATTCTATGACCACATAAAATGATGTGGTGGGTCAGATTCCGCCTGCAGGACTTGCGTTTGACACATGTGTAATAAACAATTCTAATAAATAGGAATGAATAGTTGAGGTTTTGGGGAAATAGCTGCTATTCTTTATAAATAGTTTATTGCTATTGGGAAAGTGGGAAATATGCCCTTTTTCCTTTTCCTCCTGAAGATTATTAACATAAAAATTAAGCTTCATGATACACATTCCCCTGATCCTAATCTTTATCAAGAATAATTTAAACCAGGGCTGCCCAGGAAGTCGATCGTGATCAACTAGTTGATACCGGGACCGAAGGAGGTCGATCCCAGCTGGATGGGGCGCTTCTCAGAGGGGGCGGAGCCATGCCAAGCCAAGCCCCGCCCCGGCTTCAGCGCTACCACAGCTTCTCCAGGCTTGAGGAGGGTAATGCCAAGCCTGTAATGGCTATCTATACCACTACTGGCTTGGCATTACCCTCCTCAAGCCTGCAGAAGCTGTGGTAGCGCAAAAGCCAGAGGGGGGAGGGGGTGGAGCCAGGCTGCACCAAGCCCCGCCCCCTCCTTCAGCGCTACAGCTTCTTCAGCCTTGAGGAGAGTAGTGCCAAGCCAGTGGTGGCTACTAGCTATGCCACCACTGGCTTGGCACTACCCTCAAGCCTGGAGAAGCTGTGGTAGAGCTAAAGCCAGAGGGGGCGGAGCCAGGGTGCGCCAAGCCCCGCCCCCTCCCCGGCTTCAGCTCTACCACAGCTTCTTCAGCCTTGAGGAGGGTATGCCAAGCCAGTAGTGGCTAGCTATGCCACCCCTGGCTAGGCACTACCCTCCTCTAGACAGGAGCAGCTGTGGTTGTGCTACAGCCAGATGGAAAGGAGGCGGAGCCAGGCCGCACTAAGCCCTGCCCCTCCCCGGCTTCAGCGCACCACAGCTTCTTCAGCCTTGAGGAGCGTAGTGCCAAGCCAGTAGTGTCTACTAGCTATGCCACCACTGGCTTGGCACTACCCTCCTCAAGCCTGGAGAAGCTGTGGTAGAGCTAAAGCCAGAGGGGGCGGAGCCAGTGCGCACCAAGCCCCCCCCCCTCCCCCGGCTCCACCCGGCGGCGCTCTGGGTAGATCTTTCTGACTTGGTTTTATTATAAGTAGCTTGCATGCTGAAAAAGTGTGGGCACCCCTGGTTTAAACTATCTGGTAGACACTCTAGCGGGCCAATGCCATCTCCACCTCCTTGCTATTTTCTTTTTGTTTCATAGATCTTTGAAACCACAGAAAATAAGTCTTGCTGGAGGATTAATTTTTTCCCTTTTAATTTCCTAAATCACTGTAACTAGGAAGCCGAATACACATTTGTTTATTTATAGACTAGCTTGGGGACCCGGCGGTGCCCGGGTCATTTGAGAAGTGCAGCAGGATGTAGAGTGGGTCATGGGGGCTCTATGTGCCAAGTTTGGTCTTGATCCATCATTATTGGGAGTTGCAGTGGTATCATGAAATTACTGAAGGTAGTGCAAGTCCCATCATCTCTGGTCCACCCTCCCCCAAAGTGTAGTAGGATGTAGATCGGGTCATGGGGGCTCTGTGTGCTAAGTTTGGTCTGTATTGGTGAATGGATGAGGTTTGCATTGTTTTTAGGAAGTGAGTGAAGGTACTTCAAGTCCCATCATCCGTGGTCCGTCTCACACAAAACAGCACCAGGATGTAGAGTGGGTCATGAGGGCTCTGTGTGCCAGGTTTGGTGTTGATCAGTCATTGGATTAGGTTTGTAGCAGGCTTGGAAAGTGAGGGAAGGTACTGCAAGTCCCATCATCCATGTTCTGCCCCCCTCCAAAGTTCAGTAGAATGTAGAGTGGGTCACTGGGGCTCTGTGTGCCAAGTGTGGTCTTTCTCGATGTTTGTTGGGGGCCGCAGTTGTCTGTGGGAACAGAGGGGTGTGAAAGTACTACAAATCCCACCATCCATTGTCAGTCCTCCCCCGAACCTCCCCAGGATGTGAAGGCAGTCATGGGGATTCTGTGTGCCAAGTGTGGTCTCGATCAGTAATTGGATGGGGGTCGCAGAGGACTTGGGAAGTGAGTAGAGGTACTTCAAGTCCCATCATCCATGGTCCACCCTCCTCTGATCTGCACCAGGATGTAGAGTGGGTCACGAGGGCTCTGTGTGGCAGGTTTCGTGTTGATCAGTCATAGGATTAGGTTTGTAGCAGTCTTGGAAAGTGAGGGAAGGTACTGCAAGTCCCATCATCCATGTTCTGGCCCCCTCCAAACTTCAGTACTATGTAGAGTGGGTCACTGGGGCTCTGTGTGCCAAGTGTGGTCTTTATCAGTGTTTGTTGGGGGCCACAGTGGTCTGTGGGAACAGAGGGGTGTGAAAGTACTACAAATCCCATCATCCATTGTCAGTCCTCCCCCAATCCTCACCAGGACGTGAATGCAGTCATAGGGGTTTTGTATGCCAAGTTTGGTCTCGATAAGTGATTGGATGAGGGTTGCAGTGAACTTGGGAAGTGAGTAGAGGTACTTCAAGTCCCATCATCCTCCAAACTGCACCAGGACGTAGAGTGGGTCATGGGGGCTGTGTGTGCTAAGTGTGGTCTGTATTGGTCCTTTTTGGTGGCCTCAGTGGTCTGTGGGAACCAAAGTGTTTGAAAGTATTACAAATCCCATAATCCGTGGGTCATGTCCCCGAACCGCACCAGGACGTAAAGGGGTTAGGGGGTTATGTGTACCAAGTTTGGTTCAGGTCCATCACCCTCGCTGGTCGCTGTGGCCTGTGAAAGTGGCTGCCACATATCCGCCCTCCCGCCCTCCCGCCCTCCGCACACATACATACATACAAACATTCCGCTTTATAAAGGTATACAGATACAGATGATTTCATTATAACTCCAAACCTATAGGCATAGAACTACCTGGGTTAGAAGAATGGACATATGTGTACAAAACGAAAACTATTATAGTGTGCTTTGTGGAAGTAGTCATCCTCTGAAATTTCTACATTTTCTATGCTGCTTAAGTATTCTGCTCCTTTGCTGTAACATGCCTAAATAAATTCAGGTGCAACCTGCTACCTCCCAAAGTCAGAATAAATTGAATGAAGGATACACACTTCTGTGCAATTCCTGTATGATCTTAAATTAATGAAACTTTTCTGAAAAGTGTCAGAGTGGACAAGGAGCATACATACAAAAACCAGAATATCTTAAAAATGAGAATGTGAATGACTTAGAGTAGCCTGGGTTTTCTATCAAATTGAGAATATGTGGCAAGATTTTAAAGTGACAACTTGCCAGCAGATCCTATCCAACTTGAGAGTGATTTTGCACATGCAAAGGGCTGAGTATCTTTATCAAGATAATAATGTCAATTAGACACATTTCAATTCCAGGTTGTTAACACAACAAATATTTAGAAAGCCAAAAAGGGCAGATAAATGCATGGGACTAGTAGTCTTATTGTTTAGTCTAGTGCAGGGGTGCTCTCACTTTTTCAGCGTTCGAGCTATTTATAAAACAACCAAGTCAAAATGATCTACCTACCCACTACTCAGAGAGCCATAAAAGCAAAATATTTGGAAATTTATTTCAGTGAGAGCCATATAATATATTTTAAGACTGAATTCAACTAAATGTGAGTATAATAAACCCCTGAATTTATTCATAATAATGATGATGATAATATTCATTCAGCCTCTGCTGCTAATAATAATAATAACAACAACAACAGGTTCCTAGAGTAGAAGGAGACCTCCAAGGGCCATCCAGTCCAACCTCCTTCTGCCATAAGGGAAAAACACAATCAAATCATTCATCACAGATGGCCATTCAGCCTCTGATAATAATAATAATATAATAACAATAGCAATGGGTTCCTAGAATAGGAGGAGACCTACAAGTGCCATCCAGTCCAACCTCCTTCTGCACCTGGGTGGTGTCTGGAGCCTGTGGGGTGGGACTGAGCCTTCCTCCCGCCCTGCCTGCGATCTATCAGGATGCCCTACGCCAGTGTTTCTCAACCTTCCTAATGCCGCGACCCCTTAATACAGTTCCTCATGTTGTGGTGACCCCCAACCATAAAATTATTTTTTTAAAACAATCTTTATTGATTTTCACAGCATAAAACAAAGTAACAGAGTGATAAAAGTACAGATACCAAGTATCTTGGATAGCAAAGAAAGTCAAAGAGCTAGATCAGGGCTGTCCAACTGGCGGCCCTGGGGCCGGATCCGGCCCCCCAGCCTGTTGGGCACGGCCCCAGCTATGCCCCCAGCCGCCATTTTTAAATTTTAGAAAAAAAATCTAATTTTTTTTTTAAAAAATGGCGGCCGGGGGAGGGGGAGGTGGGGCAGGGAGGAGGAAGAGAGCTAGCTCCTCCTCCTGCACCGCCCCTCCGTCCCTCTCTCCGCGCCGCCGATTGCATCAGCGCCGGTGAGAGAGGGACAAGGGGTGGTACAAGAAGGAGGAGGAAGAGGGCTAGCTCCTCCTCCCTGCACCGCCCTCTTCTTCCCTCTCTCGCCCCCGATGCCTTGCAGGAGGGGGTCCCTGGCGGCACCCCTCCCTTGCAAAGCATTGCAGCAGCGGCTGAAGCCAGCGCCGGATTCTGCGGCTGCCGGGATGCTTTGCAGGGAGGGGGTCTCGGGGCACCCCTCCCTTGCAAAGCATCGCAGCAGCTTGAAGCCAGCGCCGGCTTCTGCGGCTGCCGGGATGCTTTGCAGGGAGGGGGGCTGGCATGCACCCTCCCTTCCAAGGCATCCGGCAGGCAGCTGAAGCCGGCGAAACCGCCAGCTTCATCTGTGGCTAGGATGCCTTGGAAGGGAGGGGTGCAGCGTGGCTCCTCCCTCCCTCCCAAAGCTTCCCGGCAGCCGGGGGGCGGGGGTGTGGCCAGGGGCGGGGCCGGGGCCAGGGCCAGGGCCGGGCGGCCCCCCAGGTCATCAGTGACCTGGAATCCGGCCCTTGGCTGGTTAGAAGTTGGACAGCACTGAGCTAGATCGCTAAGAGTATCCACCTTTGTGGATAGAAAAGAAAGTGAAAAAAGGATTAAAAGTGGTGCTCTAGAAAAATTATTTTTGCTGCTACTTTATAACAGTAATTTTGCTACTTTTATGAATTGTCATGTAAATATCTGATATGCAGGGTGTATTTTAATTCAATGGAACAAATTTGGCACAAATACCTAATATGCCCAAATTTGAATACTGGTTGGGTTTGTGTGTGTGTGTGTGTGTGTGTGATGTTGTTGTTGTTTGGGAGTTGTAGTTGTTGGGATTTATAGTTCACCTACAATCAAAGAGCATTCTGAATTCCACCAATGATGGAACTGAACCAAGCTTGGCACACAGGACTCCCATGACCAACAGAAAATACTGGAAGGGTTTGGTGGTAATTGACCTTGAAGTTTGGAATTGTAGTTCATCTCCATCCAGAGAGCACTGTGGACTCAAACGATGATGGATCTGTACCAAACTTGGCACTGATACTCAATATCCCCAAATGTGAACACTGGTGGAGTTTGGGGGAAATAGACCTTGACATTTGGGAGTTGTAGTTGCTGGGATTTATAGTTCACCTACAATCAAAGAGCATTCTGAACCCTGCCAAGGATAGAATTGGGCCAAACTTCCCTCATGGAAACCCCATGGCCAACAGAAAATACAGTGTTTTCAGATAGTCTTTGGCGACCCCTCTGACAGGTCTTCATGACCCCCCCAGGGGTCCCGACCCCCAGGTTGAGAAACACTGCCCTACGCGATCTACCAGTAGATCGCGATCTACCTAATGAGCACCCCTGGTCTAGTGGTTCTCAACCTGTGGGTCCCCAGATGTTTTGCTTTTCAACTCCCATACATCCTAACAGCTGGTAAACTGGCTGGGATTTCTGGGAGTTGTAGGCCAAAACATCTGGGGACCCACAGGTTGAGAACCACTGTTTTAGATCCTTTCCATATTTTTCATTCTAAAAGGAACAACACAAACAATATATTTTCTCTAGGTTGTCTCAAAGAAGAGTAACAACTATTTACAAACTATTAAGTCAAGGTCCCCCATATATGTTACATATTTCTCTGTCCAATATGAGCACGAGCGCTTCATGAATAACGGTTATCTTAAATAGCAATCTCACAAAAACCATTAATATCATCTTACAATGTTCTCTCTCACTCTAGGTTTGGCTAAGTACAGAGATATCCCATTTGTACGCTACTCGGAATGCATTATCTACATTCAGCTTTGCAATAAGATTAACAAGTTCCAAACATACCCTCTTATGCATTAGGCCAGTGTTTCCCAACCTTTTTGAGCCGTGGCGCACTTTTTACATTTACAAAACCCTGGGGCACACCACCAACCAAAATGACACAAAATGACACTCTAAGACAGTAATACATATAGTTAATATGTTTTTAAATTTATTTATACACTCAGTGTGAAACCTGGGCCTGTTTTGATGAACACAACATATATGTCCTGGCAGGAATGGCAGAAAGACACACACTTTCCACACAAAACTCCCATAATCAAGAGAAAATGCTATAAGAGTTTGGTGGGCATTGACCTTGAGTTTTAGAGTTGTAGTTCATCTATTTCCAGAGAGCACTGTGGACTCAAACAATGTTGGATCAGGACCAAACTTGGCATGAATACTCAATTTGCCCAAATGTGAACACAGATGGAGTTTGGGGGAAATAGACCTTGACATTTGGGAGTCACAGTTTCTGGGATTTATAGTTAACACACAAACAAAGAGCATCCTGAAATCTAGCAACAATGGAATTGAACCAAACTTGGCATATTGAACTCTCATTACCAACAGAAAGTACTGAAAGGGTTTTCTTGGGAATTGACCTTGAGTTTGGAAGTTGTAGTTCACCTACACACACTGTGGACTCAAATAATGATGGATCTGGACCACACTTGAAATGAATGCTCAATATGCCCAAATATGGACGCAGATGGAGTTCAGGGGAAATAGACCTTGCCATTTGGGAGTTGTAGTTGCTGGGACTTATAGTTCCCCTACAATCAAAAAGCATTCTGAACCCCACCAATGATAGAACTGGGCCAAACTTCCCACACAGAATCCACAGGTGGCTCCCTTCCTGAATGGCTCTCTCCCTCTTCCACACCAGAAGGGAAGGCACTCATTCGGTTCGCGGTTGCCTGCCTTCCATCCTTCTTTCCTGCGGTTCGAAAGAAGAAGCTGGTGGGCCTGCCTCAGACTGCGCTCCTCACTTCCGCTTCCGTTCCCCGCCCTCCCTCGATTGGAGGCTGGCTGGCTGGGGAAACGGCCGAAGAAGGTGGCGCCCCGGCCCCTTCTTCTTCGCTGCCGCCTGGCCCTTCCTCCTCCTCCCCCAAGTAGCAGCAGCAGGAGTTCAACAGGAGGGGGAAGAAAGGGGGGAAGAGAGGTTTTCCCACGGCACACCAGGTGATCACTCACAGCACACTAGTGTGCCATGGAACAGTGGTTGGGAAACACTGCATTAGGCAACAGCCATGATTTTTTTTAAAGCAGAACATAACAATGTTAAAATAAGATTAAATTATGCCTTGAGAACCAAAGTATGTATGCAACAAAATTTGGTCCGGTCCAATATGTACCTTTTTGTTTACCCAGAGTTCTCACTGAGTTCAAGAACCTGATTCCCAAGCAAACATGCCTATAATTCTTATTTTCCATGTATTTCAAACCTTACATGTAAACACACCCTATTCTAATTCTGTTCTCATATTTACTGGAAACTCTGACACAGTACACATATTTTTTATATCCATACATTTTACTCTAAGGTGGGTCACCTTTTTAAAAACACTTGTATATGTTTATTATTGGAAGCAATGAATGGATTCTACAGAAACATATGTTCAAATTTCTAGATTCTGCTCATAAACAAGTTACCGTATTTTTCGCACCATAAGGCGCACCTGCTGATAAGACGCACCTAGATTTCAGAAGAGGAAAATTGGAAAAAAATATTTTGGGCCAAAAGTGGGCCCCGGCGCTTGCCTGCTTGAAGCGCGGCCTGCCCACCTGGAAGGGTGGACCCTCCTCGGCGCCCTCCGCCATCCCTAAGCCTTTCCCTTGGCCGCCTCCTCCTCGGTCCCGCCTCCTCCTCCGCCTCCGCTGCCTCCGCCGCCCGCCGGCTCCGCCGCCCGCCGCCTCCACCGCCGCCTCCGCCCTGCCTCCCGCCTCCGCCCGCCACCGCCTCTGCCAGGCGCCGCCCTACCTCTGCCGCAGGCATGTCTGGACGCAGGCGCGCCTGACGCAGGCGCACTGACGCAGGCACGCCTGGCGCGCTCGGGCCTGCGCGCGCATGGGCAGTAGGTCCCAGCGCGCCAGGCGTGCCTGCGTCAGCGCGCCAGACGCGCCTAAGTCAGACAGCGTCAGACGCGCTTGCGACGGCGGCGGCGAGGGAGGGAGGCAGAGGTAGGCGGCGGCGGGTGGAGGCGGCGGGTGGCAGAGGCGGCGGCGGGCGGCAGAGGCAAGCAGCGGGCGGCAGAGGCGGCGGCGGCAGAGGAGGAGGCGGGACCGGAAAAATACGGTAATTGTTTTCCACTCATTAAAATCTTCAGAAGAGCTTTAGCAGAAGTATATAATTAAAGGTCTGAAAAATAAGTCTTGTTATAAAAATGCCACATTAAACAGACATTTTCAAAAAATGAAACGGAAGGTGAATTTTTTTTTTATGAATCACGGATATGTATCAGACACAAAAGGTCTTGCTCAAGTTATAGTTCACCCGCAATCAAAGAGCATTCTGAACTCCACCAATGAGGGAATGGAATCAAACTTCCCACACAGAACTACCATAACCAAGAAAAAATACTATAAGAGTTTGGTGGGCATTGACCTTGAGTTTTGGAGTTGTAGTTCACCTATATCCAGAGAGCACTGTGGAGGGGAGGGAGGAAGACGTGGGGCGAGTCTGCGCAGTAGCACCCGCACGGATCAATTCTTCCTCCCTCCCCCCTTCCACAGAAGTGGCAGCGTGAGCAAAGCAAGGCAAAGCGAGCAGAGCGAGGCTGGGAAGAAGGGAGCCCGAGTGGAGAAGAAAAATTGTTCGGCAGGAGGGGGAAGAAAGGGTATTGGAGGTTCCAATTTCCCACGGCACACCTGATGATCGCTCATGGCACACTAGTGTGCCACGGCACACTGGTTGGGAAACACTGATCTATACCACACCTATGTATCCCTCAGTATTGATAATATTCTAAAAAAGCAAAGGTTGGGGAAAGTAAAAAGTTGGAGTAGATATTAAATCATGAAGCAAGAAAACCGTTCCACAAAGATAAGCAATTGATATACGATCAACCCCATCCCTCCTGGCATTCAGGAAAAAAGTGAAATCCTGGTTATGGGACCAGGCGTTTACACATTAGCACGATACAGCACTTTAGGTTGGATTGAAGTGGCAAACTGGTGGACATGACCCAATGCTTCTATTATGGACGGAATACTGTTTTTAACTTACGTGAATGTATATGATGTATTTTAATGCTAATTGTATTTCAATGTATTTTAATGCCAACTGTATTTTAATGTATTTTAATTTTTACTGTTTTTGGTTTCTATTATATGTATACTGTGTGTTTGGCATCAAATTGTTGCCATTGTTAGGTTGCTTTGAGCCCCCCCCCCCCCCTCGGGGGTTGAGAAGAAGCGGGGTAGAAGTGGTGGAAATAAATAAATAAATTCCTGCTTAGGAATAGACCAGTGTTTCTCAACCTTCCTAATGTTGTGACCCCTTAATACAGTTCCTCATGTTGTGGTGACCCCTAACCATAACATTATTTTCATTGCTACTTCATAACTGTATTTTTGTGGGGGGGGGGGAGGCTTGATTTTGTCATTTGGAAGTTGTAGTTGCTGGGGTTTATAGTTCACCCACAATCAAAGAGCATTCTGAACTCACCAACAATGGAATTGAACCAAATTTGGAACACAAAACTCCCATGACCAACAGGAAATACTGGAAGGGTTTCGTAGGCATTGACCTTGAGTTTGGGAGTTGTAGTTCACCTACATCCAAAGAGCACTATAGACTCAACAATGATAGATCTGGACCACACTTGACACAAATCCTCAATATACCCAAACGTGAACACTGGTGGAGATTCCGGAAAATAGATCTTGACATTTGGGAGTTGTAGTTGCTGGGATTTATAGTTCATCTACAATCAAAGAGCCCCTTGCACCCTACCAATGATAGAATTGGGTCAATCTTCCTACACAGAACCCTCATGCCTTGAAGGACCTAGCTGGCGCGAGCCTCCATCCCACCGCACACCCACGCCCGCACCCACACCTGCGCAGCCTGCTGCCATGCGCCAAACTCGCCTGCTCTCCCATCCACGCTTGAGTCTCAGAATCAGCTCTCCCCTTGGCTGGGAGGCCTGCCAATAACAGCAAAGAAGAGCTTTAGGTGGGAGAATTCGCAGTCTGTTTCCAAAAAGAAAGAGAAGGAAAAGTGGAGAGATCTTCAACCTTCTCTGCCAAAGGGCTTCCTAAGACCATTAGAAATACATTTTTTCTGATGGTCTTTGGTGACCCCTCTGAAACCCTCTCATGACCCCCCTGGGGGGGTCCCGACCCCCAGGTTGAGAAACACTGGAATAGACCAAACCCTTTCGTTCTGGTAGAAGTGGCCTTCTATTAATCAAACTGCCTTTAAACTAGCATATCTTCCTCCTGTCAACTGAGGGATCTTCCATCACAACCGCTATGCAAGTTGAGATCAACCCGAACAGCCAAGAAGGAGGCAGAGGAAGGAGTAAGAGTAGAACGGAGACATGGCCACAATTGTGACACAAAATTAGGCCTCACATTGGGCAAGTCATTTTCAACATCCCTTGGGTTTGGAATCAGTATTGCTTCAGCTGACTTAATATCAGCTCTGTTGACCGTAAACAAGCAGATATGTTCCTGAACATTAATTCTTTGACAGAAGATGTTGTGCCAAAGGCAGAAATAGCATGGAGAGATAAAAAAATATGCTCCTACACCACAAAAAAAGAACAGTTTAACATATAAACAAAAAATGAATCTTCTTGAGCAGTGGTTCTCAACCTGTGGGTCCCCAGATGTTTTGGCCTACAACTCCCCGAAATCCCAGCCAGTTTACCAGCTGTTATTTATTTATTGGCTAGCTGAGGACCCGGCGGTGCCCGGGTTATTTGAGGAAGACATTGTGTGCCAAGGTTGGTTCCTATTAGATGTTTATGTGGCTTGCAGTGGTCTCAGGAACTTAGTGAAGGTAGTGCGAGTCCCGGGGGCCTAGTCAGGAAAATCAAATTAAGGAAGCCTAACAATATCCCATGAGCTGAGGCCTAGCCAGGAAAATCAAGTTAAGGAAGTCTTTCTGTCAATTTTGGGCCTGGTTTGTGTTTTATAGAATGTTTGAATATAGTTCACCATTTGGAGGCAGTTATGCAAATTCCATTTCAGTGGCAACCAATCCCCTCTGTCTAGGGCCGTAGAATGTTGGAGTTCTGAGGCTGGCCAGTAAGAGCCCGTTATGCAAATAATCCCACAATGGCAGCCAATCGAAACGCTAGCACATATTCCTCCCGTCGCTCGCTCGGTCGCACCACCGCAAACACTGACTTTTATTATCTATTATATAAAAGAGGTCCCGTCATGGAACAACCATCCTAGGCAGAGAAACCTTACAAGGCAGAGACACCAAACTTGGCAACAAAAATAGGCCTCAGGCAAGGTAGGTTTTTAGCAAATAAACTTTCCCCCACAAAACCTAGAAGGCCCCCAAAACAACAATACCAAAAAACCCTACATTTCCCAGCGTCCTCCCCGGCTGCCAAGGAATCTCCCGGCCTCTACATTCTGACAACATGATTGGTTGCCAATGAGGGAGTATTTGCATAACGCCTCTATTGGCCAGCCAAGATGAACCTTCCGACCCATAATAAACTGGCAGAGGAGGATAAGACAAAGGCCTGAGGCAGTCGCCAAAACAAACACCCAATTCACTTCCCACAGAAAATTTAAACCCCTACAAATCACAGACCATGCCCAAAATTGACAGTAAGGCTTCATTAACTTGATTCCCTGACTAGCCCTCACTTAATGGGATGCTGTTTAAGCTTCTGACTTGATTTTGACAGTAAGGCTTCATTAATAAGGCTTCTTTAACTTGATTTTCCTGATTAGGCCTCAGCTCATGGGACATTGTGTATGGCCTGAATTTACAGTAACCTACCTTGGCACACAGAGCCCCTATGACCCACGCTACATTCTACTGCAGTTTGGAGGAGGGTGGACCATGGATGATGGGTTCTGATGTACCTCCATGGATTATGGGATTTATAGTACTTTCAAACCCTTCATTCCCCACAGACCACTGTGGCCCAGAACCAAGACCGATAAAGACCCAACTTGGCACACAGTGCCTCCATGACCCACACTCTATCCAACTGCAGTTTAGAGGAGGGCACACCATGGATGATGGGATTTCAAGTACCTCCACTCACTTCCAAAGTACCCCACCCACACATGCATCAACCTCTACATCAACACAGCAGACAGAAAGACAAAAAACATTGTATATCCACAAGCTATGCAGAATGCCAGCAACACCACACACCAACAACTCCACAGGACTTCAACATCCCACCCACCAGAACAACCCACGACACAGCCATGACCCCACCAAGACCACAACTAACATCAATTCCAACCCTTACATGCTCAGACTTTCTTGCATCTCCTAAATAGGGCACAGCAACACATGCCGGGTACAGCTAGTATGTAATAGATAGATAGATTTATTTCCAACATTTCTACCCTGCTCTTCTCTACCCCCGAGGGGGGACTCAGAGCGGCCTAACAAAAGGCACAATTTGATCCCAACATAATAAAATACAATATAAAACCAAAAACATACAGCATTAAAATACATTAAAATACAATTAACAGTAATACATCATACACATTCTCTTAAGTTAGGACAGTATTTCGTCCATAACAGGAGCATTGAGCCATATCCCTCAACTTGCTCTTACAAATCCAGTCCAAAGTGCTGTATTGTGCTAATGTGCAAACGCCTGGTCCCACAGCCAAGATTTCACTTTTTCCTGAATGCCAGGAGGGATGGTGTTGATCGTATGTCGCTTGGAAGCACGTTCCACAGACGGGGAGCCACCACCGAGAAGGCCCTCTCTCTCGTCCCCACCAACCGCGTTTGAGAAGTTGGCGGGAGTGAGAGCAGGGCCTCCCCAGATTATCTTAAATTACGAGGTGGGACGTAGAGGCTGATGCGTTCGGACAAGTAAGCTGGGCCAGAACCATATAGAGCTTTAATGTCAAAACCAGCACTTTGAATTGAGCTCAGAATTGGACAGGCAGCCAGTGGAACCGACACAACAGGGGGGTGGTATGCTCCCTGTATGTAGCTCCAGTTAGTAATCTGGCTGCCGCCCGTTGTAATTTCTGAACTGTCTTCAAAGGCAGCCCCACGTAGAGTACGTTGCAGTAATCTATTCAGTATGTGACCAGAGCATGGACGACCGTAGCCAGATTAGACTTCCCAAAGTATGGGTGCAGCTGACGCACGAGTCTTAACTGTGCAAAAGCTCCCCTGGCCACCAACAAGACCTGGGGCTCCAGGCTCAGCGAGGAGTCCAGGATCACTCCCAAGCTGCAAAACTGCGTCTTCAGGGGGAGTGTAACCCCATCCAACACAGGCTGTAACCCTGTGCCCTGTTCTGGCTTTCGACTGACTAAGAGGACCTCTGTCTTGTCTGGATTAAGTTTCAATTTGCTAGGATTTCTGGGAGTTGAAGGTCAAAACATATGGGGACCCAAAGGTTGAGAACCACTGTTCTAGAGAGCACTTGAAAGCTTCCTCCCCAATGTATGCATGAATCTTCGTGGGGTTTTTTTCTCTTTTACCAGCTTCCACTTTTCTTAGAATTTCCAGTTTGGTGGCAGAATTTTAAGATAGACTAGCCTGGGGACCCGGCGGTGCCCGGGTGGTTTGAAAAGGGTATTGTTTGTTTTTGGATTTTAGGTAATATCAGTTTAGTCATATATTACACTATGTCTTAATCAAACTCAAGTTTGGTCCAGATCATTGGTGGAGGTCACAGTGGTGTCTGAAAATGGGTGAAGGTGCTGCCAATCCTATCATCTGATATCCATCTTCCCCCAAACTGCACCAGGATGTAAATTGGGTTACCAGGGGTTTTTTTGCTGTTGTTGGGATTTTTCCAATGGTTTTTTTCATTGTTTGAGACATGTTTATGCTGCCACTTTGCTTGAAGGATGTCTGTCTATTTTGGGGCCTAGCTTGTAATGCTAGTAATGCTCTCAGTACATCAGGAAACCCTCTCACTGTAGTGTAATCCTCTCAGAAAATGAACATTCCATTGCCAACGGAAAAAAAACTGTCAACTGGCTAACTGACTGCCCGAGGCCTTTCCTTTTCCCTCTGAGTCACCTTAGAAGGTTGGAATGTGGTTGGCCTATCGGAGTGCGTTATGCAAATACAATTTCAGTGGCAACCAATCCTCTCTGTCTGGGGCCGTAGAATGTTGGAGTTCTGAGCCTGGCCAGTCAGTGTCCGTTATGCAAATAATCCCACTGTGGCAGCCAATCGAAACGCTGGCACATATTCCTCCCTCCGCTCGACCTCAACACCTCCCGCAAACACTGACTTTTATTATATGTAATAGACTAGCTTGGGGACCCGGCGGTGCCCGGGTTATTTGAGGAAGGCATTGTGTGCCATAGTTCGTCATTGGTGTGGGCCACAGTGCTCTAAGGAAGTGAATTAATGTACTGCAAGTCCCATCATCCATGGTCCATCCTCCCTCAAACTGCACCAGGATGTAGGGTGCACCTTGGGGGGGTCTGTCTGCCAAGTTTGGTCTTGTTCTGTCATTGTTGGGGGCCTAGTCAGGAAAATCAAGTTGAGAAAGCCTAACAATATCCCATGAGCTGAGGCCTAGTCAGGCAAATCAAGTTAAGGAAGTCTTGCTGTCAATTTTGGGCGTGGTCTGTGATGTATAGGGGCTACAGTGTTGTTTGGGAAGTGAATGAGGTGAAGGTACTGCAAATCCCATCATTTGTGGCCCAGCCTGCCTTAAACCACACCAGGTTGTGAAGTGGGCCATTGGGCCCCTGTTTGCCAAGTTTGGTCCTGATCCGTCATTGCTGTGGGCTGTAGTGGCTGACTGCCTGAGGCCTTTCATTTTCCCTCTATGTATAGGGCTGCAGTGTTGTTTGGGAAGTGAATGAGGTGAAGGTACTGCAAATCCCATCATTCATGGCCCATTCTGCCCTAAATCACACCAGGTTGTGAAGTGGGCCATTGGGCCCCTGTTTGCCAAGTTTGGTCCTGATCCGTCATTGCTGTGGGCCGCAGTGGCTGACTGCCTGAGGCCTTTCATTTCCCCTCTATGTATAGGGGCTGCAGTGTTGGTGAAGGTACTGAACATTCCATTTCCAACAGAAGAAAAAGTGTCAACTGGCTAACTTCAACTCCAGTCATTTCTGTCTGCCTCAGGGGCCCTTTCCTTCCTCGCTGTGCTGCCTAGGAGTATTGGAATGTTGGGTGGCTGGCCAGTCAGAGCCATTTATGCAAATAATCCCAGAGTGGCAGCCAATCGAAACGCTGCCACATATTCCTCCCACCGCTCGGCTGCAAACACTGACTTTTATTATATACATGGATAGATACCGTGTTTCCCCGAAAGTAAGACAGCGTCTTACTTTCTTTTGACCCCCAAAATCCCCACTACGGCTTACTTTCGGGGTACGGCTTACATTAGCCGACGGTACCTGCCGCACCCGAAAGTAAGCCTTTCCCTTGGCCACAGCGTCACTCGGTCCCGCCTCCTCCTCGGTCCCGCCTCCTCCGTCGCCTCCCTCCGCCTCCGTCGCTGCCCGCCGCCGCGCCTGCCTCCGCCGCTGCTGCCGCACAGCGGCCCCACGCCTGTGCTCGGCGCGGCTGCGCCGGGCGCGCTCCAGGCCTTCTGCCCATGCGCGAATGTCTGCGCATGGGCAGTAGGTACCGAGCGCAGCGTGGGCGCAGGCGCACTGGACGCAGGCGCACTGACGCAGGCGCGCTGGCGCAGGCGTGCTGGCGCAGGCGCACCGGGCGCTCAGGCCTTCTGCCCATGCGCGAATGTCCGCGCATGGGCAGAAGGTACCAAGCGCTCCGCGCGCCTGCGCCAGCGCTTGCGTCCAGCGCGCCTGCGTCAGACGCGCTCAGTACCTTCTGCCCATGCGCAGACATTCGCGCATGGGCAGAAGGCCTGAGCGCCCGGGCGCAGGCGTGGGCCGCCAGGCGGGCGGAGGAGGCAGGCGGCGCGGCGGCACCAGAGGCGGAGGTAGGAGGCGGCGGAGGCAGGCGGCGACGGGCGGCGACGACGGGCGGCGACGGAGGGAGGCAGAGGCGGCGGAGGCGGAGGAGGTGGGACCGAGGAGGAGGCGGCGGGGTGTCGATCTTATTTTTCGGTACCTTACATTAGCCGACCCCTGACACCCCGATACGTCTTAAAATCGGGGTGTCATACTTTCGGGAAACACGGTAGATAGATAGATAGATAGATAGATAGATAGATAGATAGATAGATAGATGGATAGATAGATAGATAGATAGATAGAAGATGGGTTGTTGTTGTTTTTTTTACTTGCTGAGGGTAGCTAATGAGGCAGGTTTAGCTGTGTTCCTCATTTCCCCAGTTGTGCTGTTCACACACAGGAAGCGATTATGGTGACAACTTCTGTTTACCCTGTCAGCTGTAGCCAGGCACACAAGCAACAGAATGATTTTTTTTAATTTATTCAACGTATATCTCACTTTTCTCCAAATCAGAATCACCACAACAGGACTAACTAGAATCGAATCACATTCTTTCCCAGGTCAAGTTTTATCGAGTTGTTTACTTCAGACACGCTGCTATGTTTCTCCAGCCATCCTTGACCATCCTCCCAAATGCGTCAAGAAGGGAAAAGAGGGCTGGACAGACATTAAAAGGCTTTGTATAAAGGAGCTTCCTTGTCAAAGGCGTTGTTCACTGGGATATGCCTGTACAGCAATTACGTTCAGTCCAGAGTAAGTCTACAGTGATTATTCTATGACAGAAATTCTTCCCCCATATATTTTCCATTCATATTTTTCACCAGAGAAAAAAAATCCAGTTTTAAAAATAGAAGTTATTTAATCGCCTAAGTCATGGATAAAACACAAAGCAAATCCAACATATATCAGGTGACTAGAACCACGCATATATGTCTCATGCATTATATCAGTGTTTTTCAACCTTTTTGAGCCGTGGCGCACTTTTTACATTTACAAAATCCTGGGGCACACCACCAACCAAAATGACACAAAATGACACTCTAACACAGTAATACATACAGTTAATATGTTTTTAAATGTATTTATACACTCAGTGTGAAACCTGGGCCTGTTTCGATGAACACAACATAGATATCCTGGCAGGAGTGGCAGAAAGACACAAATTTCCCACACAGAACTCCCATAACCAAAAGAAAATACTATAAGAGTTTGGTGGGCATTGACCTCGGGTTTTGGGAGTTGTAGTTCACCTATATCCAGAGAGCACTGTGGACTCAAACAATGTTGGATCAGGACCAAACTTGGCATGAATACTCAAGATGCCCAAATGTGAACACAGATGGAGTTTGGGGAAAATAGACCTTGACATTTGGGACTTACAGTTTCTGGGATTTATAGTTAACACACAATCAAAGAGCATCCTGAACTCTTGCAACAATGGAATTGAACCAAACTTGGCATATTGAACTCTCATTACCAACAAAAAGTACTGAAAGGGTTTGCTTGGGAATTGACCTTGAGTTTGGAAGTTGTAGTTCACCTACACCCAGGGAGCACTGTGGACTCAAACTATGTCATGTTATGTTGTTATTTGTTTTCTATCCAGAAACATAATGTTGGAAGGAGGCTCACCACTTTAAGGTCCCTAAAACAGGCATGGGAAAACTTCGGCCCTCTGGGTGCTTTGGACTTCAACTCCCACCATTCCTAACAGCCTGAGGCCCTTTCCTGCTTAAATGGCTGGGGGGGGGGGGAGGAAAAGAGCCTGAGGCTGCTAGGAATGGTGGGAGTTGGAATCCAAAACACCTGGAGCGAGGCTGGGAAGAAGGGAGCCCGAGTGGAGAAGAAAAAGTGTTCGGCAGGAGAGGGAAGAAAGGGTATTGGAGGTTCCAATTTCCCACGGCACACCTGATGATCGCTCACGGCACACTAGTGTGCCACGGCACACTGGTTGGGAAACACTGCATTATATATTCAAAAATACATTATTCCCAGACAAATTTCAACTTGTTATTAATCTGGAATACTTTTTTGGTATTAAGGTAATAAACATTCCAATGAGACCCCAATTGATTGAAATATCAGGACCTTTTCTAGAAAGCCACATCACTGCCTGAGCATGGTATGCATAATGGTGTGGTTAAGAAATATTAATATTGCACACTTAGCTAAATCTAATGTTGTGCTAGGTGTCATGATGGAAAATGTGTTTCTCTTCCCTCATGCTCTGCAGCCTTTCATGCTGTCCAAAATCTTAGCTCCAGAAGGTTTCATGGCCCTTCAAAGTTGGTGTTCAGCGTAGACTGAGAAGAGAGTCGCCATCTCCCAATTGCTCTGAATTGTACCATTCCAGCAGAAGATTATCTGCTAACCCCACCCATATTCATGAAAGCATGGAAAAGATGCGCAAATTAACACCATGAATTTAGGTTGAGAACCACTCATCTAGGTTGAGAACCTGTGGGTCCCCATATGTTTTGGTCTTCAACTCCCAGAAACCCTAACAGCTGGTAAACTGGCTGGGATTTCTGGAAGTTGTAGGCCAAAAAACCTAGAGACCCTCAGGTTACGAATCACTGGTCTAGATAATGTTGGCAAATATGCACATGTGTCTATGTATCCTTCTAGAATTTTCTGAACATATGTACACTTACAGGTTTTCCATATGTGGCACTTTATCAATCATTACCAAACCTTAGTGTTAGTGTATAAATGTGCATTAGAGTGAGGCCTTGGTATGTGCTAGGGTTTGGTTCTAGGACCCCTGCAGATCCCGTAATACATAGATGCTCAAGTCCCATTATAAACAATAGCATAATAAGACGGGATCCATTATATAAAATGGCAATGTCAAGGTTTGTTTTTTGGATTTAAAAATATTTTTAAGCTGTAGATTGCTGACTCCATTGATAAAGACAGTAAACACAACGAGTAGGGATAGTGGTAACAGGTCAAGTACAACAGCGTTACAACTGGAATAAATTTCTACAGATATTATATCAATAGGCTATAAGAGATATCAAAAAAAGGACATACATACATTTGAAGTTCTCAAGATTAGTATAATAAAATGTCAAACCATAATTGGTTTGGGAGACTCATTATCAAGTTCATACATCCACAGTCCATAAGAACAATCCATAGAAAGTCCGTAAGTTCTAGATACACATGGTGCAAATAATTCCAAGTGGAAAATCCATACAGATTGGTTCCTGAGGATAAGTGAGTATCCTGTAATTGAAGAAACAATATCAAGCCTATATGCTGGTAGAGGAGCATAATACTCCAAACCGGGGAGATCCCGAGGACGCGGGAGAGCGTTATTGAAGCGTCTCCACCTTGTAAATACGATGTAGACTCCGAGCCGACAGCATGCAATTGCTCCCTTTTGGGTGGCCACGAGAAACCGTTTCGGTGGTCCTTTGTCAAGGCTCAAATAACATCATTACAAGCGTCCATCAAATCATATATGGTCACCCTACTTAGATGCGAGTAGGGTTATGTCTGGATCTACACCATATATGATTTGATGGACGCTTGTAATGATGTTATCGGACATTGTTTCTTCAATTACGGGACACTCACTTATCCCCAGGAACCAACCTGTATGGATTTTCCACTTGGAATTATTTGCACCATGTGTATCTAGAACTTACGGACTTTCTATGGGTTGTTCTTATGGACTGTGGATGTATTAACTTGATAATGAGTCTCCCAAACCAATTATGGTTTGACATTTTATTATACTAATCTTGAGAACTTCAAACGTATGTATGTCCTTTTTTTCGATATCTCTTATAGCCTATTGATATAATATCTGGTAGAAATTTATTCCAGTTGTAACGCTGTTGTACTTGATCCATTGATAAAGAACCAGTGGATATAGTGGGCCAACCATATTTATGCTCATCTTTCAACTTCTGTTTACTCTACCTAAAAGCCAAGAATAAAACAATGACCTAGCTTTCCTAGGTAAGTAATAAGAGCTATAAAAACCCGAAATTATTTTGTAATATTTAAAAGTATAGAAAAACATTTTTAACATAAACAGCCCAACATTGTGAGATAGTCCCCTAAAATTGTGAAAAAGATGTTACCTATTCCCTCTATATTGGAACCACTGCAAACAAGACAGGTTTCTGTTCTCTGATTTTTATACAGCTTATGATTATGTAATTATATATTTAAAAGGCTAAATATAACTTTAGCAATTATATTTCTAGTATTTCCCATTTAACCAAATCTATTCTAGCTTTCTTTTAATATTCTTTTAATAGTGTATTTATACTATGCATGCATTATTATGCACGGTTATTCATGCTATTATCTTCATCCCCCTTCCACTCAAGGACATGTTTCATAGTATATTTATATTTTATATAGGTACCCTTAAATATCTCTTAATGTGTATTTATGCATCAAGGAAACAAATTAATTCCAGTCAACTACTAGTTTTCATATCCAGAATTAAAATATTTTTTTCCAAACAACATGATCCATCAATTCCTTCATAATACACTCTTTTTAGTAGATAGCAATGTTATAATTGGCTTTATCCCAGTACCAGTGCTATTCCTCAAGAGAAAACATAAAATCACAGTTGGCATTCGTTCCCTTGCTATTTTCATCTCCAACCTCCTCCCTCACGTCATCACCACCACCATTTTATTGGCATAACATTTATAGCTCATATAGAACCAGGTTACGGACGGAAAAATTGAACACTGAACCCAATCAGCTTTGTAATTCTGAGCATCTGTTTCTATGCCACGACAACGACGTCCTTTCATTACTTTCTCATATTCTGGAAAGTCACCTTTAAAACACATGCACACCATACACCCCCCAAAAAATGTCTTGTCTCGAATTTTCCCTTACTCCACCCCACACGCACCATTTTATGTATTTTCCTTGCTATGGCATTTTGTCACATAAATCCACCATAAAGTCCATCCATTTTGCTTACTGTCACATGTATTTCCTTTTTACACGTACAAATCCAATGAAGCGACTGCTGTTTTAAAGCTGTACATGACACACACACGAGACACTCCTTTTGAATTATACGCTTTATCTCTTCCCAATTAGCTAAGATGTATTGAGTGTATCGCAACTGTGTCCCCTTTATGCACATTTTCATGAACATTTGACATTTGGCTTTATTAAATTGATTATGCAAATGACTACCAAAGAGAGAACTATACAAAAAATACTAAGATACATGCATTTTTTAAAATAAAAAAAAAAAACAAAAGCAGTGCTGCTTCATATGAAATATATTTTATTTATCATATATTTTAGCAGCAAAAATAATCTTAAGGGGGAAAAAAGATGGTTGAACAGGTTGGTTTGCTAGGCACTCTGCTGTCTAGGTAAACACAAATTTTACATTGAGATATAATATTCAAGCTACGTCTTTTTAAATATTAGAAGCAGACTAAATAATAGAAAGATTGCTCTCCAACACCTCTGAGTCATTTTGTCCTTACCTGCGGGTATGAACCATTACGGCATGCAGTGACTGCTCCATTTCCTAGCATAGACTTGAAGCAGCATCACATCTCTCTCTCACCGAATGTGACTAATTCATAGGTTTGCAATTCCTAAGCTATTAGCAAAGGACACTCCCTTTCCACAAAACATAATGCTTTTAACCAACTCTGGTTTCTACCAGACTAAATTGAAGAATATAAAATTCTCACTAATTTATCTGCAACATTCATGTAAAATACCACTGAATCTGTATTTTGAAATTATGAGGGTTTTTTTCACTGATGGAAAAACACATACACACACACACACACTGCAGCAACAGCATAAACATACATATGTCCCCTGACAACTGTATTATGGATTTGCATGCTGCACAAATGGAATAAAAATAGCCCTTTGTAAATGTCAAAAATGAGACACACAGATTCAATTAATACATTACAATGGCAAGCATGCAATACATCGACATCGTCAGCAAACATGACGGGGAAAAATACCCTCCTCCTCTGCACCGTAGCCATACTACACCATTAATCGTTCATGCAGGAGATGTAGCTGTACCTTTCTGAAGAGGACGACTTCTCAGAGTTAACTGACATCAGCAGCTCAATCTTCTGCTTGATTTCTGGAAAAATCAGAAAATATTCACAACCAAAGACTGCCTGCCCTTGTTTTTCCAACAACGCCTTACTAGATAGAGAGAGGGTTTTCTTCCCCCCACTAATCCCCTTTGTTCCAAATGGAGCCACACGATTCACTGTACTTCTGCAGAGGCAGATTCAATGGTGCTATAAAATAAAACGCTCCAGAGGCATCAGGCCTTGCCTAACTCTGCACATGACTGTTTATGAAAGCAGGAAGTACCATTTCTCTCGCAGAGAGGGGTGTTTCCTCTTTTGAGCTTGAACTGACATTTACCAGATGATTCTTAAAACAGATTGCATGCACAGGCACATTCCTGCTGCTAGGAGAGAGAGGAAAAAAAATCTAACAAATGGGTTCTGAATTTACACAGCTTGTTAGCGTTTCTATTTGTTACAAGGTATTTTTAGAAATTCCAGAAAATAATTTTCCATTCGTTTTGCCATGAGGTGGCATTGAGGCACGAATATAAACGGAAAATCACGGCTAGTATTAAATAATCTGTTTTACTAAAATAATATAATAACCTAGCACGATAATACGGTTTTTTTCCCCCATCCTATGTTTTCCTCTCTTGGTGTTTTCTCAGCCACAAACAGCGACACCCACTATAATGTGTCAGAGCTGGGGTGACATATTATATTTGCTTAAGCTGAGATCGTCTGGCACATCAACTCAAATGGAGATGCTAAGAGCCAGATCGTTTTTCTAGAAAAGGGGGGGGTTGTCATATCATCTCTGATTTCTGTTAGAAGATAATGTTAAAAGCAAAAATTCAAACATTTCTTCTGCCGGGGCGGGGGGAGGTGGGGAGGTAAATGCTCTAGATTTTTTAAAAAATATGTATTTTTAAACTCCTAAAGATATAGCTTTTTGGCTATTGCAGAAAAACAACAAAAGTCGCTATGCACCTTAAAGATGATGATTTTTATTTATTTATTTATTTATTTATTTATTTCAATTTGTTCGTCGCCACTCCCGTCCGGCTCGGGGCGACTTACACAAGATAAAAACACAGTAAAATACAAACACAATAAAAACAGTTATAAACATCAGAATTTGCACCAGAATTAATACATACAATGGGATGTAGCACCAAGTAGATGCTCCCGGGCCTATGGCTAGAGTTGTTAACCAAATGCCTGTCTAAATAGGAAGGTTTTGCAGGCCTTCCTGAAGGCCAGCAGGTTAGTGAGTTGCGCAGACCTCGGGAGGAAGAGCATTCCAAAGAGTTGGAGCTATGGCACTAAAGGCTCTCCTCCGTATCGAGGTCAGATGGAGGGTTTTGACGCTTGGAACCACAAGAAGGTTAAGGGACTCTGAACGCAGTGGTCTAGCTGGGCAATATAGGGAGAGGCGGTCCCTTAAGTACACTGGCCCCAGACCATTCAAGGCCTTAAAGGTTAAAACCAGCACCTTGAAGGCGATCCGGTGCTCAATCGGAAGCCAGTGCAGTTCGCGCAGGACAGGCGTCACGTGGCAGGAAGATGGTAGGCCTGCCAGTAGCCGAGCTGCAGCGTTCTGCACCAGCTTCAGCTTCCGGATCACTGACAAGGGAAGGCCAATGTAGAGAGCATTACAGTAGTCCAATCTTGAGATGACCGTAGCTTGGACCACTGTGGCTAGGCCGTGACGGGACAGGTAGGGAGCCAGCTTCTTCGCCTACCGAAGATGGTAAAAAGCTACTCCACTGACGATGGAGATATGTTTCTCCATCGTCAGTTGAGAGTCTAGTGTAACTCCAAGACTTTTAACGGATGACGACGGACAAAGTGTCTCGCCGTCCAGGGTTGGAAGCTGGATCTCACCCGTACCTGGACGACCCAACCACAGGATCTCAGTCTTGGCCGGATTCACCTTCAACCTATTGGCTCGCAGCCATCCAGTGACAGCTTCAAGGCAACGATGGAAATTATCGGGTACGGAGTCAGGCTGGCCCTCCATCCCCAGAACGAGCTGGGTGTTATCCGAATATTGGTGACACTCCAGCCCAAAGCTGCGTACCAACTGAGCAAGTGGTCGGATGCAGATGTTAAACAATAGGGGGCGCCCCCCGAGACAACCTCGCCCCTTCTCACTCGCTGTGACCGGTTCCGGAGGAAGGAGGACAGCCAATTAAGAACTGTCCTCCTCACTCCAGCCCCGGCAAGGCGGTGTGTCAAAAGATCGTAATCGACAGTATCAAACGCTGCCGTAAGGTCCAATAACACGAGCAGCGCTGATCCGCCTCGATCAAGTTGGCAGCGCAGCTTGTCTGTGATGGGGACCAGCACCGTCTCCGTCCCATGCCCTGAACGGAAGCCGGACTGGAAGGGGTCTAACCAAGTTGCATCATCTAGGTCAGTGTTTCTCAACCTTTTTTGAGTCGCGGCACACTTTTTAAATTAAAAAATCCTGGGGCACACCACAAACCAAAATGACACAAACACTACTCACGCCCAGGGAAAGATCAGGAGGAGAAGGGGAGCCGGGAGGGCAGCAGGCTCGCGCCCCCATGGCTTGCGCCGAAGCAAGGCCCCACCCTCGCGCGCTCACTTGCTCAGCCTGTATGTGGTATGCCGACCGGCAGGCAGGCATGCGCGCGCGGGGGAAGGCCTCTGTGAACAGGCCCAGCTCCAGGCCCGCTTCCGCCGCCTCGCCCGCACAAATGGGCACCGCCATCTTGCCAAGCCGGGCGGGGTCGCGAGCGCCGTTCACCTGGGCAGCGTGGCAGATGTGTCCCAGCCCCTTCCCCTCTCCTCTGCCTCCTCCTCCTTTGTGCTGCAGAGGAGAGGGGAAAGGGGCTGGGACACATCCGCCACGCCCAGGTGAACGGCGCTCGGCTCAGGAGGAAGGATTGGATCCTCTTCGTCCTTCCTACTTGAGCCGAGCGCCAGAACGGTGTGGCAGATGTCCCAGCCCCTTCTCCCCTCTCTTCCGCACCACAGAGGAGGCGGAGGAGAGGGGAAGGGGGTCAGACACATCCGCCACGCCGCCCACGTGAACGGCACTCGGCTCAAGGAGGAAGGACGAAGAGGATCCGATCCTTCCTCCCTTGAGCTGAGCGCCCGTTCACCTGGGTGGCGTGGCGGATGTGTCCAGCCCCTTCCCCCTCTCCCCGCAGCACAAAGGAGGCGAAGGAGTGGGGAAGGGGCTGGGACATCGCCACACCGTTCTTGGCGATCGGCTCAAGAAGGAAGGACGAAGAGGATCCGATCCTCTTCGTCCTTCCCTTCTTGAGCCGATCGCCAGAACGGTGTGGCTAGATGTCCCAGCCCTTCCCCTCTCCCCGCAGCACAGAGGACGCGGAGGAGAGGGGGAACGGGCTGGGACACATCTGCCACGCCGCCCACGTGAACGGCGCTCGGCCTAAAGGAGGAGAGGAGCCCAGTGGGCGGCTCCAAAATGACACAGCGTCATTTTGCAGCCGCCCACTGGGCTCCTCTGCTTCCCTTGCGTGTTGCCTGTGTTTGGGGAGGGAGCCCAGTGGAGGGGGGAAGGAAGGGGGGCAGAAAGCTTTTAAGACGGCACACCAGGAGCCTTGCCACGGCACAGGAGTGTGCCGTGGCACACCGGTTGACAATGACTGATCTAGGTAATTGGAAGGGACCGATGGGTCTAAGTTCGGCTTCTTCAACAATGGAGTGACCACTGCCTCTTTCAGTTCCTCTGGAAACACTCCTTGCTCAAGGAGGTGTTAACTAGTTTCAACAGAGGGTCACGTAACCCCTCCAGGCAGGCTTTCACCATGATGATGATGACGACGATAATAATAATAATAATATAAACTTTATTTGTACCCTGCCCCCATCTCCCCAATGGGGACTCGGGGCGACTCACATGAGGCCAAGCCCAAACAGCAAATTACAATAATCACATTAATTATAGCTGTAAAATTAAAGGTCGATTATTGCTCGTGTGTAAGTATATTGATCGTATTGTTTTATTATTGCTGTTATGTTGTTATTATGTGTTATTGGGCTTGGCCTCATGTAAGCCGCCCCCGAGTCCCCTTGGGGAGATGGTGGCGGGGTATAAATAAAGTTAATAAATAAAGTTAATAAATAAAGTTAATAAATAAATGGAGAAAGTACTGAAAATGATAATTACATTATTAACTTTTAAATTATGTAACTATCACTGTCAGTACTTTCTGTATTCAATGACTGCCTGACCTCACTACAACCCCATCACTATATGTAAACTGGAAATTCTGGATAACAAATTAGATCTGATGAAATACAGCTATCGTCAACTACAGCTCACAATGATTTTTTGATTTTTTTACTCGCCTCTCTCCTTCTCTTGACGTGGAGTACAACACAGTCAAAACACATCAACATAAAATACGTATTTTGTGTATTTTGCTATTTTATTGTGCTATGAGGGAGGGAGGGGGGAATTTCAGGTGGTTACATGACTATTATATTTTCTGTTTCTCATGATGTTTATATATTAATTGTGTGAACATCACAATACCTACTATAAGCTTAATATTTATAAATTAGGCTTTGAATCTTAATATCTTTCCCACAAAAATAAAAATATTCAAAGAATTCTCAATTAAGCTAGACCTAGGGAAATAGCAACAAAGGGCAGAAGTCTTATTATCCCTATAGAAGAATCTGTGCATTATGTATTGTCAAAGGCTTTCGTGGCTGGAATCACTGGGTTGTTGTAAGTTTTTCGGTCTATATGGCCATGTTCTAGAACAGTTCTCTCCTGATGTTTCACCAGTATCATGGCAAGCATCCTCACCTGGGGGTTGTGAGGGTGGCCATCCCGGGCCAAATGGTGCCAAACACCAGCCCGCCCATTTTCAGGAGGGTTTCTATCTATCTATACTCACCCAGATCAATCCATCAAAGAGCCTGAGATTCTATGGAAGGACGAAGCAGGCCACCCATTCCGCGAGCCTCAGGCTTTGAGGAGAGCCGCTGATCCCTGTGTCCCTCTGAGCAGAGGGACACGGGAGTCTGGGTGATACTAGAGCCTGGAAGGCTCTCACTGAGAGGCCCAGGTTGCCGCGAGCCTTCCAGGTAAGGGAGCTTTCTTCCCTGTGTCCCTCTGAGCAGAGGGACACGGGACTGGCACCTTACCTTCCAGCCAGAGGCTGCGGGGCTACTGTGGTCCATGCCACAGTGAGCCTCCAGGCTTTGGGAGGGCTTTCGGACTCCTGTGTCCCTCTGAGCAGAGGGACACGGGAGTCAACTCCCGCAAGCCTGGAAGGCTGCCGGGTGCAGAATGCAGGCGCCACTTCCTCACGCGAGCCACCAGGCTGAGATGCCGGCTCCTGTGTCCCTCTGCAGAGGGCACTGCACTGGCTGCCAGCCTGATGGCTGGTCAGAGCCATCCACAAGATCCTGTCACTTATCTTTAAGGGCCTCCATGGCACCGCCTCAGCTTATTTAAAAACCCTTCCCCAAACCAGCTCATTTAAGCGAGCGCCGCTCAGGAGGGAGGCGCGCGGGGACCCCCTTCTCCCAGGCCCAGGTCCGGAGAGAGGGGAAGAAGAGACGGTGCAGGGAGGGAGGAGCTTTTTCCATCCTGCACCCCTGTCCTTTGAACTTGATGCCGGCGATCAGAGAGCAAACCGGTTTGCATCGGGCGCCGGTGAGAGACTGAAGACCTGGCTCTGCAGGGAGGAGGAGCTGGACACCTCCTCAGACCTAGCCTGAGCTACTGCCGCCATTTATTTAAAAAATTAAAAATCTTTTATTCTTTCGGCCCCAGGGCTTGGACAGCCCTGTTCTAGAAGCATTCTCTCCTGACGTTTCACCTGTATCTATGGCAAGCATCCTCAGAGGTTGTGAGGTCTGAGCATAAGCCAAATATGCCAAACACCAATCTATCTATCTATCTATCTATCTATATAATAAAAGTCAGTGTTTGCGGAGGGAGGTGCGGCGGGAGGTGCGGAGGAATATGTGGCAGCTTTTTGATTGGTCGCCAATGTGGGATTATTTGCATAAAGGACTCTCATTGGCCAGCCTCAGAACTCCAAAACTCTAAGGCACCAGACAGTTTTTCCATTGGAAATAGAATGTTCATTTCCTAATAGGATTTCACTACAGAGAGAGGGTTTCTTGATGTACTGAGAGCATAACTAGCATTACAAGCTAGGCCCCAGATTTCACTACAGTGAGTTTCTTGATGTACTGAGAGCACTACTAGCATTACAAGCTAGGCCCAAAAATAGACATACATCCTTCCAGCCAAAGGTGAAAACACAACTTTTCCCAACAGGCCTCAGCCTGAATTGACAGTAAGGCTTCCTAGGCCTCAGCCTGCATTGACAGTACGGCTTCCTAGGCCTCAGCCTAAATTGACAGTACGGCTTCCTGGGCCTCAGCCTAAATTAACAGTAAGGCTTCCTAGCCCTCAGCCTAAATTAACAGTAAGGCTCCCTAGGCCTCAGCCTGAATTGACAGTAAGGCTTCCTAGGCCTCAGCCTGAATGGACATTAAAGCTTTCTAGGCCTCAGCCTGAATTGACAGTAAGACTTCCTAGACCTCAGCCTGCATTGACAGTAAGGCTTCCAAGGCCTCAGCCTGAATGGACAGTAAGGCTTCCTAAGCCTCAGCCCATTTCAAATAACCCGAGCACCGCCGGGTTCTACAGCTAGTACTGTATAAAAGTGATTCCGCACTGTGCAATCAATGGTGAGATGGAGGGAAGTCTGGACTGCAGAGGTGAGGCTAACCATTTTGCCCCAACTGCCACCATTCTAGCCAGGGCCCATTTGACCCAGAGGGGAATGCTATTGTTGCCAATGGCACAATTCCCACCCAGCCAAATACCAACTTCAGTGGATACATTCATCTGAATTGCAGCATGGGAGAGACAGCTTAACCCTCTCCCCCAGAATCAGCCAACCACTACCTTACTATTTTAAAACTATGAAACAATCAGGCTTTGCGTATGATTGCGTATTTAATATGATGACATGCAATTTGACTGTAAGTTGGGGGGGGGGGGGACCTAAGCAGCAATACATGTAAAAATGTAGTTGATACCAACTGATCATTTGTGTGAATACAGTGCAAAATAAAAATGCATTATACAGTATACTTAAGTCTCTTTTCAATTGTTTGAGAAACAAGGCTGGTCTATCAATCAAGTTCAAGCCTCATTCCAAGGCACCGGGAATGTGGCTGGGTGTCAGCTGCATAAGATCTCTGCTGACCAGAAGGTCATGAGTTCGAGGTCTGCCCGGGTCGGGGTGAGCTCTCGACCAATTTGTGTAGCTCGTTGCCGACCTTTGCAACCCGAAAGACAGTTGCATCTGTCAAGTAGGAAATTTAGGTACCACTTTGTGGGGAGGCTAAATGTAACTGATTTACGAGGCCATAAAATCTCCAGGAATCGCCAGGAAGTTCACAAAAAGAATGAAGGAATGCAAGAGCTCCCCCTGGTGCCCAGAAGCTGGAATGTTAAATTGCCTCTATGTCTGTCTATATATGTTGTATGTCTATGGCATTGAATGTTTGCCTGTATATGTGCATTGTAATCTGGCCTGAGTCCCCTGCGGGGTGAGAAGGGCGGAATATAAATGACGTAAATAAATAAATAATAAATATTATTCAGAGTTCCAGGTGCTAGGAAAGCAGAAAACTATTACAGGGAAGTTACACAACTGATCTAGATCAGGGCTTCTTAAACTTTTCTACTCGTGATCCCTTTCAGCTTTAGAAATGCTTACATGACACCAGGTATATAATTATATAAATTAAGTTAAAAAATCTAACATTTATTTATAGCAAATTAGCATTTGCAAGGCTTGCTAAAAAAAGTTGATTTTTCTTTTTACGAATTACAACTGAAGCATCTTCTCCAGAGTCCCCTGCAAACACTGCACAACAGATTGGTGTAAATGTCTAAAACAGCCATTAGGTGATGCCAAATTTTTCGGGACCCAATCACTAAGCTAAGGGAATACAATTTTGAGTCGGGACCCACAGTTTAGAAAGCAATGATCTAGACCAGTGTTTCCCAACCAGTGTGCCGTGAGCGATCATCAGGTGTGCTGTGGAAAATTGGCACTCTCCCCCCTCCTAGCAGACCCCTCACAGGTTTCCAAGAAACAAATTGAGCCTCTCCGCTTGGAAATGGTTTGGGTTTTTTTTACTATTTTACTGGATTTTTCAAGAGTTGCCTCCTCCCCCCCCCCCCCCCAAGGAACTATTTATAACAGCTTCATGACATCCATAGTTAACTGGAAGCAAGTTTCACTCAGGGTGAAATTTCACAAAGGTCTGGAGAACAAGCTCTATGAGGAGCGGCTTGAAGAGCTGGGCATGTTTAGCCTGAAAAAGAGAAAGCTGAGAGAAGACATGATAGCCATGTATAAATAAGTGAGAGGAAGTCATATCTATGTTATGTTCATCGAAACAGGCCCAGGTTTCACACTGAGTGTATAAATACATTTAAAAACATATTAACTATATGTATTACTGTGTTAGAGTGTCATTTTGTGTCATTTTGGTTGGTGGTGTGCCCTAGGATTTTGTAAATGTAAAAAATGTGCCGCGGCTTTTAAAAGGTTGGGAAACACTGATCTAGACAACAGACCAAAGGCTGAAGGAAGTAAATATAATAAGTAAATAAGCTTGGTATGAGAAGAAAAAAGAGAAATGCCAATCATTTTCAAATAATTCACATATATTTTTTGAAGAACAACATATCCCATCCACTCATGAAAGAGCTAGAAACTTGCATTTCGAGTTCAGTTCAGCAAAACCCACTATTTCTCTCCAAGAACTATCAAGTAATAAAATAACCTGTGAATTTTCTATCAGAAACTTAAGTATCTTGTCAAGGATGCTTTACTACGGTACGAGGCAATCTTAGTACCAGGCAACCTGCTTTCATTGAGCGATTATTTATTTCTCTCCAACTTCATAATTCTATACATAGCAAAATAGGGAAATATTGTGGACAAAAACAGCATATTTTGAAAGAAAGATCAAATAATACATGCCTTCTTTTGACTCTCTACCTCGACTCATAATTAGGCAGATATGCACTGTTTGCAACATAAGCATTCTCAAAGAGTAGTATTTGTCAATTGTAGATGGTTTCTAGGTTATTTGCAACTGGACAAATTGACATCCGTGGCTTATATTATGCACAGTACTGAAACTAACTCTTGAAACTCTTTCAAGGATCTTATATATATTTATTATGAAGTTAGAGTGAAAAGAATTACCCTTTTCCCATCTCTCACTTGCTTTAAATATCATGCCAGCAAGGATCCTAGCTAGGCAAGCTTGAATTTATGGTGCAGAAAGGGATTTTTAACGGAGCTGTGCTTTTATCGTTTGAATCTCCCATATAATAATAATAATAATCTTTATTTATACGTCACTACTGAAGAAACCAAATCTAGATCGATCGGTTCCCTCCAATTACCGCCCAGTTTCGAACCTTCCGTTCCTGGGCAAGGTGATTGAGAGGGCGGTAGCGGGGTAACTGCAGCAGTTCCTTGAGGACACAGCCGGCTTAGATCCCTTCCAGTCCGGCTTCCACTTGGGGCACGGGACGGAGACTGTGTTGGTCGCCATTTCAGATCAGCTTCGATGCCAACTGGACAAGGATGGTTCAGAGCTGCTTGTGTTATTGGACCTCACAGCAGCTTTTGATACAGTCGATTACAATCTTTTGGCCCACCGCCTTGCCGTTGCTGGAGTTAGGGGAACAGCCCTAAAATGGCCGTTGTCCTTTCTCCACAACCGGGGACAGCAAGTGGAAAGGGGTGGTATGGTTTCCGAGAGGGCTCCACTTACCTGTGGGGTCCCTCAAGGTGCCATTCTCTCCCCTTTATTATTTAACATCTATATGCGACCACTTGCTGGTCTGGTTCGAAGCTTTGGGCTGGAATGTTATCAGTACGCTGACGACACCCAGTTCGTTCTGAAAATGGAAGGCTGGCCGGACTCCGTACCTTCTTGTTTCCAACAGTGTCTTGAAGCCGTTACTGGTTGGCTGTGTGCCAGTAGATTGAGGGTGAATCCAGCAAAGACGGAGATACTGTGGCTGGGCCGCCCGGTTGGTGGGGAGGCCTGACTGCCTAGCTTGGATGGCGAGGCATTATGCCCGACATCCTCAGTTAACAGCCTTGGGGTCGTTTTTGACCCGTTGCTGTCGATGGAGGCTTAGGTCTCCAGCATCAGCAAAACCACCTTTTTCCATCTGCGGCAAGCTAGGCATCTGGCCCCCTACCTATCCAGAGACAACCTGGCCACGGTGATCCAAGCCACGGTCATCTTAAAACTGGACTACTGTAACGCCCTTTACATCAGCCTGCCCTTATGAGTGATCTGGAAACTTACAATCATCCATAATGCCACTGCACAACTTCTCACTGGGGCTCCAGTGAGATGTCACATAACACCTATCCTCCAGCAGCTTCATTGGCTTCCGGTCGAGCACCGGATCACCTTCAAGGTGATGGTGTTAACTTTCAAGGCCTTGCATGGTCTGGGGCCGCTGTATCTGAGGGACCGTCTTTTCCCCTACCAACCCCAGAGGTCACTTCGTTCCGAACAAATGAACCTCCTTGAAGTACCGACCTTCAAAGCAATCCGTCTTACATCGACCCGGCGCAGAGACTTCTCTGTAGTGGCGCCGTCAATATGTAACACTCTTCCTAGTGATGTACGGGCCATGCAGGACCTTCTCTCCTTCCGCAAGGCCTGCAAGACTCACCTTTTCCGGCTAGCCTTTGATTGCTAGGCCAGAAATCTTTTTTAAGCTAGTTTAATATGTATGCTTTTACCTCTGTGTGTTTTACCTGATTGTAAGCCGCTCCAAGCCCTCGGGGAGTGGCGGCGTACAAGTCCAAATAATAAATAAATAAATACCCCGCCACCATCTCCCCACTGGGGACTCGGGGCGGCTCACATGAGGCCAAGCCCAAACAACAAATTACAATAATACAAAAATCAAAACATCAGCAATAAACACATTTTAAATGCATACATATAAATAAAAGAAAAATATACAAATAGATATCTAAAATCACAAATGACAAGGGGGCCACATGTATGAATATAAAATGTTAAAAACTCAGGGTGAGATAAGCGAAGTAGCTTCTTTGCGAAGGAGAGCACACATAAAAATGTAAACATGTAAACAAGGAGGGGGGAGAATGGACTCCAAAAACAGGGGTATTGAGGAGAGCAATGGTAGAAAATTTAATTACTACTCTCCGAAGGCACAGCAGAAAAGCCAGGTTTTCAGGTGTTTTTTGAAGGTCTCCAGAGTGGGGGCTTTCCTAATCTCTCCGAGCAAGGAATTCCAGAGTTGGGGGGCCACAGAGAAGAAGGCTCTCTCCCTTGTGCCCACCAGACGAGTCTGTGAGACTGGTAGGGGGAAAAGGAGGGCCTCCCCTGAGGAGCGGAGGGGTCAAGCTGGTTCATAGAGGGAGATCTGATCACGAAGGTAGGCGGGTCCCGGACCGTTTAAGGCTTTATAGGTGATCACCTGCACCTTGAATTGGGACCGGAAAATAAACGGCAGCCAGTGAAGCTCTTTAAACAGGGGTGTTGACCGCTCCCTGTAACTTGCCCCAGTGATTAATATGGCTGCTGATCATGGGCTGAGAAAAGCGGCATACAAATATAGTAAATCTATATATATATAAAAGTCAGTGTTTGCGGAGGAATATGTGCCAGCGTTCTGATTGGCTCCCGGCCTCTACATTCTGACAACATGATTGGTTGCCAGTGAGGGAGTATTTGCATAACGCCTCTATTGGCCAGCCAACACGAACATTCCGACCCTCTAAACTGACAGAGAGGGATAAGGCAAAGGCCTGAGGCAGTTGCCAACACGAACATTCGAACGCTCTAAAGTGGCAGAGGGGGAAAGGAAAAGGCCTGAGGCAGTCAGGCATGGTGGGAGTTTAAGCCCAAAACACTTTGCGACCCCTTTGCGACCCCAAACAATGAGAGAAAATTGACAGTAAGGCTTCCTAGGCCTCAGCCCGAATGGACAGTAAGGGTTCCTAGGCCTCAGCCTGAATGGACAGTAAGGGTTCCTAGGCCTCAGCCTGAATGGACAGCCTGAATGGCCAGTGAGGGTTCCTAGGCCTCAGCCTGAATGGACAGGAGGGCTTCCTAGGCCTCAGCCTGAATGGACAGTAAGGCTTCCTAGGCCTCAGCCTGAATGGACAGTAAGGGTTCCTAGGGTCTCAGCCTGAATGGACAGTAAGGGTTCCTAGGCCTCAGCCTGAATGGACAGTAAGGGTTCCTAGGCCTCAGCCTGAATGGACAGTAAGGGTTCCTAGGCCTCAGCCTGCATTGACAGTAAGGCTTCCTAGGCCTCAGCCTGAATGGACAGTAAGGGTTCCTAGGCCTCAGCCTGAATGGACAGTAAGGGTTCCTAGGCCTCAGCCTGAATGGACAGTAAGGGTTCCTAGGCCTCAGCCTGAATGGACAGTAAGGGTTCCTAGGCCTCAGCCTGAATGGACAGTAAGGGTTCCTAGGCCTCAGCCTGAATGGACAGTAAGGGTTCCTAGGCCTCAGCCTGAATGGACAGTAAGGGTTCCTAGGCCTCAGCCTGAATGGACAGTAAGGACAGTTCCTAGGCCTCAGCCTGAATGGACAGTAAGGCTTCCTAGGCCTCAGCCTGAATGGACAGTAAGGGTTCCTAGGCCTCAGCCTGAATGGACAGTAAGGGCTTCCTAGGCCTCAGCCTGAATGGACAGTAAGGGCTTCCTAGGCCTCAGCCTGAATGGACAGTAAGGGTTCCTAGGCCTCAGCCTGAATGGACAGTAAGGGTTCCTAGGCCTCAGCCTGAATGGACAGTAAGGCTTCCTAGGCCTCAGCCTGAATGGACAGTAGGGCTTCCTAGGCCTCAGCCTGAATGGACAGTAAGGCTTCCTAGGCCTCAGCCTGAATGGACAGTAAGGCTTCCTAGGCCTCAGCCTGAATGGACAGTAAGGGTTCCTAGGCCTCAGCCTGAATGGACAGTAAGGGTTCCTAGGCCTCAGCCTGAATGGACAGTAAGGCTTCCTAGGCCTCAGCCTGAATGGACAGTAAGGGTTCCTAGGCCTCAGCCTGAATGGACAGTAAGGCTTCCTAGGCCTCAGCCTGAATGGACAGTAAGGCTTCCTAGGCCTCAGCCTGAATGGACAGTAAGGCTTCCTAGGCCTCAGCCTGAATGGACAGTAAGGGTTCCTAGGCCTCAGCCTGAATGGACAGTAAGGCTTCCTAGGCCTCAGCCTGAATTGACAGTAAGGCTTCCTAGGCCTGAGCCTGAATGGACAGTAAGGGTTCCTAGGCCTCAGCCTGAATGGACAGTAAGGGTTCCTAGGCCTCAGCCTGAATGGACAGTAAGGGTTCCTAGGCCTCAGCCCGAATGGACAGTAAGGGTTCCTAGGCCTCAGCCCGAATGGACAGTAGCCTCAGCCTGCATTGACAGTAAGGCTTCCTAGGCCTCAGCCTGAATGGACAGTAAGGGTTCCTAGGCAGCCTCAGCCTGAATGGACAGTAAGGGTTCCTAGGCCTCAGCCTGAATGGACAGGGTTCCTAGGCCTCAGCCTGAATGGACAGTAAGGGTTCCTAGGCCTCAGCCTGAATGGACAGTAAGGGTTCCTAGGCCTCAGCCTGAATGGACAGTAAGGCTTCCTAGGCCTCAGCCTGAATGGACAGTAGGGCTTCCTAGGCCTCAGCCTGAATGGACAGTAAGGGTTCCTAGGCCTCAGTCTGAATGGACAGTAAGTTCCTAGGCCTTCCTGAAGGCCTCAGCCTGAATGGACAGTAAGGGTTCCTAGGCCTCAGCCTGAATGGACAGTAAGGGTTCCTAGGCCTCAGCCTGAATGGACAGTAAGGGTTCCTAGGCCTCAGCCTGAATGGACAGTAAGGGTTCCTAGGGCTCAGCCTGAATGGACAGTAAGGGTTCCTAGGCCTCAGCCTGAATGGACAGTAAGGGTTCCTAGGCCTCAGCCTGAATGGACAGTAAGGGTTCCTAGGCCTCAGCCTGAATGGACAGTAAGGGTTCCTAGGCCTCAGCCTGAATGGACAGTAAGGCTTCCTAGGCCTCAGCCTGAATGGACAGTAAGGGTTCCTAGGCCTCAGCCTGAATGGACAGTAAGGGTTCCTAGGCCTCAGCCTGAATGGACAGTAAGGGTTCCTAGGCCTCAGCCTGAATGGACAGTAAGGCTTCCTAGGCCTCAGCCTGAATGGACAGTAAGGCTTCCTAGGCCTCAGCCTGAATTGACAGTAAGGCTTCAGCCTGAAGGCCTCAGCCTGAATGGACAGCGAGAGATCCTAGGCCTCAGCCTGACTGGACAGTATGGGTGCCTAGGCCTCAGCCTGAATGGACAGTAAGGGTGCCAAGGCCTCAGCCTGAATGGACAGTAAGGCTTCCTAGGAATGACAGTAAGGGCTTCAGCCTGAAGGCCTCAGCCTGAATGGACAGTAAGGGTTCCTAGGCCTCAGCCTGAATGGACAGTAAGGGTTCCTAGGCCTCAGCCTGAATGGACAGTAAGGGTTCCTAGGCCTCAGCCTGAATGGACAGTAAGGCTTCCTAGGCCTCAGCCTGAATGGACAGCCTGAATGGACAGTTCCTAGGCCTCAGCCTGAATGGACAGTAAGGGTTCCTAGGCCTCAGCCTGAATGGACAGTAAGGGTTCCTAGGCCTCAGCCTGAATGGACAGTAAGGGCTTCCTAGGCCTCAGCCTGAATGGACAGTAAGGGTTCCTAGGCCTCAGCCTGAATGGACAGTAGGGTTCCTAGGCCTCAGCCTGAATGGACAGTAAGGGTTCCTAGGCCTCAGCCTGAATGGACAGTAAGGGTTCCTAGGCCTCAGCCTGAATGGACAGTAAGGCTTCCTAGGCCTCAGCCTGAATGGACAGTAAGGGTTCCTAGGCCTCAGCCTGAATGGACAGTAAGGCCTGAATTCCTAGGCCTCAGCCTGAATGGACAGTAAGGCTTCCTAGGCCTCAGCCTGAATGGACAGTAGGGTTCCTAGGCCTCAGCCTGAATGGACAGTAAGGGTTCCTAGGCCTCAGCCTGAATGGACAGTAAGGGTTCCTAGGCCTCAGCCTGAATGGACAGTAAGGCTTCCTAGGCCTCAGCCTGAATGGACAGTAAGGGTTCCTAGGCCTCAGCCTGAATGGACAGTAAGGGTTCCTAGGCCTCAGCCTGAATGGACAGTAAGGTTCCTAGGCCTCAGCCTGAATGGACAGTAAGGCTTCCTAGGCCTCAGCCTGAATGGACAGTAAGGCTTCCTAGGCCTCAGCCTTAATGAACAGTAAGGCTTCCTAGGCCTCAGCCTGAATGGACAGTAAGGGTTCCTAGGCCTCAGCCTGAATGGACAGTAAGGCTTCCTAGGCCTCAGCCTGAATGGACAGTAAGGCTTCCTAGGCCTCAGCCTGAATGGACAGTAAGGGCCTCAGCCTGAATGGACAGGCCTCAGCCTGAATGGACAGTAAGGGTTCCTAGGCCTCAGCCTGAATGGACAGTAAGGGTTCCTAGGCCTCAGCCTGAATGGACAGTAAGGCTTCCTAGGCCTCAGCCTGAAATGGACAGTAGGCCTCAGCCTGAAGGCCTCAGCCTGAATGGACAGTAAGGGTTCCTAGGCCTCAGCCTGAATGGACAGTAAGGCTTCCTAGGCCTCAGCCTGAATGGACAGTAAGGGTTCCTAGGCCTCAGCCTGAATGGACAGTAAGGCTTCCTAGGCCTCAGCCTGAATGGACAGTAAGGGTTCCTAGGCCTCAGCCTGAATGGACAGTAGGGCTTCCTATGCCTCAGCCTGAATGGACAGTAAGGGTTCCTAGGCCTCAGCCTGAATGGACAGTAAGGCTTCCTAGGCCTCAGCCTGAATGGACAGTAAGGCTTCCTAGGCCTCAGCCTGAATGGACAGTAAGGGTTCCTAGGCCTCAGCCTGAATGGACAGTAAGGGTTCCTAGGCCTCAGCCTGAATGGACAGTAAGGGTTCCTAGGCCTTAGCCTGAATGGACAGTATGGGTTCCTAGGCCTCAGCCTGAATGGACAGTAAGGCTTCCTATGGCCTCAGCCTGAATGGACAGTAAGGGTTCCTGAAGGCCTCAGCCTGAATGGACAGTAAGGGTTCCTAGGCCTCAGCCTGAATGGACAGTAAGGGTTCCTAGGCCTCAGCCTGAATGGACAGTAAAGGTTCCTAGGCCTCAGCCTGAATGGACAGTAAGGCTTCCTAGGCCTCAGCCTGAATGGACAGTAAGGGTTCCTAGGCCTCAGCCTGAATGGACAGTAAGGGTTCCTAGGCCTCAGCCTGAATGGACAGTAAGGGTTCCTAGGTCTCAGCCTGAATGGACAGTAAGGGCTTCCTAGGCCTCAGCCTGAATGGACAGTAAGGCTTCCTAGGCCTCAGCCTGAATGGACAGTAAGGGTTCCTAGGCCTCAGCCTGAATGGACAGTAAGGGTTCCTAGGCCTCAGCCTGAATGGACAGTAAGGGTTCCTAGGCCTCAGCCTGAATGGACAGTAAGGGTTCCTAGGCCTCAGCCTGAATGGACAGTAAGGGTTCCTAGGCCTCAGCCTGGATTGACAGTAAGGCTTCCTAGGCCTCAGCCCTGAATTGACAGTAAGGCTTCCTAGGCCTCAGCCTGCATTGACAGTAAGGCTTCCTACGCCTCAGCCTGAATGGACAGTAAGGGTTCCTAGGTCTCAGCCTGAATGGACAGTAAGGGTTCCTAGGCCTCAGCCTGCATTGACAGTAAGGCTTCCCTAGGCCTCAGCCTGAATGGACAGTAAGGGTTCCTAGGCCTCAGCCTGAATGGACAGTAAGGGTTCCTAGGCCTCAGCCTGAATGGACAGTAAGGGTTCCTAGGCCTCAGCCTGAATGGACAGTAAGGCTTCCTAGGCCTCAGCCTGAATGGACAGTAAGGGTTCCTAGGCCTCAGCCTGAATGGACAGTAAGGGTTTCCTAGGCCTCAGCCTGAATGGACAGTAAGGGTTCCTAGGCCTCAGCCTGAATGGACAGTAAGGCTTCCTAGGCCTCAGCCTGAATGGACAGTAAGGCTTCCTAGGCCTCAGCCTGAATGGACAGTATGGACAGGGTTCCTAGGCCTCAGCCTGAATGGACAGTAAGGGTTCCTAGGCCTCAGCCTGAATGGACAGTAAGGGTTCCTAGGCCTCAGCCTGAATGGACAGTAAGGGTTCCTAGGCCTCAGCCTGAATGGACAGTAAGGCTTCCTAGGCCTCAGCCTGAATTGACAGTAAGGGTTCCTAGGCCTCAGCCTGAATGGACAGTAAGGGTTCCTAGGCCTCAGCCTGAATGGACAGTAAGGGTTCCTAGGCCTCAGCCCAGTGGGATAGGATGGCGAACTCAAAGGCTTCTATGATTCTGGCTGCCAACATGCCAGCACCCGCAGCACACCAAAGAGAGCTCCTCCAAAGAATACTGATATTTAACCCAGTATTGTCTACTGCTCCAATTGGCAGTGGATCTCAAACTCTTAGCAAGAGGTTCTTTCAAGCTTCTCTATCTTAGAATATTCTATTGGACACAGGCTTTATAATGAATATTTAATTATTCGTATAAGTTAGAATAACACTTAGCTTGACTTTTAATTATCAGTCTGTTGCCCAGCTATTACAATTAGGCACGATACCTCTTGCTTAAGTGAAACCATAGATCAGTGTTTCCCAACCTTTTTTGACGCCGCAGCACACTTTTAACATTTGCAAAATCCTGGGGCACACCACCAACCAAAATGACACAAAATGACACTCTAACACAGTAATACATATAGTTAATATGATTTTAAATGTATTTATACACTCAGTGTGAAACCTGGGCCTGTTTCGATGAACATAACCTAGATAATCTGGCAGGAATGGCAGAAAGACACACACGAAGGTCTTGCTCAACAGCTGGGAGTTATAGTTCACCTGCAATCAAAGAGCATTCTGAACTCCACCAATGATGGAATGAAATCAAACTTCCCACACAGAACTACCATAACCAAGAGAAAATACTATAAGAGTTTGGTGGGCATTGACCTTGAGTTTAGGAGTTGTAGTTCACCTATATCCAGAGAGCACTGTGGAGGGGAGGGAGGAAGACGTGGGGCGAGTCTGTGCAGTGGTGCCCGCACGGGTCAACTCTTCCTCCCTCCCCCCCCCCCCCTCCCGCAGAAGCGGCAGCGTGAGCAAAGCGAGGCAAAGCGAGCAGAGTAAGGCTGAGAAGAAGGGAGCCCGAATGGAGAAAAAAAAGTATTCAGCAGGAGGGGGAAGAAAGGTTATTGGAGGTTCCAATTTCCCACGGCACACCTGATGATCACTCACGGCACACTGGTTGGGAAACACTGCTATAGATAATAAGTCTTATAGGTATGTGTGCTGTCATAATACACCTCTAAAACTCATGCATTGTGGATCCGGTGCTTCCAAGCTCATGAGTGGGATTGACTCGCAGCAGACAAAGAGTGCTCAGTTCTAGTACTGTATATCAGACTATGAGATAGTATAGTGGAGTAATTTGAAAACTGGATTACAATTCTGAAGACTGGGATTTAAATCTTCACTCAGTCATGACTGACTTTGGGCAAGGCACACTTTCAGCCCCACAGGAAAGCAAATGCAACCCCTCTCTGAACAAATCCTGCCATGGTACGATCATCTTAACATCATCAAAATTTGGAAGAAACTTGAAGCCATGCAATATTAACAGCATCCGTTAACTTTCATTTGGCTTTGGACTGTATTGACTGCAAAGCTATGTGCTAACTGGGGTAATCCAGTGACTGCAGGCTTCAAGCACATTTAAATCAATGTGTTTTTGAATCAAATATCCCCTAGAACTTGGATGCCCTGATTATGCTTCATGGGTTGGGAACTTTGGCATTTTAAATTTACTGAGGTTATTTAAATCCTAGATTACCATATATACTAGTGCAGTGTTTCCCAACCAGTGTGCTGTGGCACACTAGTGTGCCGTGAGCGATCATCAGCTGTGCTGTGGGAAATTGGAACCTCCAATACCCTTTCTTCCCCCTCCTACCGAACACTTTTTCTTCTCTACTCGGGCTCCCTTCTTCCCAGTCTCGCTCTGCTTGCTTTGCCTCGCTTTGCTCACGCTGCCACTTCTGCGGGAGGGGGGAGGGAGGAAGACGTGACCCGTGCGGGCGCTACTGCACAAACTCGCCCCATGTCTTTCTCCCTCCCCTCCACAATGCTCTCTGGATATAGGTGAACTACAACTCTAAAACTCAAGATCAATGCCCACCAAACTCTTATAGTATTTTCTCTTGGTTATGGGAGTTCTGTGTGGGAAGTTTGATTCCATTCCATCATTGGTGGAGTTCAGAATGCTCTTTGATTGCGGGTTAACTATAACTCCCAGCTGTTGAGCAAGACCTTCGTGTGTGTCTTTCTGCCATTCCTGCCAGGATATCTATGTTGTGTTCATCGAAACAGGCCCAGGTTTCACACTCAGTGTATAACAACATTTAAAAACATATTAACTATATGTATTACTGTCTTAGAGTGTCATTTTAGTTGGTGGTGTGCCCTAGGATTTTGTAAATGTAAAAAATGTGCCGCGGCTCAAAAAAGGTTGAAAAACACTGTACTAGTGTATATACTAGGTTCTGGCCCAGCTTACTTGTCCGAACGCATCTGCCTCTACGTCCCACCTCGTAACCTAAGATCATCCGGGGAGGCCCTGCTCTCGTTTCCGCCAACATCTCAACTGCGGCTGGCGGGGACAAGAGACAGGGCCTTCTCGGCTGTGGCGCCCCGCCTGTGGAATCCACTTCCAAGTGAAATACGATCGACCCCATCCCTCCTGGCATTTAGAAAAAAGTAAAATCTTGGTTATGGGACCAGGCCTTTGCACAGTAGCTCAATGCAGCATTTTACCTGGAATGGACCGATATGACAACGGACATGAGAATACGGCTTACCGTTATTGATTGGGTGTTGACTTGATATACACAGAATATTATTTTAATTTAATTGATTGTTGGTATCTTGTTTAACTGTTGCTGTTTGTAACTTTGCTTGTATTTATGGTTTTACATTGTCTATTATTGCCGGCATCTAATTGCTGCCTTGTTAGCAGCTCTGAGTCCCCCCTCGGGGGTTGAGAAGGGCGGGGTAAAAATACTGTAAATAAATAAATAAATTATATTAAATTACAAAAAAATAACGCTCAAAAACTTTGGTTGACTTATACACAGGTCAATGCTGGAACAGAGACTTAGCACAAAGGCAGGTACAAGAGGCAAGAGGCAAGAAGCATTCCCACTCCATTATCCTGCCTTGGCTCAAACCAGAGAAAGAACAAACAGCCCTCCCACTTTCCTCACAGTCTTTTTTCTGCCTGAGCAGAGTTCAGCAGCAATGTGGGGGAACCAACTGGGGAGATTTAGGTAGAGCCAAGCTGTGGTGGCCATTTCAAGTAAGGGATTAAATGCATACGGTTGTCTGTAGCGACTACAATGGTGCCTTTAAATTCAAAATTACTGAACATGGCTGACACTTCACTCCAATTGAATTCAAAATGCCTGCTGCGATCTCTCTGTGGAGGACCCTGTTTTTCTTTCTCAGAGGCCATAGTGTAGGGTTGCCATATGTCCCTTATTCTAAGGGACGTCCCTTATTTTGGCCCTAAAATTTGTGTCCCGTTTTTTCAGGCCCTGTCCCTTATTATTGACTAACAGGACAGGACTGGGTGGGGTTGACCAGAGGAAGACACGCGTTGTGGTTTCCACAGCAATGCCTGCCCGGGGATTCCAACTCGCAGGGCAGGCTGACAGTCATGCCCTTGCGAGTGTGTGCCTGCCTGCATCCCCGTTGGAAGGAAGAGGCGATACAGGACTTTTTCAAAGTACAGTAGACTCAATTAACCGTTACCCAAGGGGAATGTTGGCTCATGTTGGATAAAGATAGTTTCTGGTTGCTTGAGAGTTACTCTTAAAATAGGCCTAGCTGTGTATCCCAATACTATACAATGCTGTGTATCCCATACTATACTATACCATTAACTATTGACATAATAATAATGAAGATGTACTGTCTTATAAAAATTATTTTATTTTAATGTTTAGACAGTGCACTTTTAAAGTCAGCAAAGTCAAGGACTAAATACAGACGGAGAAAATAAGGTAGTTCTAATAATGTTTTTTCTGCATGACAAAGCATGCAGAAACATACCATGTACTGTTAAGAGGGTGTAAGTCGGTTTCTTTTGTGAGTTTCAATCATTATCTTATTCTGTTAATAAAACTACTTATACCCAACGTTTGAGTTTCAAATTTTTAATGAAGTGTCCCTTATTTTTGTGAAAAATCCCATAAATGTCCCTTATTTCTTATATCAAAAAGTGGCAACCCTACCATAGTGGGAATGAAGGGCCTTTCATCAGTTGCTGGGGCCAAGATGACAGCACTGAGCCTGCCCATTCTTCTCCCCATCCCAGTGTTGTTCTCAGAGGAGGCCCTAAGTAATTTCAAATGGTAGGCAAGCATTATTTTGCCCCCCCCCCCATGTGCCCAAATGCACATGCGCAGAGGTAACGTTTCCAGCATGTGTGGAGGCTCCGCATGCTATAAACTCCGCCTCCGCGCCGGCTGGTAATTCCGCCTCCCGGAGTTACCAGCCGGCGTGGAGGCAGAGTTTCCAGCATGCGTGGAGGCTCCGCATGGTGTAAACTCCGCCTCCGTGCCGGCTGGTAATTCCGCCTCCTGGAGTTACCAGCCAGCGTGGAGGCGGAGTTTACAGCCACCGGCAGTGCACCCCTGCGGATCTGGCGCTCTCGGCGGGCGCCTACTCCACCGAGCGCATTAATCCACCTCTGGTTGTTCTAGGAAACCTTTTTAGGCTTCAAAATTGTCTTTAACAATTTTAAATTGTTAAATTGTTATTTTATGTTTTTTCTGGGGGGGGGGGGTTGACTTGTTGCTGTGTTGTATTGAGGGCAGAGACTGCCTGTGTAAACCGTCCCGAGTCGCCTTCGGGCTGAGGGGCGGTATAGAAACGTGACAAATAATAATAATAATTTTAATCTATATATATAAAGGAGACACGGTCGTGCAAAGATGGATATAGACAACGAAACTATACGTCGCAGAAACACCACACTAAACAACTGACTGGCCCTGACCACGAGGTACAGACAACAGTCAAAAAACCGGACCTAAATACCTCGCAACACCCTAAAACACCACCCCTAAAAATTAACAAAGGGAATCACACCAGGTACTCCCCGCTCCCAGCACGAACGTTTAGAACGTTCGCACATCACAGACAAAGCCCTGCAGACCGATCCTAAGCACTTCGCCATAGAACAACACACCCTACTCAAAGCCTCCTCCCTTAAAAAAAAACCCACAAAGCACCCTCACCGCATCCCAAAACCCCAAAACAACACATAAACAACACATAACAAACATACCCAGCCCCCCTTCCCGCGCACATGGCCGGCAAAACGCTGCCGCCCCATCCAACAAACTTCGCCACACCCGCAAAAAAGCCTAACCCCCTCCCCACGCCCCAACACATTCCCAAAACAAAATACACAACACACAACTTCCCTCCGCTTCCCACAAGCCCAAAACAACAGCAAAACACCCAAAACTCTCCTTACCTTTGCCCCAAAACCTTCCTCAGAAGCTCACCCGGCGCCATCGTCACTCCTACCTAGCTAAACTACATTACCCAAGACCCTTAGCGCCAGAAAACAGCAACCGCGCATGCGCACTAACACAAACTCAAAAATGCAGCAAGGGAGGGGCCGGGCTAAGGAGAAACCGAGCCGGCTTCTCCTTAGCCCCTCCTCCTCCCTCCCTCCATCCATGGCACAGCCGCCGTTGCCCGGGACAGCGGCGGCCTTGCCCTGATGCAGCAAGGAGGGGGCCGGGCTAAGGAGAAACCGAGCCGGCTTCTCCTTAGCCCCTCCTCCTCCCTCCCTCCATCCATGGCACGGCCGCCCGTTGCCCGGGACAGCGGCCTTGCCCTGGATGCAGCAAGGAGGGGCCGGGTTAAGGAGAAACCGAGCCGGCTTCTCCTTAGCCCCTCCTCCTCCCTCCCTCCATCCATGGCACGGCCGCCGTTGCCCGGGACAGCGGCGGCCTTGCCCTGGATGCAGCAAGGAGGGGCCGGCCTGGGAGAAACCGAGCCGGCTTCTCCTTAGCCCCTCCTCCTCCCCTCCCTCCATCCATGGCACAGCCGCCGTTGCCCGGGACAGCGGCGGCCTTGCCTGATGCAGCAAGGAGGGGCCGGGCTAAGGAGAAACCGAGCCGGCTTCTCCTTAGCCCTCCTCCTCCCTCCCTCCCATCCATGGCACGGCCGCTGCTGAGTGATAGAGAGAGAGAGAGAGACATAGAGAAACACAGACAGAGGCACACAGAGAAAGAAATAGAGAGAAAACAGACAGACAGAGAGCTACAGACAGACAGACAGAGGGAAAGAAACAGAGACAGAGTGAGAGAGAGACAGAAAGAGACAAATAAATAGAGAAAGGCAGAGATACATACAGATAGAGAGACAGATCGATAGACAGACAGACAGATACAGAGAAAGGTAGATATACACAGAGAGCGAGACATAGAAAGAGAGATAGACAAACACAGACAGATAGAGATAGAAAGACAAAGAAAAACAGAAAGAGATAGATAGATAGAGACAGATAGACAGAGAATGGCATATGGCACAACAATGTGTGCCGGGCTCAGCTAGTTATATATAAAACAGCTTCTAAATTGACAACATAAGAAAATCACTGTATGAAAGTTGGCCATGCACCTGAAGATTCTGAAAAATGTGTTTCTATATCAAGAAACCACATTTATCCTTCCACTCCCAGATTTTTTTGCTATATCACACCATCACTGGACCCCACTCAATTAGCAAACTATCGGCCAGTTTACAATCTCCCCTATTTGGGCAAAGTCATGGAACGTGTGGTGGCTTCGCAACTCCAGGGGTTCTTGGTAGACACTGATTATCTTGATCCGGCACAGTCTGGCTTTAGGCCGGGACATGGGACTGAAACAGCCTTGGTCGCCTTGGTAGATGATCTACGCCGGGAACTCGACAAGGGGAATGTGTCCCTGTTGGTTCTGCTGGACCTCTCAGCGGCTTTCGATACCGTTGACCACGATATCCTTCTGGGTCGCCTTGCAGATATGGGGCTTGGGGGTACTGCTCTGCAGTGGCTCCAATCCTTCCTGGAAGATCGTACCCAGAAGGTGTTATTGGGTGACACCTGTTCGACCCCACAACCGTTATCGTGTGGAGTCCCTCAGGGTTCAGTACTGTCCCCGATGTTATTTAACATCTACATGAAACCGCTGGGAGAGATCATTCGGAGTTTCGGAGTAAGGTGTTACCTGTATGCAGATGACGTCCAGATCTGTCACTCCTTCCCACCTGTCACTAAGGAGGCTGTCCAAACTTTGAACCGGTGCTTGGCTGCTGTGTCGGACTGGATGAGGGCTAGCAAATTGAAACTTAATCCAGACAAGACAGAGGTCCTCCTAGTCAGTCAAAAGGCCGAACAGGGCATAGGGTTACAGCCTGTGTTGGATGGGGTTACACTCCCCCTGAAGGCGCAGGTTCGCAGCTTGGGAGTGATCCTGGACTCATCGCTGAGCCTGGAACCCCAGGTCTCGGCGGTGGCCAGGGGAGCTTTTCCACAGTTAAGACTCGTGCGCCAGCTGCACCCGTACCTTGGGAAGTCTGATCTGGCTATGGTCTTCCATGCTCTGGTCACATCCCGAATAGATTACTGCAACGCACTCTACGTGGGGCTGCCTTTGAAGACAGTTCGGAAATTACAACTAGGCAGCCAGATTACTAACTGGAGCTACATACAGGGAGCATACCACCCCCCTGTTGTGTCAGCTCCACTGGCTGCCTATCCACTTCCGAGCTCAATTCAAAGTGCTGGTCTTGACCTTTAAAGCTCTATACGGTTCTGGCCCATCTTACTTGTCCGAACGCATCTGCCGCTACATCCCACCTCGTAATTTAAGATCATCCGGGGAGGCCCTGCTCTCGCTCCCGCCGACTTCTCAAATGCGGCTGGTAGGGACGAGGGAGACGGCCTTCTCGGTGGTGGCTCCCCATCTGTGGAATGCGCTTCCTAGTGACATACGATCAATTCCACCCCTCCTGACATTCAGGAAAAAAGTAAAAGCCTGGCTATGGGACCAGGCGTTTGCACACTAGCACAAGGCAGCACTTCTTTTTTTTTTAACTTAAATGAATGTGTATGATATGTTGATGTAATTATATTTTAATGTGTAATGTTTTGGGGGGTTTATACTGTGTTTTATGTGTTTTACTGTGTTGGCACCGAATTGTGCCTTTTTGGAAGCCGCTCTGAGTCCCCCCTCGGGGGTTGAGAAGAGCGGGGTAAAATGCCGGAAATAAATAAATAAATAAATCTAATTTCTTATAGTTTGTGTTCAAGACTAACAATTTTGGCTGGCTTCTTATTATTGCTATCTTTAAAAAAACAACTTAGAAAAATATGTAGCTAGAAATTTACTTATAGATGAAGAGGCATTCTGTGTGTTAAAATTTATTTATTTTAATTTTAGTCCGCAAAGAAAGTTCTCAAGCCATATAATAAAATATAAAAGAATTAAAGGGCAATCTCCAATAAATAGAACACATTGTCAAACTGAAGGAGAAAGCTAAGCCCTCACTTACACATGTCTGTCACTCCCGTTAACTGCTATGACCCAACCATGTTTTCTCCACTGGGGTTTTGAAGCAGAATATTTATTTATTTATTTAAAACTTTTGTGCCCCGACATTCTCACCTCTATCGAGGGACTCAGACCGGCATAACAGCAAATATTCAATGCTATAAATTTAAAAACAACTACAACAATATATTAAAATACATTTAAAAATCAACATAAAACCACATCGCCATTAAAACAATTCCACTCAATCTGTAAACGTAGTCATTCATTCAGACAATAGCCCATCTCAGCCTATTCTGGGAAGGCTTGGTTCCACATCCAGGTCTTCACCAGCCTCCTAAAGAACAACAGAGAGGGGGCAGAACTAGCATCACTTGGGAGAGAGTTCCACAGCCGAGGGGAGACCACAGAGAAGTCCCTGTCTCTCGTCACCACCAGCGGGCTTCCGAAGCCAGCGGGACCGAGAGCAGGGCCTCTCCGGAGGATCTTAATGTCCTAGATGGTTCGTAGGGGAGAATCCGTTCGGACAGGTAAACTGGGCCAGAACCGTATAGGGTTTTGTAGGTGAAAACCAGCATTTTGAATTGTGCCCGGAAGCTCATTGGCAGCCAGTGGAGCTGGCGCAGCAAGGGAGTTGTATGATCCCTGTACCCCGTTCCTGTTAGTAACCTGGCTGCCGAACGTTGGACTAATTGCAGCTTCCGAGCAGTCTTCAGAGGCAACCCCACGTAGAGAGTGTTGCTGTAGTCTATTCGGGATGTAACCAGAGCGTGGACCACCATGGCCAAGTCAGATTTCCCAAGATACGGGCGCAGCTGGCGCACAAGCTTTAACTGTGGAAAAGCTCTCCCGGACACCGCCAAGACCTGGGGCTCCAGGCTCAGCGATGAGTCCAGGATCACTCCCAGACTGCGAACCTGCGCCTTCAGGGGGAGTGTAACCCCGACAAGCACAGGCTGTAACCCTATGCCCTGTTCGGCCTTACGACTGACCAGGAGTACCTCTGTCTTGTCTGGATTTAGTTTCAATCTGTTAGCCCTCATCCAGTCCGTTACAGCGGCCAAGCACCGGTTCAGGACCTGAACAACCTCCTTAGTAGCAGGTGGGAAGGAGTGACAGAGTTGGACATCATCTGCGTACAGACGACACCGCACCCCGAAACTCCGGATGATCTCCCCCAACAGCTTCATGTTGAATACAATCACTACAAAGAGATAAACTGCCAACAATATAGGTCTTTCAGGAGAAATACTTCAGGTGTAGATTCTCCTGCCTCTCACATACCTCCCCCACCCCCCACATAGATTTTGGATTTTGACAAGAATAATTCAGTTTGTTCCCCTGCCTTTAGGTCAAATTTGCATGACTCAGGAATGCAGAACTCAGTGAACTGCAGATGGATACATTAGATATACAAGAAATGTACTAAGTCATACATGACCTGGAAAAAATGGTCTTGCCAAGAAAAAACAGGTTCAGAAAGCAAGGAGATATCATAGCAGGTTGATATGAAAAATTTAGCAGAGAAACAGTCAAGCAGAGACAAGTAAAAGCACTACAGGAATGCAGCCATCCTGGTGTGTCTAGGGAAGGAGTTCCACTGTATGGGATTAGCCACCGAAAACAAAAGCTCAACAATCCTGAATACATCTAGAACAGTGGTTCCCAAAGTGGGTGGTACCGCCTCCTTGTGGGTGGTGGGACGATCCAAGGGGGCGCTGGGAGGCTCAGGAGAACTTGGAGGGTGGTGAGCCCCTGTAAGGGGGTCGGTGGCGTGAGCCAGGCAACAGGTTCCATGCAGGGCCCGCCCCCTGCAAGCGGGGCCTGCGCCCCCCCTTGCTTCTCTGACAAACTTGGGCCCTCCAGCTGGCTTGGACTTCAACTCCCACCATTCCTAACTGCCTCGGGCCCCTTCCAAAGCCCTCCAGTATTTTCTGTTGGTCATGGGAGTTTGTGTACCAAGTTTGGCTCAATTCCATTGTTGGTGAAATTCAAAATGCTCTTTGATGGTAGGTGAACTATAAATCTCAGTAGCTACAACTCCCAAATGACAAAACCAATCCCCCACCCCACCATTATTCAAATTTGGGTATATTGAGTATTTGTGCCAAATTTGGTCCAGATCCATGGTTGTTTGGGTTCAGAGTGCTCTCCAAATGTAGGTGAAGTACATCTCCCATAAATCACTGCCAATTCCTCCCAACCTTCTCCCATATTTTCTGTTGGTCATGGGGGTTCTGTGTGCCCAGTTTGGCCCAGATCTGTCATTCATGGGGTCTCGCCTGTGGAAGTCCGAGCTGAATTGGTCGAAGATACTGAAAATCCCATCATCTGTTGTCCATACTCCCCCCCAAACATATTGTTTTTGTGATTAATCACTATGCTTTAATTATATTCAATTAGTTACAATGAAAATACATCCTGCATATTAGATATTTGCATTAGAATTCATAAGAGTAGCAAAATTATTTATGAAGTAGCAACAAAAATATGGTTGGGGGTCACCACAACATGAGGAACCTTATTTAGGGGTCACGGCATTAGAAAGGTTGAGAACCACTGCATCAATACATATATCTTTCTGTTTAGTTGCTATTAAAATTTTTAAAAATTAATTTCTACGGGGGCGGTGAGTAATTTTTTTTCTGGAAAGGGGGCGGTAGGCCAAAAAAGTTTGGGAACCACTGATCTAGAAGTTTATTTCTTAAAAACAAAATATTTATTATGTAATCCATACTTAAAGAGCCAGAAGTCACTTGTTAAGAGCCCCTTAAAACAATAGCATTCAATGAAAAAATATGTATATGTGACCAGGTGAAATCAATGATGGTGAGATTTTTGTACTCAAAATAAGCACAATAACTTCAAAATCATTTATCACTGTGACTCTGCTTACAAATATGCTCAAGATTGCGGTTTCCAAAAGGAACTCAGTTCTGGAAAGTAAGCAAATTGATAAACCATGTGGTTGTGTCACAATGTGTGTATGCCATATCCATAATACATTATACATTTTGTATCAATAATTATGCAACAACATCTAGAGAAGTACATAAATAACTTGGATCATTCTTAAAGAGCACTGTATGGCAGATTGAAGCACTAGTTAGAACCATTACAAAATAACTATACTTTAGACTTAAGGTACAAACAGGCCCGGATTAACGGTTTGTGGCGCCTTAGGCCACACTCTGGAAGTGCCGCCCCCGGGGGGGCACTTGCGGGGGGCGCTTGCGGGGGGCGCCTGCCATGTTCCTGGGTGCCGGCCAGGAACTTCCCTTCCTTCCTCTTCATTCTCCGAGGAGGAAGAAGGAAGGGAAACCCTCAGGCAGCCGCTGCAGCACCCAGGAACGCCATGTCGGCGGGGCTGGGTGACGTCAGGCGCGGCGGCAAGGAGGAAGAGGCGAAGCGAGGCCCTGTCAGAGGCCCTAGGGGCGGGACTTCGCTCTGCCTCCTCCTCGGCACCACCGCCACGCCTGACGTCACCCAGCCCCTTCACTGAAGGAAGGAGTGGCGCCCGCGCGAGCGATGAACAGGCGGGGGGAAACCACGTCAGATGCCCTAGGGGCGGCGGGACTTCCCTCCGCCTCCTCCTCGCTCGCGTCGGCCCCGCCCCTCCTTCCTTCACTGAAGGAAGGAGCGGCGCCCACGCGAGCGACAAACAGGCGGGGGGAAACCACGTCAGATGCCCTAGGGGCGGCGGGAGTTCCCTCCGCCTTCCTTCCTTCACTGAAGGAAGGAGCGGCGCCCACGCGAGCGACAAACAGGTGGGGGGAAACCACGTCAGATGCCCTAGGGGCGGCGGGACTTCCCTCCGCCTCCTCCTCGCTCGTGCCTCACTGAAGGAGGGAGCAGCGCCCACGTGAGCGATGAACAGGCGGGGGAAGTCCCGCCCCTAGGGCGTCTGGCGTGGCTTCCCTCCACCTCCTCCTCGCTCGCGTCGGCCCCGCCCCTCCTTCCTTCACTGCGCAGGCGCAGAAGCAAGCGCCCAAAGATCGAACTTAAAAAAATGTTTTTAATGTTTTTAATTTGAGGGGGTCCGCACCTGCCGCCCCCCCCCCCCCCCCATGGCCTAGGGTGGCCTTATGGGTAATCCGGGCCTGGGTACAAAGTCTAGAAAAAATCAAGAAAAAAATCAGGTAATTTAAAATATTTGTTCAACCTTAGGAATAGTATAGAATAGTGCTCATTCCAGCAAATGAAATAGTTAGAAAATTCCAAACTCTGCTAAGAATGTTCACTGTGAGATTCAGTTTTTATAACTGGCAAGCCGAGATCATGATTCAATTAGCAAGAGTGCTGAGCATGATCCAATGAGACTCATTCTCGTCCATGAAGGGGCAAATAAGACTGATAAGAAGATAATAATGTTGGATGTGAAACTCACACAATAATCCAGATCTATTGGCAAGTCAAGAACACAAGGCACATTAAAACTTACAGGAAGGAGACTAAGGAGGAATATTTAAAATAAAAAACCTTATCTACAAAAGAATGGAAGGAAACTGTGCAGACAAAAAACAAGTGGCAGGCATAATGCCACATGGACAATATTGTTCATGCAAAAGTATTGTTTCTTCTTTCAAAATAAAAATAGATACGACAAATGTAAAATTAGAAGAACATAAAGGGTAGACATCAAAACAGAGAACATACTCCTATCAAAAAAATACGTTTTTTTTCCCCAAGCATGTAATTTTTTTCAGTTCTCCCTGTGACAGGTCCAAAGGAAAAGTACCACTGAACAATGTAGGACCTTCCTATGAGTAATTATAGCTTGGGTGCACTGCAAAAATGCATACTGGCTTGAACATTTATTCAATTAAATGGCAGTTCAATTGGAACATGCATGCGAGAAGTCATACAATACAACCCCTGCATCCACAGGGGATACATTCCAGGACTCCCCGCAGATCTATAAAACTGTAATAGTAGTTGTTCTATTTTTAAACTTCGAGTGAAAATAGAACATTTGATTTTCCCCTCATCCCCTGTCCAGTTTGGGGTGAGTAACAAGTTCTTCTGCTTCATCCCTGAAAAAAGGAGAGGTGACTTCTCTCTCGGGCAGTATTTATTTATTTATTTAAAACCTTTGCACCCCGACCTTCTCACCTCTATCGAGGGACTCAGACCGGCATAACAGCAAAGATTCAATGCTATACAAGTTAAAAACAACTACAAGTACATATTAAAATACATAAAAACCCAGCATAAAAGCACATCGCCATTAAAACAATTCCACTTAATCTGTAAACGTCGTCATACATTCAGACTATAGCCAATCTCAGCCTATTCTGGGAAGGCTTGGTTCCACATCCAGGTCTTCACCAGCCTCCTAAAGCAGTGTTTCCCAACCTTTTTTGAGCCACGGCACACTTTTTATAATTTGTAAAATCCTGGGCCACACCACCAACCAAAATGACACAAAATGACACTCTAACACAGCAATACATAGAGTTAATATGTTTTTTTAAATGTATTTATGCACTCAGTGTGAAACCCGGGCCTGTTTCGATGAACTCAACATAGATATCCTGGCAGGAATGGCAGAAAGACACAAACTTCCCACACAGAACTCCCATAACCAAGAGAAAATGCTATAAGAGTTTGGTGGGCATTGACCTTGGGTTTTGGAGTTGTAATTCACCTATATCCAGAGAGCACTGTGGACTCAAAGAATGATGGATCTGGACCAAACTTGGCACAAATACTCAATATGCCCAATTGTGAACACTGGTAGTGTTTGAGGAAAATAGACCTTGACATTTGGGAACTGTAGTTGCTGAGATTTATAGTTCCCCTACAATCAAAGAGCATTCTGAACCCCACACCAATGATAGAACTGGGCCAAACGTCCCACACAGAACCCCCAGGAGGCAAGAGGAGGTCTCTACTTGGGGGAAGGGAGGCAGGCCTTCCCAATGCATGGAGAGGGAGAGACCAAATAGACAACGGGTGGGGAGGGGTTTTGGTTTTTTTTGTAATTTTGTGCCTTTATCGAGGTAGTTTCTTAGGGTTTTTATACTTCAACACACTAGACTCTCCCCCCCCCCCCTTCCTGGAGGTTCCAATTTCCCACGGCACACCTGATGATCGCTCACGGCACACTAGTGTGCCCCGACACACTGGTTGGGAAACACTGTCCTAAAGGACAACAGGGGGGGGGGGCAAATCTAGCATCACTTGGTAGAGCATCACAGTAGGCTGCTTGCTCCACTTTGCTACCCTAGAACAGGTGGGTCGGCTTTCCCCTTTCTCCTGGGCAATGAAGCAACAGCAGTGATCGTGCTAATTCTTCCTGCTTCTCCCACATGTGCAGATCTGTTTTTGGGAATTAGCAAAATCAGCAGCAGCACTGTATTTTTTAAAAAAACCTATCTATCTATCTATCTATCTATCTATCTATCTATCTATCTGCACAACTGATATCCCACATAAGAGTCTGGAAATGTAACTGTGTGATAGGGGACATTACTACAAGGATGCCCACATCCCACAGCATTCCTGCAAAGGGGGATTATGGATTCTTTCCAGTATTTAGACAAGATAAATCACACAGCCACTAGTGTCAGGCGAGTGCGATATCTCAGCAGTGTGAACTGCACTTCCGGGTGGGCAGCACTCTGCTCTCTTGCTGTGCTGCTAACAGTTTTTAAAAGGCAGCTCAAAACTACAAAGTGCGGAATAATCTTTTCCAGATTTTCTCAGGAAGAGGAGTGGGCACCTCCACAGAAGCCACTGCATGAAGAAAGTCCCAGAACCATAGTGCAATCAAGGATAATTGATGAGATTTCCTTGTCAATAGCACCTGATGACTTCATTGCAAGGAGTTGACAGACTAGGAACAGTTATCGCATGACAGGGCTTCTTAAACTTTTTCCACTTGTGGCCCCTTTCCACCTGGTAAATTTTCATGTGGCCTCAGATATATAGGTATATAAGATAGATATGAAAATCAAACATATAGTGATAACAAATCAGCAATTGTAAGATTTGTGAAACGGTCTGATTTTCCTTATTATTATTAAGTACAGCTGAAGTATGTTGCTAACAGATTTGTATAAATGGGTAGCATTTAGGAACGTTTTACTGCGGCCAATTCACAAAAGAGTCTGGAGAAACAAACACCTGAGGCAAAGCACCAAAATCAGTGTGTACAGAGTTATCGTACTGTCTATTCTCCTTTATGGGTCTGAAACATGGGCCACCTATCGCCAACACCTACGACTCGCTTTCATCAACGCTGCCTTTGCGCAATCCTAAATATACACTGGACTGACTATGTGACGAATGTTGCTGTCCTTGAGCAAGCAGGGATCATCAGCATTGAGGCCACGCTATTGAGAATACAGCTGCGCTGGGCAGAGCACGTGTCTAGGATGGAGGACCACCGCCTCCCAAAGATACTCTCTCTCTGGCAATACTTCACGAACGAAGATTCTTAGGAAGGACTCATCCCACGCTTTCTACAAGCACATTGATGATGGAAGTTGGATGTGTCCTTCGAGCCTGTGCAATGGATTATTCTGGTGGAGCGCAGCGTACACATAACTGGCCTCACCCTTTAAACTAAAGGTTCTTCTGCCGGGGCCTAGCAACCTTGGGTGATGGCAGCGAGGTCCTCAGGTCGTAGGTTTGATTTGAGTTTCCTTCTCTAGATGGTTGACCTTACAGGGTTAGACGTGACCATCCGCCTGGGTTTGAAATCAGAGTTTTCCTTCTCCTAGGATGGTTGCCAAAAGGCTAGAGAGCCCATCCTGCCCATTGATGCTCTTTGTCAGTCCCTTTGGTTGTGACCTGTCTGGCATGGGAGGCCCTACCAGTGGCTATTATGCCACCGCCAGCATAGCTCACAACTTCATTAGGGTTCGCAAGCCTCTCCCCCACGACAAGGGGGCGCCAACGGAGAGGCTTCTCCATTGGCGCCCCCCAAAGATACTACTCTACGGTAAACTCGCCACGGGTCAGCGCAAAAGAGGCGCCCCCAAAAAGAGATATAAGGACTCCCTGAAACAACATCTCAGGCTTGGCCAGATTGATCACCAACAATGGTTCACCCTGGCCTCACATGGAGACGCACTATCCACAATGCTGCGGCCTCTTTCGAGAAGTCACGCCGAACGAGTCTCAAAGAGAAACGACAACGCAGAAAGAACCACAACCTGGAAACAACATCACCCAAGGAGACTTTCTGCTGTGCTTTCGCAACCGGACTTGCCTATCTCGGATTGGCCTTTTTAGTCATCAACGCGCTTGTAGAAAGCGTGGAATGAGTCCTTCCTGAATCTTCCTTCGCGAAGAAAAGCCAAGAATAAACTGTGGCCAATTGTTTCATGACGCCATCACTGAGCTAAGGGTGCCCAATTTAGGGGTCGAGACCCAGAGTTTAAGAAGTAGAGTCATATGACATCATAAATAGGTATCATCATTCTGCTTCGGTGCAATAAAGTCCTTAGACCTACACACATTGGTTTCAATATACTGTACACCAGGGCTGCCCAGGAAGTCGATCACGATCGACCAGTCGATCCCGGGACCGAAGGAGGTCGATCCCAGCTGGATTGCTTCTCAGAGGGGGCGGAGTCAGGCCGTGCCAAGCCCCACCCCCAGCTTCGGCACTCCCAGCAGCTGCTCCAGGTTTGTGGAGGGCAGGGCCAAGCCAGCCTTGTGCTAGCTATGCCACCACTGGCTTGGCATTGCCATCCTCAAGCCTGGAGAACATAAGAACATAAGAAGAGCCATGCTGAATCGGGCCTCAGCCCATCTAGTCCAGCATTCTGTGTCACACAGTGGCCCACTAGTTGTACACAGGGATCTCTAGCAGAAAGGAGGGCAAAACCCTCACCTGCTCCCGACCCCCACAACCAGTACCGGGAAAATCCTGCCTGCCTCCATCAACACAGAGGTGGCACTTGGATGTCCATTTCAGTAACTACTGATTCCCTTGGTATCCATGAATCTGTCTAATCCTGCCTTGAAGCTGTCCAGGCTGACAGCTGTCACAACCTCCTCTGGAAGTGAGTTCCATAACCCAATGACCCTCTGGGTGAAGAAATATTTCCCTTTATTAGTCCTAACTTTCCTACCTTGGAGCTTTAGGGAGTGCCCCCTAGTCCTAGTGTTGTGTGACAGAGAAAATATTTTTTCTTTATTCACCTTTTCTATCCCATGCATGATTTTATACACTTCGATCAAGTCACCTCTTAAACGCCGTCTTTCAAGGCTGAAAAAGACCAAGGCGTTGCAACCTGATTTCATAAGGGAGCCGCTCCATCCCTTAGATCATTTTTGTTGCCCTTCTTTGTACCTTTTCCAGTTCCGTTATATCCTTCTTGAGGTGCGGTGACCAGAATTGTACACAGTACTCAGATGTGGCCTCACCATAGATTTGTAGAGAGGCAATACAACATTTGCCGACCTATTTTCGATTCCTTCCTGATCATGCCAAGCATAGAATTTGCTTTTTCACTGCTGCAGCGCACTGGGTTGACATCTTCATTGAGCTGTCCACCAAAACCCCAAGATCCCTTTCCTGGTTTGTCTCAGAAAGCTTTGATCCCATCAGTTGATAAGTGTATTTGGGGTTCTTTGCCCCGATGTGCATGACTTTACACATGTTTAGGTTAAAATGCATTTGCCACTTTGTTGCCCATTCACTCAATTTCGAGAGATCTTTCTGGAGCTCTTTACAGTCAGTTTCATTTTTAACTACCCTGAACAGTTTAGTGTCATCTGCAAACTTTGCTACCTCACAATTTACTTCTACATCCAGATCATTTATGAATAAATTAAAAAGTAACGGTCCTAAAACTGAACCTTGGGGTACGCCACTTCTCACCTCTTTCCACCCAGAGAAATGTCCGTTTATTACCACCCTTTGTTTCCTACAGTTTAGCCAGGTTCCAATCCAGGACAAGACCTGTCCCCTGATTCCATGGCTGAAGAGCTTATTCAGGAGCCTTTGGTGAGGGACTTTGTCAAAAGCCTTTTGAAAGTCAAGGTAAACAATATCGACTGGGTCCCCTTTATCTATATGTTTATTTACACCCTCAAAGAATTCTATCAAGTTAGTAAGACATGATTTGCCTTTGCAGAAACCATGTTGATTTTCCTTCAGCAATGCCTGTTCTTCTATGTGCTTAGTAATTTTTCTTTAATAATGGTTTCCATCACTTTGCCTGGAACTGAGGTTAGACTAACTGGCCTATAATTTCCTGGATCACCCCTGGATCCTTTCTTGAAGATCGGAGTTACATTTGCCTCCCTCCAGTCCTCGGGTACAGTGCCTGATCTTAGAGAAAGGTTATATATTTTGGCTAGAATTTCAGCAATTTCACACTTGGGTTCCTTAAGAACTCTGGGGTGGATGCCATCTGGCCCTGGTGATTTGTTGACATTTAGTTTAGTAAGGCATGTGAGAACATCTTCCTTGTTTATCTCTATCTGGTTTAATTCATTTAATTCCCTCCCTGAAAAAGCTGACTCAGCTGCAGGCATATGTTGTCTGTCCTCCTGTGTGAAAACGGAGGCAAAGAAGTCATTTAGCTGCTCAGCAATCTCCTTGTCTTCACTTATTGTCCCTTTCTTACCATTTTCGTCAAGTGGCCCAACTGCTTTTCTAGTTGGGTTTCTGCTTCTGATGTACTTAAAGAAGTTTTTGCTATTTTTTAAATATTCTTAGCTATATGTGCCTCAAAATCTCTCTTGGCTTTCCTGACGGTTGCTTTGCATTTAGTTTGCCAGAGCTTGTGTTCCTTTCTGTTCTCCTCAGTAGGAAGAGCCTTCCATTTCTTAAATGAGTTTTTCTTCTTTCCAATCACATCTTTTACTTCATTTGTAAGCCATACCGATGTCCTCTTGGACTTTCCCGGCCCTCTTTCTTATTTTAGGAATGCATTTTAGTTCGGCTTGTTTTTAAAGTATTTTTAAACAGTTTCCAAGCATTCTGGAGGGCTTTGATTTTGTTTTACTGTGCCTTTTATTTTGTTCTTTACTATTTTTCTCATTTTGGTGAAATTCCCTTTGTGAAAATTTAAGGTCTCGGTGTTAGTTTTCACTGACGGTTTGCTATCCAAACTTAAGTTGAAGGTTATTGTGTTGTGGTCACTGGTACCTATGGGCTCTGTTACAAGGACATCTTGAACGAGATCTTGTTCATTAGTTAGCACCAAGTCCAGGATCCCCTTTCCCCTGGTTAGTTCCATGACCATCTGCTCAAGGGAATAATCAGCTAGCATGTCGAGGAACCTTGTCTCTCTTTCATGCGTAGAACAAGAATTTAGCCAATCTATTCGGGGATAGTTGCTGGGAGCTCCAAAGCCAGAGGGGAGGGGGCGGGGCTCGGTGGGGCCTGGCTCCGCCCCCCTCTGGCCAAGCCCCACCCCACCCCTCCCCAGTCTTGAGGAGGTAGGTAGATCTTTCTGACTTGGTTTTAATATAAGTAGCTCGCATGCTGAAAAAGTGTGGGCGCCCCTGCTGTACACCTTATATTTTGACTCTGTTTAGCAACTTCTCTTTATACTGATCATATTATGAATCCATTTCTATTATATAGTATGCAGTCTTTGAATGAACCCTTTCTAATTCTTAAGCATATTATATACAATGCTGGCTACTTGATAACTAAATGCAAAGCTTTCCTGGAACTCGTTCCTTTTTTTTCCCCCTGTCTCCGTTTCTCACTTTCTTTCCTCATGCTTTTCATTTCACTTTTTACCCTCCTCCCCATTTCTGTCTTGGCCTTCAATTACACAATTAAATTAAAATAAGTGCAGAGAATAACAGGCTTGTTAGGTGCTTGATCATTAAAATGCAAGTGACACAGATTGAATTTGGGACTCCTGGCTCTTGCATACAGAAATATGTGCCTGCACCACTGATCTGTGAAGAACACACTTCTTGTTTGAGTGTGAGGAGGCAGAAAGGATGTAATGATTCAGATGAGCAAAAATGTCCTGCATTCACTCAGAATTTCTCTACTTTTGATTAACTAGTTATCCATTTATTATCAGGGTGGACCAATAAATAAAATAATAATAAAACTTTATTTATATTCCACCCTATCTCCCCAGAAACCAATGCCCTCTAACTAAAAGAAATGGCTCTTTATTAGCCTTTAACAAAGAAGGCATTTGCAGTGTGAGTGTAGCATGTATGTTGGTGGGTGTGAAGAGAAAAAAGAGGTGAAGATGTGTGATGCCCTTCACTGAAGTTGTAAAATGGGAGCGCCTAAGTTTTGGGATAGCCTTCCCAAACTGACAGCTCCGAAGTAGGGCTGGCCAATCCATTGATCTAAATCAGGGCTGCCCAACTGGCGGCCCGGGGGACCGTATACGGCCCCCAGCCCCTTCCCTCCGGCCCCCTAAGCTTTTTAATAAAAAATAAAAATTGGAAAAAAAACCCTACTTCCGGGTTCGGAGCAAGTATCGCGAGAATACGCAATCCACCTGGGATTTTGCTGTCAACGCGAGATCACGCCGGCGTTGACAGCGAAATCCCGTGTGGATTGCGTATTCTCGCGATACTCTTCGGCTACTCTCCTACTGGATCGCTGAGGCCCACAGACGCGATTAGGACCTTCTTCGACTCAGTCTGTCATCGCCTCTCTCGTCGTCCGGGTACTCCTGGATCTTGTGCGTTTGGAAAAGGTAGGCCGAAGCAGGGGGCTCCTCAGGGGGGTCCTCATTCCCTCCCCCCATCTCCCCTCATGTATTAAATATAAAATTAAATATATTTAAAGATGAAATAAGAGGAGATGGGATACATTAAGGGGGGAGGGGAGTATGGAATTAAATATATTTAATATTAAATTAAAATAAGGGGGAGGGGAGGATGGAATTAAATATATTTAATATTAAATTAAAATTAATGGGGAGGGGAGGATGGAATTAAATATATTTAATATTAAATTAAAATAATTTAATATCTTATCCCTGCATTTTATCTCAGTAAAAGATTATATTTGACTGTATGGATGCCCCTTTTGAATGCCCACCCTGCATTTAATGTTAGTAAAAGATTATATTTGACTGTCTGGATGCCCTTTTAAATGCCCACCCTGCATTTAATGTTAGTAAAAGATTATATTTGACTGTATGGATGCCCCTTTTAAATGCCCACCCTGCATTTTATCTCAGTAAAAGATTATATTTGACTGTATGCATGCAGGGGTGGGGGCGGGGCAGGGGCGGAGCCGGGGGAGGGGGGAGGGGGCGGAGCCGGGGGAGGGGCAGACCCTACGGCCCCCCAGGTCATCAGTGACCAGAATTCAGGCCCCTGGGCCGGTAGAAGTTGGGCAGCCCTGATCTAAATGGTTTTTAAGTACTTACAAAACTAAAGTTCTGGTGGTGAACACTAGGTGGCGCTGGTGCTTTGCTTCTGCAGTGTTGCTAAAGTTCTGGTGGTGAACATTTCAGAACTCTAACAAAACTTTCAAAATTTCATTGTTATTTCATTATTGGCTATTTTTAAGACAGAACCAATTAGGAACTCATTTATAATGAAATTTTGAAAGTTTTGTTAAAGTTCTGAAAATTTCACCACCAGAACTTTAGTTTTTTAAGTACTTTAGAACCATTTAGAACCATGGATTGCCCAGGCCTTTCTTAGATTAGACTGACTGATACAATTCCCAGGCAATAATCATACTTCAGCTTAGAAGTCGACGTGGGGGGAAATTCTAGGTTTAGGGAAGGCAACTTTATAAGGACAAAAAAACAGTTCTTTTCAGGAAGTCAATGACAAAATGTGATCTCCTAAAGTCAACAGTGACACGCTGCATGCCCAGTCTGTAAATTCACAAGACTGATCTAACACTGACATGTTAAATGTTGAACAATCCTGATTTATTCGTGTTTACAGTACTGAATTAACTTCCTGATTCCTAACATTCAATATTATCAAATCAATTTACAAACTTAATATTCCAGCCTCTGAGACAAGAGCAGGAAGAAATCACAGAGACAACAGCTGTGATATTGTTTCCATAGCTTAACTATGGGTGCCCAACTCATAACGAGCTTCAAGCAGCGAGAGCCCCGGTGGACACGATCTGGGCCTAATAAGGACATTCCCTTGGCAGGCTGGGGTCCCTCCTCTGGACAGAAGAAGCCAGGTTACTCTGCTCACTTGCAATCAGCCACGAGTGATTTCCTTAGGACCTCCCAATCTTCCTTCTTTTGATGGCAAGACGGTGCCTACATAGGTTCATCCTAGCACTGTATTGCCTGCCCTCTATCTTCTACCCTTTATTTTCTGTGCCTTCTACCCTATTCCCCCCTCCTCCTTTTTTGCCGTTGTAATGTATTGTTGTTGTCCCCCAATTTGGTTTTATGTCAAGCTTGTGAACCACTCCGAGCCCTCGGGAGTGGCGGTAATAGTAGTTTGAATAAATAATAATAAATAATAATAATAACTGTTCATCCAGTTGTTGTCAGAAATGGAAAGAAAGGATATGAGAAGAAAAATCTAAAAGAGTAAAGTTAAACCACTGCAATATGTGCTCAGGTTAATGCAATATAGAGATATTTATGTAATTCACGAGTTCTTAAAATGATGTATAGTCGAATACCAACCTGCTGCAAATAAAGAGGAACAAAGTCACACACTAGAAACAAACCATAAAACAAGGAGCCTGCAGCACAGAATTCATAATTATCTAATGCAGTTGCTCAGTTGCTAACTATACATTAAATTATGTATTTATCATTACTGCAAAGAGCAACATTTTCCACCTTTGGGAAAGTGATGGCAGTAAAATTATCCCAAGCCAAACTTCTGCAGACTATTACTCTATTTTCACAAGTGCATTTCCTGCTTCTGCCTTGTTTTGTTTTTTTCAAATATAGCAAACATACTAAAGGTGAATTACCAATTTATTTTCATTCTCTTGTTTCTTCATCATATGTTACTATTACAAACATGAAAAACTAAATGAAATGAGGTGCTGTGATATTCTGGGAAACAAAGATCATCGTGAAATATTTTTTTACTGCAAGAGTATGTAAAGAATATGACCAAATTTAACACTTCTTTAACCGATGATATGCATTCATATTAAACTGATAAAAGAATATATGGGAGAGAGCACCAAAGGAAAGACTAGCATGGAAAATTGTTTTATAAGCTACTGAGAAGATTAAAGAAAGGATTGCTCACAAGGGGCTGTACATCACAATCACTTCTGCTCTTATGGGAGAGCATATAAATAATATGCTCTCTTTGTGTCCATCTGTTTCCCTATTACATGGATCCTCAGTCAGGCCCAGATTTTTGGCGCCCTAGGCCACACTTTGAAAGCCCCGCCTCCAGACCCGCTGCTGGGCATTTGCGGCAGTGGCCCCGGGGGTGGGGCTTCTCTCCACCTCTTCCTCCTCCTCGCCGCAACCGCCTTCCTTCAGTCAAGGAAGGCGGTCGCAGGGAGGAGGAAGGAAGGGAAGCCCTGCCCCCGGGGCCACTGCTGGGAATGCGCGGCAGGAGGGTACGAGTGCCACGGCCTCTGCCTCCTCCGCCATGTTCCTGGGTGCCATGCATGCCCGGCAGCAGCCCCGGGGGCTTCCTCCGCCTCCTTGCGCCCCTCCTTCCTTGACAAGGGGGCAGCAGGGGCGATGGCGAGGGGGGGCACCATTCCCTCCTCCCCCGCCCCCTCACAGCGCTCTCCCTCTGCCCTCCCTTGAGAGAGAGTCATCTCATGCTGCGCGTTGCAGTTTTGTTTCAATTTTTTTTGGTCCATGAACTGCGCCCCCTTCGGTTTGCGCCCTAGACCATGGCCTAGGGTGGCCTTATGGGTAATCCGGGCCTGTCCTCAGTCAGACTCTGCAAATCATTTATGGATATTTTTAATAATGTGATAGAAGGAATGAAAGGTTTCAGCAACTGATCTAAATACTTCATTCATGTATACAAGTAACAAGCAAGTGACACTCACATAAACAGAGTAAAGAATTCAAATATCAACAACATTACATTGAATCTCCTTTTGAAGAACTAGTATAAACACATTTGAAATTGCTAGTTATACGAATAACATACAAGATATATACATAAGGATAATAAGACTTCCAAATGAGTTGGAACTGTTTACTTCCTATTTCCTGACGTAACATGCTTCTATAAAGATAAATAAAATAAACATAAATACTGTTATTACCTAAGACCATGTCAAGGAATGAAGAGCTATTCTGCCGATCTGCCATGATCCCTGGATTCTGAGAAGGAAGTGGATTTCCATACTGTTGGGTGTGTCCTTCTCCACATCCATTTCTTCCTTCTATCTTCCTCCCCCTTTCCATGTATCTTTCTTCTCACTAATATGTATGTGTGTTCTTGCATATGAATCTTATGCATCCTGTCTGGCCTGTTACTCACAATCATCTTTGTTCACTGAAGATATTGTGACATCAGAACATGTCACGATGTTAAGGATGTAGGGATCCACAAGTAAACCTTTTTGCCTACACGCTGCCATGCCCTATAATTCTGACCTTTTACATGAACTGCAGCATCATATTAATTTTGCTTGGTTTAGCTCTATTTTTTTCTTCAGTCGTGTTCTAATATTCCTTATTTGAAGAAAAGCTCTCTTAAAAGGCTATTTACAATTCCAAAAGTTTCACTACTGTCAAAACAATCCCGTCAATTGAGATTTTTTTTCTTTCTGCAGACTTGCTCTGCCTTCACCACTCATTTCTCAAGAACTCTTGAGAAAAGGTACTGGAGGCTAAAGATACAGCATTAAAACAGACAAGTATTCTCTTTGTGTTAGGTATATTGGCAACAAAATTTGCATAAAAAAGGTGTCATGTCATTTTTCCTGATTTGTAACAAAACAGAATATTCTGCCTTGGAGGGGAGCGGAATCTCCTTCTCTAGAGATTTTTAAGCAAAGGCTGGATGGCCATCTGTTGGGTGTGTTTGATTGGATGTTCCTACAGACCACAAGAGCGAGATGGCTCTTGTGGTCTATTCCAACTATACGATTCTATACAACCACCACCATCCACTTGGTGAACACATATGGGGCAGTGCATAGACCAAAAGGAAGGATATGAAAGTGAAGACCTTTCTTCCCACTGTGAATCACACAAATCCTCTGTGAAATTAGTAGATTGCTATTTGGAATTAAGATCACTCAAGTCTAGAGTGACAAACCAATTGCTAGCTGCATCAGGGGAAAGCTGTTTTTGAGCACAACCATCCAGAAACATCTGGGTTGGATGTAGAAATCCATGCCTCTTAGATCCAAAAATAGGGCACAGCCAATCATTCATTTTGAACACAATGAGGTAACTTGACATAGACAGTGTAGATCCAGCCACAGTTTCAATGTACTGGCTGCCATATAATTCAAATGACTACAAGGCAAACGCCAGCGTATATCTCAAAATACAAAATATATAAAGTCACATCAAAGTTGAATAAACACACGTTCACAATGAATAATAATAACTCACTGGGCCACCTTAAATCAGTTTCACTCCCGGGTGGAGCTTTTTCAAGGCTTCAATATATAACATGCCGATGTCCTTTCTATGGAAATAAATACATATACTGTATACAAGCATACGCAATAGATAAACCCCCTTGAAAAATAATCAATATTCATACATACCATCATGGAATTCATCAAGAGCCTAACCTCACTGCAAGAGTGAGGTGACCATAAAGGTAAGTAGTAAAGCCCTTTGCATATATAAATAGTCAAAATAATTAACGTTTAATTGATTATTTTTCAAGGGGGTTTATCTATTGAAAAAGCTCCACCTGGGAGAGAAACAGATTTAAGGTGGCCCAGTGAATTGTGAGATCGTCACTCCGTTGGCTTCTTGTGACTTCATAAGATATAGGAGTATATTTACTACTCTTGTGTCTGTTTTTCGTTTAGAATTTGGATGCCTTATACTTCTCCATTATGGACATTATTTTGGTTGAATATACACCATTGATAAATTTGGAATATATCAAACCGCTGGACGCCTACACGGATTTAATCCGGTTTATTGTAAACCATCTATAGACCCTTTTCCTATGAACTGTATTCTTTCCAACACATCGTGGACTGAACCATTTTGGACTTAATCGTTTAGGACTATGGGACCTATTCTATAGGGTAATGTATGCGTCTCTTCGGCTTTAGTATTATTATTCATTGTGAACGTGTGTTTGTGAACTTTGATGTGACTTAATATATTTTGATATATGCTGGCTTTTGCCTTGTAGTCGTTTGTTACAATTGTAACCCTTGCTCTAGTGCCATATAATTCATTCATTCATTCAATTTAATATTTGTTAATCGCCCTCCATTCCAGATGCTCCGGGCGATTTACATAAAGATACAGCATTAAAACAGAGAAGTGTTAAAATCAGAATTATAAAACAAAAGCTCTATTAAAAAGCCAGGTCTTAAGTGCCTGCGCAAAGGATCGCAGTTTCTGATCCCAGATTATCTGCTTTGAACAGGGTTATATAGCAGTGTATACTTCTTATAATTTGGGAACATATACTGAATTATATGGCAGTGTAGATCCAGCCTGAGAACCTAGCATTGAGAATAGGCACCACTGTCATGGCCCTCTCCTAGATAAAGAAAGTACTTAAAGTGTCCGTTCCTATCAGAAACTTTACCCCACAGAAGGCACAGCTATGAAGGACACTAAAGAGGCTATATACTGTAAATCAATAAAGACTCCCGCAACACAAGGTGCTTCCAGGCAGCTTCAAAATGCGGGTTTTAAAACAGGGAGGGGGAAAATTCCGAAACCTGTCATTCCTGGGAAATGCCATTTCAAGTGGATCAAGATGGAGGGGGACAGGGGGCATCTGGTGGAAGTTGGGTTTATATATATATATATATATATATATTACTTATCTCTCTCTTCACTAAATTGTTAGTTCAACCTCTGTTTAATATGATAAAGATCAAAAGAAAGGAATGCTTGCAGAGAGTTATAATTGCTTTCCAATTCTGCATCCCTTTACCCACCTGTATGCCCATGGCTCAATTTTTTTGAAAGCCCGATCAGCTGTTCGGCTGTTTCAGGCTTTTGAAGCACACGCATGCGATGGAACAGTCCACACAGGGAGGGGGGGAGAGAAGAAAAACATGTTCTACATGACTGCAGAGATCATTCATGCAAAGGTTTTCATTTTTGGGTGCACCTTTTTAACATGTGCTTTTCAGCTGTCAACCCAATTCTGACTGCATTTTGTTGAAACATCATGTAGCCGCCACCACCACTTTTATCAGTTACTTCTGGGTTTTTAGCCATGTGTAGAAGGGTCCACAGAAGTACCAAACCCAAGGGTAAACAGAGCAGAGAAATTGTAAGTCCTGATCCAGCTGAGAAAAACAGACCGGATGGACTGGGTTTTATTATTTATTTATTTTTATTATTCCGACTTGTATACCGCCACTCCTCGAAGGCTCAGAGTGGTTTACAAACAACCAAGGAACAAAATACATAAATACAATTAAAACACAAAATCCTAATCAGCACGATCCGAATGCTTGTCGGAAAAGGAAAGTTTTGCACGCCCTCCGGAAAGAAGTTAAACTTCGGATGGCTCGTGTTTCTATCGGCAAAGCATTCTGCAGGTATGGAGCCATGATCGTGAAGGCTCTGTGCCTGGTGGTCGATAAATGAAAGGTCCGAATATTAGGAACTTCGAGCAAATTTTGTCCTCTGACCGAAGTGATCTCTGGGGTTGGTAGGGAGTAAGGCGGGCTTGTGGCGCAGCTGTCTGGGAGTCAGCTGCATTAAAATCACTACTGACCAAGAGGTCATGAGTTCGAAGCCAGCCCGGGTCGGAATGAGCTTCCGGCCATTTGCCTAGCTTGCTGACGACTTTCGCAGCCCGAAAAACAGTTGCATCAGTTAAGTAGGAAATTTTGGGACCGTTCATGCGGAGAAGCTAATTTAACTAATTTACAACACCATAAAAACTCTCCAGCGTGCAAAAGAATGAGGAAGTACTCCATCAGTGTCACAAGTGGATGGTGAAGCAACAGCTCCCCCGGTGGTCAGAATTCAAAAAACATACCCTCATGAAGCCGGAAAGTTAAATAGCCTCTGTGTCTCTGTCTATATAGTTTGTGTGTCTATGGCTTTGAATGTTTGCCATGTATATGTGCATTGTGATCCACCCTGAGTCCGCTGCGGGGTGAGAAGGGCGGAATATACATGCTGTAAATAAATAAATAAATAATACACTCTCTAACAACAATGAGCCAAATTACAGATATCAAAATCAAATATAGTTCAAAGTCTGAGTCAAGCCAAGAATAAGTCCGAAATTCAAATAAATACTCAGAAGGCACCTAATTGATACTGCTGTTGTGGCAATGAAAAGCTACTGAAGGAAGTACAAGGATATGGTGTGCACTCCAAGGCCCAAGCACAAAACTTAGTTTCATTTTAAGACCAGCAAAACCATGTTATTATTATTATTTATTTCCATCACTTCTACCCCGCTTCTTCTCAACCCCCGAAGGGGGACTCAGAGCGGCCTAACAAACGGCACAATTTGATGCCACACAGTATACATATAATAAAACAGTTAAGATTAAAATACATTAAAATACAACTAGAATTAAGATACATTAAAAAACACTTAAAATGCATCATGTACATTCACAACAGTTAAAACAGTGTTCCATCCATAAAACATTAGGTCTTGTCCAGTTTGCCATCTCAGTCTAATCTAAAGTGCCATATCGTGCTAATGTGCAAACGCTTGGTCCCATAACCAGGTTTTCCCCTTTTTTCTGAATGCCAGGAGGGATGAGGCTGATCGGATATCAGTAGGGAGTGAGTTCCATAGACGGGGAGCCACCACCGAGAAGGCCCAATCCCTCGTCCCCACCAACCGCACCTGAGAAGTAGGCGGGAGCGAGAGCAGGGCCTCCCCGGATGATCTTAAATTACGAGGTGGGATGTAGAGGCTGATGCATTCGGACAAGTAAGCTGGGCCAGAACCGTATAGAGCTTTAAAGGTCAAAACCAGCACTTTGAATAGAGCTTGGAAGTGGACAGGCAGCCAGTGAAGCTGACACAACAGGGGGGTGGTATGCTCTCTGTATGTCACTCCGGTTAGTAATCTGGCTGCCGCCCGTTGGACTAGTTGCAGTTTCCGAACTGTCTTCAAAGGCAGCCCCACGTAGAGTGCGTTGCAGTAATCTATTTGGGATGTGACCAGAGCATGGAAGACCATAGCCAGATCAGACTTCCCAAGGTACGGGTGCAGCTGGCGCACGAGTCTTAACTGTGCAAAGCTCCCCTGGCCACCGCCGAGATCTGGGGTTCCAGGCTCAGCGATGAGTCCAGGATCACTCCCAAGCTGCGAACCTGCATCTTCAGGGGGAGTGTAACCCCATCCAACACAGGCTGTAACCCTATGTTGTTATCTCTCTGCGATTCATTTCTACCCTCCTTTATTGGCAGAGTATATCAGTTAGTCTGTAGTGATGTACTAGCAGAGTCTATTCAGTCAAAATGTCATCATGATCAACCCATGCATGAAGCTCCTCGGCTGACAAAAATGGAAATCAGTGTTACAAAACTGTGATACATTTTTGTACTTTGGCTTTAAAAAAGTAAAAGTTTTAAAAGCAGCTAGAGATAGTGCTTTCTGGAATCTTCCTTTCGCTTTGCGGAATACAAATTTTCTTAATATGCTTTAAAATATATTTCAAAACATAAGGCTTTGTAAATAAAAAAGTATGTTCAATAAACCATTTTTGGTTGATGCTGGTTGTTTCTCTCTTTTTTTCACTTTTTGTCTATTTTAAGTTTTGCAGTCTTTCAGTTAATCTCATATCTGAGTCATCAAACCGGTCCTTCAACATAATAACATTGGTAATGCCCAACCTCCTTTGTAGTTCAAAGAAAAGAGAGAGAAAACTGAAAATGTCTGGAGAAAACGTATGCTTTGTTTCTATCCTAGTGAAGTATTTCCTCTTTTACTGTAAAGTCAGGAAATGAGGATCAAAACAAATTGTTTTCGAAAGAAAAACATTTACTTTATAATAATAAAAGCTCACAGATTTGAATAGGTGATATTCTGTAGTTCAAAACAAAAGTACTGCAGATCAGTACTTGAGGAAAGTAAGATTTCTAAATAAGTTATTAATTCCATATTTCAATTATTGTTTATGTACTAAACCTATTACTTTTGTGTGTTTGTGTGTACTCATTGGCTTATACCAGGGGTGCCCACACTTTTTCAGCATGCAAGCTACTTATAATAAAACCAAGTCAGAAAAATCTACCGAGAGAGAAGCAGGGCGGAGCAGGGGGGAGGGCTTGCTGTGACCTGGCTCCGCCCCTCTGAACAAGCTCTACCACAGCTTCTCCAGGCTTGAGGAGGGCAGTGCCAAGCCAGTGGTGGCATAGCTAGCCACCACTGGCTTAGCACTACTCTCCTCAAGGCTTAAAAAGCTGTGGTAGAGCTGTAGCTGGGGGAGGGGGCGGGGCTTTGCGCGGCATGGCTCCGCACCCTCCCCCTCTGGCTTTCGCGCTACCACAGCTTCTCCAGGCTAGAGGAGGGTAGTGCCAAGCCAGAGGTGCCATAGTTACCCACTACTGGCTTGGCACTACCCTCCTCAAGGCTGAAAAAGCTGTGGTAGCGCTGAAGCCGGGAGGGGGCGGGGCTTGGCATGGCTCCGCCCCCTCCCCCTCTGGCTTTAGCGCTACCACAGCTTCTCCAGGCTAGAGGAGGGTAGTGCCAAGCCCGTGGTGGCATAACTAGCCACTACTGGCTTGGCACTACCCTCCTCAAGCCTGGAGAAGCTGTAGTAGCGCTGAAGCCGGGGGAGGGGGCGCGGCATGGCTCCGCCCCCTCTAGAAGTGCCCCATCCAGCTGGGATCGACCTCCTTTGGTCCTGGGATCAACCAGTCGATCGCGATCGACTTCCTGGGCAGCCCTGGCTTATACAGTCTATAGCAGTGGTTCCCAACCTTCCTAATGCCACAACCCCTTAATGCAGTTCCGCATGTTGTGATGACCCTCAACCATAACATTATTTTTGTTGCTACTTCATAACTGTAATTTGGCTACTGTTGTGAATCATAATGTAAATATCTGATATACAGGATGTATTTTCATTCACTGGACCAAATTTGGCACAAATACCAGACATGCCCAAATCTGAATACTGGTCGGGTTGGGAGAGATTGATTTTGTCATTTGGAAGTTGTAGTTGCTGGGATTTATGGTTCACCTACAATCAAAGAGCATTATGGATTCCACCAACAATGGAATTGAACCAAACTTGGCACACAGAACTCTCATGAGCAACAGAAAATGCTGGAAGGGTTTGGTGGGCATTGACCTTGAGTTTTGGGGTTGTAGTTCACCTACATCCAGAGAGCACTGTGGACTCAAATAATGATGGATCTGGACCAAACTTGGCACAAATACTCAATATGCCTGAATGTGAACACTGGTGCAGTTTGGGGAAAATAGACCTTGACATATGGGAATTGTAGTTGCTGGGATTTATAGTTCACCTACAATCAAAGAGCATTCTGAGCCCCACCAATGGTAGAATTTGGCCACACAAATACTGTGTTTTCTAATGGTCTTTTATACAAGAGAAAAACACTGGGAAACCTTACTCAGAAGGACTAACACAACAAGGAGGAAACATAAACATGTGTATAAAGTCTATAATGTAGTAAATAGTAATGAATGATAGCGTCAATCAATAATTAATAGTCAAAAAGGACACTAGGAGTGATGCCCCATATTCCAATGTGGGATGCCCCAAAGAATATAGAAACAAACCGTACACCACCCTATAGGGAGAGCCTATAGCCTTTAAGTTCATAAAAGGGTTGTGTACAGTATGTTTCTATATTCTTTGGGGCATCCCACATTGGAATATGGGGCATCACTCCTAGTGTCCTTTTTGACCATTAATTGATTGACACAATCATTCATTACTATTTACTACATTATAGATTTTATACACATGTTTATGTTTCCTCCTTCTAATGGTCTTTGGCATCCCCTCTGAAACCCCTTCGCAACCCCCCGAGGTCCCAACCCCCAGGTTGCGAAACACTGGTCTATAGAGTTTTCTTGAATTGCATAGGGTTTTCTTAGGCAAGGAATACTCCAGATGTGGTTTTACCCGTTCCTTCCTCTGAAATATAGCCTGCAGTGACAAGTGTTCCCATTCAAGTACCGTTTTGCCTCCAAGGTCAGATGGGATCTGGTGACTTTCGGAGATTTAGGCTATTTAAGATATACTAAGAGTCCAAGGAGAATAAAAATGTTTCCATATGGTCTTTTGGATTGTGTTCATCATGTAATTGGCAAGGAAATATGTAAATACCTTAAAGCAGTGTTTTTCAACCTTTTTTGAGCCGCGGCACATTTTTTACATTTACAAAATCCTGGGGCACACCACCAACCGAAATGACACAAAATGACACCCTTAACACAGTCATACATATAGTTAATATGGTTTTAAAATTTATTTATACACTCAGTGTGAAACCTGGGCCTGTTTCGATGAACACAACATAGATATCCTGGCAGGAATGGCAGAAAGACACAAACTTCCCACACAGAACTCTCATAACCAAGAGAAAATACTATAAGAGTTTGGTGGGCATTGACCTTGTGTTTTAGAGTTGTAGTTCACCTATATCCAGAGAGCCCTGTGGACTCAAACAATGTTGGATCAGGACCAAACTTGGCATGAATACTCAATATGCCCAAATGTGAACACAGATGGAGTTTGGGGAAAATAGACCTTGACATTTGGGAGTTACAGTTTCTGGGATTTATAGTTAACACACAATCAAAGAGCATCCTGAACTCTTGCAACAATGAAATTGAACCAAACTTGGCATATTGAACTCTCATTACCAACAGAAAGTACTGAAAGGGTTTGCTTGGGAATTGACCTTGAGTTTGGAAGTTGTAGTTCACCTACACCCAGAGAGCACTGTGGACTCAAACAATGTTATGTTATGTTGTTGTTTGTTTTCTATCCAATGTTGGAAGGAGGCTCACCACTTTAAGGTCCCTAAAACAGGCATGGGGAAACTTCGGCCCTCTGGGTGCTTTGGACTTCAACTCCCACCATTCCTAACAACCTGATGCCCTTTCCTGCTTAAGTGGCTGAGGGGGGAAAAGGAAAAGGGCCTGAGGCTGCTAGAAATGGTGGGAGTTGGAGTCCAAACACTTGGAAGGCCCAAGTTTGCCCATGCAAGCTTTCGACAGAAACCTCTTTCTCCCCCTTCCTGCCCTTTCTTCCCCCTCCTGCCAAACACTTTTTCTTCTACACTGCCGCTTCTGCTGCCATTTTGATCAAAGCGAGGCAAAGCGAGCAGAGTGAGGCTGGGAAGAAGGGAGCCCGAGTGGAGAAGAAAAAGTGTTCGGCAGGAGGGGGGGAAAGGGGTATTGGAGGTTCCAATTTCCCACGGCACACCTGATGATCGCTCACGGCACACTAGTGTGCCAGGGCACACTGGTTGGGAAACACTGCCTTAAAAGTACCAGATTTAAGATGAAAACCCCAGTAGCTTGAATTTGACTAGAAAGCAAATACCACTAAACGTAAGGCAATATAGCAGAGATGAGGAAACTGTGGCCTCTGGGCCACAGAAATCCAAAACTGTTTTCTAGTGGTCCAACAAGCTAAACAGGAAAACTAAACTTAAAACTCCACCAGCAAAAATCAGTGGTATCTTAGCTGCCTAATAAAATAGCAAACAACTAAAAAACTAAAGTAAAGCACTTGACCAGTAAAGTCAAATATCTTTTAAATTACCGGTCAAGTAGAAACAGAGGTTTGCAAGCTTTTCAAAGGCCACCCCAGTCTAATAATAATAATAATCATCATCATCATCATCTTTATTTGTAGCCCGCCACCATCTCCCCAACGGGGACTTGGGGTGGCTTACATGAGGCCAAGTCCATCAACACAACAACACAATAAAATCAGCCAAAAAACAACATAAACATAGAACATAAACTATAAGATACTACAATCAATGTAGTATCAGTCTACTTGTATCTGCAACATCTCTGTCACTGCTACTCTACAATATTTAGTTACCAATTCATGGTTTCCCATCTTAATTTAAAATACACCATCATGAACTAAAATCACCCTATAATTAATTTAAATGTATTTCATACTGAATTAATTTTAATCCTAAAATCAACTGCAATTAATACAATATTTAATGCATTAAAATGATTAGTCTTTTCAAAAAAGAATTAATTCTTAGTGGCTTTGGCTGCATATTATTTCTTAATATTATTTTTATTCTAATAGCATTAATATGTTTATATGCTTGTACTAAAACAAATATATATTTTTACTTGATTTGTAACTATCTTTCCAGATTATTGGTTTTATCTTCTAGCAAGCATTACTCATTTCTTCTTATCTTTATATATAAAATCTCAGCCTGCGTATGTTTGTGCTCGCAAAACTCACAGACTTTACCTTCCCAGAAAATCAGGAGGCAGAGGGCTTCTGCAAGTGAAACAAGTGGTAGAAGAAGAGAAACATGCACTGGCAGATTATGTAAAAGACAGTCAAGAACCAACATTGGGGAAAGTCAATAGTAATCAACTGCTTAAAGTGCAAAAGACAAAAAGTGAATACCGTAAAAACACAATCCAGAGCAGAAGAGAAAACTGGCAAAAGAAAGCACTCCACGGACAGTTCCTGGAAAATTGACAAAGAAAAAACATGGCTGTGGCTCACAAATAGAACTTTGAAAAAGGAGACGAAGGGCCTGATTCTGGCAGCCGAAGAACAAGCCATTATAACAAATGCCACCAAAGCCATAATTGAAAAGTCCACGACAGATCCCAAATGTAGACTCTGCAAGGAAGCAGATGAAACAATAGATCACATCCTTGGCTGCTGCAAAAAGATCGCACAGACAGAATACAAGCAGAGGCATAACACTGTTGCTCAGATGATTCATTGGAACCTATGCCACAAATGCCATCTGCCTGCCACAAAGAACTGGTGGGATCACAAGCCGGAAAAAGTTAGAGAATGAACACGTCAAACTCCTCTGGGACTTCCGGATTCAAACAGACAGTTTTGGAGCATAATACTCCTGACGTCACAATCGTGTTAAAAAAACAAAGTATGGATCGTCGATGTTGCAATCCCAGGTGAGAGCAAGATTGCAGAGAAACAACTGAAAAAGCTGGCACGATATGAAGATTTAAAGATCAAACTGCAAAGACTCTGGCACAAACCAGTTAAGGTGGTCCCAGTGGTGATCGGCACACTGGGTAAAGTGCCTAAAGACCTTGGCCTGCACTTAAATACAATCGGTGCTGACAAAATTACCATCTGCCAGCTGCAGAAAGCCACCTTAGGGATAAAAAAGTTTTCACTTGTCCACTGAAGAATTAGAAAGCGAAGGGTCATCCCAGCCTCCCAAGGGAGGGAGCTTCTAAGCCTTTGAGCAATCACCAAGAAGGCCCTTTCCTATGTTCCCATCAAACCCCAAAATGACTGTTGGGATCTGGGATCTAACAACATCTTTAGGGCAAACGTTGCCCACTTCTAGTTTAGATGCAGTGTAATGTTCCATTATCCGGGCGAAGGCCACAAGGGGCACTAGAGAGAGAGATGGATAGTCCATTGTATGAGGGTGGAGGGTGACTTGAAGGAGGGAAACTATTTCCCTGTTTTCCTGTTATTCCCCCCACCCATGTCCCATTGTGGAAACAAGCCTCGTTTAAATGGGAAATGGAGAGGGAGAATAACCAGTGAAAATGCGGGGGGGGGGGTTCCTTCAACGACCCCGTAAAATTGATTATCCTCCTCTCTCTAGCATCTCCAATGGAACAGTACCATGAAGTGTTACATTATATCAAGTACTCCCCATAGCCTGGGTGGCCCTTGTGATCTCTTCCAACTCTATGATGCTATGATAAAGAGACCAAACCCCTCTAACCATCTCAGCCCTCTTGATTTTGCCATGGAGTTTGCAAGGATTAAAACTTAACTCAAAATTCCTTTATCGCTCATTTTAAACCATTTTTACCAGTCCAGTTAAGGAGACTTCCTTTTCAGTGGCTTTCAAGTTTATAGACTGCCATCTAGTGGCTTGTTTGGCATTCACCGCATAAGTAAGCATGAAAGCGCCTATTTACAAACAGTTCTTATTTCAATAACACATATACAGGCAGTCCCCAAGTTACAAACATCTGACTTACAGACTAATCATAGTTACAAACGGGAGTGAAAAAACAGGATGTGAGAGAAATCTACCCGTAGGAAGGGAAATTCATTCCTGAAAGAGTTATTATGGGGAAAGCTCTGAAGCTTTCTCACCAATCCTTGTTTCCACAACAAGCTTTTTTTTTTCCAAAATCCAATTATCACAGGAACAGAAAGTGAGGTGAAACCTTCTGAACAGAGGCAGACAGCAAAACAAATACACAGAGTTGTTAACCCTTCCCTATGCTATCCTGTCTGGAGTTAATAATAATAATAATAATAATAATAATAATAATAACACCTTATTTATATTCCACCCTTCTCACCCCGAAAGGGACTCAGGGCGGATCACAAGTACACATAGACGGCAAACATTCAATGCCATTTTGTATTGACGTACACAGACAGAACAGGATGAGGGTTTTTTTGGTCATGCCACAGGAGGTGCTGTCGCTCCATCCTCTCATGACGAAGAGCTAAGAACATAAGAAGAGCCATGCTGAATCGGACCTCAGCCCATCTAGTCCAGCATTCTGTATCACACAGTGGCCCACCAGTTGTACACGGGGATCTCGAGCAGAAGGGAGGGCAAAACCCTGACCTACTCCAGACCCCCCACAACCAGTACCCAGGGAAATCCTGCCTACCTCAACCAACTCCGAGGTGGCACTTGAATGTCCTTATCAGTAACTACCGATACACTTGGTATCCATGAATCTGTCTAATCCTGCCTTGAAGTTGTTCAGGCTGACCGCTGTCACAACCTCTTCTGGAAGTGAGTTCCATAACCCATGACCCTCTGGGTGAAGAATTATTTCCCTTTATTAGTCCTAATTTTCCTACCTCGGAGCTTCAGGGAGTGCCCTCTAGTCCTAGTGTTTTGTGACAAAGAAAATAGTTTTTCTTTATTCACCTTTTCTATCCCATGCATGATTTTATACACTTCGATCAAGTCACCTCTTAAACGCCGTCTTTCAAGGCTGAAAAGACCAAGGCGTTGCAACCTGGTTTCATAAGGGAGCCGCTCCATCCCTTGGATCATTCTTGTTGCCCTTCTTTGTACCTTTTCCAGTTCCGTTATATCCTTCTTAAGGTGCGGAGACCAGAATTGTACACAGTACTCCAAATGTGGCCTTACCATCGATTTGTAGAGAGGTAATACAACATTTGCTGACCTATTTTCGATTCCCTTTCTGATCATGCCAAGCATAGAATTTGCTTTTTTCACTGCTGCTGCGCACTGGGTTGACATCTTCATTGAGCTGTCCACCAAGACCCCAAGATCCCTTTCCTGGTTTGTCTCGGAAAGCTTTGACCCCATCAATTGGTAGGTGTAGTTGGGGTTCTTTGCCCCGATGTGCATGACTTTACACTTGTTTAGGTTAAAATGCATTTGCCACTTTGTTGCCCATTCACTCAATTTCGAAAGATCTTTCTGGAGCTCTTTACAATCAGTTTCATTTTTAACTACCCTGAACAATTTAGCTGTTAGGACTTCCGCATTCCAACATCTCATCTTCTTTTTTTCTTTATGGCATTGTAAAAACCTCCCCCGCTTTTATTAGTAGTATCTAATTTTTCTAATTACTGCTTAGGTAAACAGTGGGCAGGGCTGACAGTTGGCTGCCCACGCCAACCCGGGGTTCGAACGTGCAACCTTTTGGTTCATAGGTCTTTAGCAGCTGCTGATTTAACCGCTGTGCTAAACCTCCGGCCAAGTCATCTTTAGCCAGTCAGTCAGTAGCTTTTATTTCGGTCAACAAACCATCGGCTAAGAAGTCGTCTTTAGCAGCAGGTATGTACGAGGGCGGGTCAATAAGTCTGTGACTTTTTGAATAAAACACAGGTTTTTGGATAAAAAATCATTTTATTTTTCAACGTCGTCTCCTTTGAGCTCTATACACTTTGTCCAACGTTTCTCCAATTTTTTTATCCCTTCCAAAAAATAAGATTTGTCGAGGTCATCAAAATAGGTATTTGTTTGTGAGATGATTTCATTGTTGGAGTCAAATCTATTTCCGCCGAGCCATTTCTTCAGGTTTGGAAACAAGAAATAGTCACTCGGGGCGAAATCCGGAAAATAGGGCAGATGAGGGAGCAATTCGTATCCCAGTTCATGGATTGTTGCCATGGCAACTGCACATGTGTGCGCCCTTGCATTGTCCTGGTGCAAAAGAACTTTATCTTGGCCAAATGCAGTCATTTTTTTCCCAAATCCTCATTAAATCGACCCAATAAGTTGACATAATATTCACCATTGATTGTTTTACCCTTTTGAAGGTAGTCAATGTGGATTATACCGCGTGCATCCCAAAAAACGGTCGCCATGACTTCATTGCCTGAGAAATCCACCTTGGCCTTCTTTGGCGCTGATTCACCCCGAGAAACCCACTGTTTTGACTGCTGTTTGGTCTCTGGTGTGTTATGGTGGATAGACGTTTCCTCCACGGTTACGTAACCGTGCAAAACTTGTCCATGTTGTGGTTGAACAACGCCAAACACTCCTGCAAAATTGTCACACGATTGCGTTTGTGGTCGATTGTGAGCAAACGGGCACCCATCTTGCGGAAAGCTTTCTCATACCCAAGTGATCATTTAAAATTGAAACTACTGAACCATGTGAGATGTCTATGGCTTCCACAATCTCTCGCACTTTCAATCTCCGATCGGCCAACACCATATCGTGAATTTTTCCAATTGTTTCAGGTGTAGAGACCTCAACTGGGCATCCAGAACGTTCGGCATCTTCCGTGCTTGTACAGCCACAACAAAATTCAGTAAAGATTCCACTTAAACTTTAGGAAGAACTTCTGACATAAGAGCTGTTCGGCAGTGGAATATGCTACCTCATAGTGTGACAGTGGTTTTTAAACAGAGGTGGAGTGGTCAGCTGTCAGGGGTGCTTTGATTATGTATTTCTTAATGATAGAAAGGGGTTGGACTGGATGGTCCTTGTGGTTTCTCCCCACGCAAATGATTCTGCTACTTATCATATACAGATTTGTTTAACTGCTACCATGCTGGAGCCCCCGGTGGCGCAATAGGTGAAATCCTTGTGCCGGCAGAACTGATGACCAACAGGTCAGTGGTTTTAATCCAGGGAGAGCGGGTTGAGCTCCCTCTATCAGCTCCAGCTCCCCATGCGGAAACATGAGAGAAGCCTCCCACACGGATAGTAAAACATCAAAACATCCAGGCATCTCCTGGGCAACGTTCTTGCAGACATCCAATTCTCTCAAACCAGAAGCGACTTGCAGCTTCTCAAGTCGCTCATGACATGAAAAAGAAAGCTACTACCATAAAAATACAATGTATTTTCATATTTTGTCATTTTGTTAAATATAAAGGAAGCACAAGCTATTTACATTGTAATAAACATTATTATTTATTTTTTTTTGTATATAAATTTTTATTTGGTTTTTTGGGGGAAGGGGGGTAGGTGAGGTATTCACATATACCGATATGTGGTTACACCGATCTAAAGCATGTTTACACATACCCCAGGGTTTTGGTTTGGGGAAGGGAAAGGGGGTGGTGGGTGGGGGTGAGGTGGTTGGAATAGTGGAGGTAGTATTTGTTGACTTCCCAAGGGTTAGTCCGAGCGTACAATTTTAGATATAATCGTTCTTCTGTGTTCAAGGTGTTGTTTCAGGTGGCGTCGGTTATAGTTCGTTTAAGTCTATTCTGATATTATTGCCTTCCTTTTGTAGGTAATCCCCAAAGTCCTTCCAGTTCATTTCTTTTTTTCCCCTCCATTGTTTGTTCTTCGCCAAAGGGAGTCCATCTGTATTATGTCCATTGTTTTTAGGATCCAGTCTTCTACCTTTGGTATTTTATTTGTTCTCCATTGTCTGGCAAGCGTTATCCGTGCACAGGTGGTTAGTAAAAAGAACAGTTTATCTTGATTTGTATCTAGTCCCTCTCCCGTCATACCTAATAGGTACTCTTGGGGGCCTAAGGTAATCTTTTTTCCCAATATCTTTTGTATTTCCCTATGAATATCTTCCCAAAATCTCTTCACCCTTTTGCAATGCCACCATTGGTGCATGAAAGTTCCTATTTCTTTGTTGCATTTCCAACATCGGTTGGACATCTGACTATCAAATTTTGCTATTCTCGAGGGGTAGAGGTACCAACGATATTGCATCTTGTACCAGTTTTCGGTTATTTCTGTTGCCGGACTATATTTGAGTTTTTTTTGCCAAATTTCTTCCCATTGGCAGATTGAGATGGAGTGTCCTATGTCTTGTGCCCATTTAATTTGGCATTCTTTAATTTGTTCATCCTCCATCTTCCATCTCAAAAGAATTTTATAAATCTTACTGATGTTTTTTTTGGGTTTTTTTACTATTGGTTCCCATATGAGATCTTCCATAAAACCTATTTTTTATCTATCTTGAACCTTTCATGCACCTGGTGGTATTGGAACCATGCCATTTCTGGGAATTCTTGCCTGATTTCTTCGAGTGTTTTTAATTCTCTAGTGCCTGAGTTGGATTTTTTCAGTAATTGTTTGTATGTTAGCCAGAGTTTTCCCTCTGCCAATTCTTTTCTATGTCCCGCTTCTATCGGTGATACCCATAACGGTACCCTTGTGAAGAATCTATCCTTGTATTTCTCCCAGGTTTTTAACAATGTAATAAACATTATAATCTAATAATTTCCACAAAAACTTGAATGTGTTTAAATTATATTTAAACTAAATATGTTAAATTAGACATTATTTAGAGCAAAGGAATAAAATCTGTTTCTTCTTTCTGCAGAAACTAATTTAACATATTTAAGCACCGGGACTGTGGCGCAACTGGCTGGGAGTCAGCTGCATTAAACTCATTAAGATCACTACTGACTGGAAGGTCATAAATTCGAAGCCTGCCCAGGTCGGGGTGAGCTCTCGACCAGATTGTGTAGCTTGTTGTTGACCTTTGCAACCCGAAAGACAGTTGCATCTGTCAAGTAGGAAATTTAGGTACTACTTTGTGGGGAGGCTAATTTTACTGATTTACGAGGCCATAAAATTCCAGGAAGTATGCAAAGAATAAAGGAATGCGATAGCTCCCCCTGGTGGCCTGAAGCTGGAATGTTAAATAGCCTCTGTCTATATATGTTGTGAGTCATTGAATGTTTGCCTGTATATGTACATTGTAATCCGCCCTGAGTCCCCTGCGGGATGAGAAGGGCGGAATATAAGTGATGTAAATAAATAAGTAAACAAACAAACTCATTTCACTGATAAGACAACAATCTGATCTATGCAGAGAAATCTGTCCACCAAATAAAAACACTTACTGCTGAAAGTAAATGTACAGAACAGCATCTAAAGGTGTTTGATAATCCCAGACTATAACTTCACAACCAAAATGTGTGGACTTTTGTGGAGGAGACCTACGCTACAATCCATTTACATGATTTGGAAAATCAACATGTTACAAAAGTCTTTAAGCAGTTGTTTATCTCACCTTTCTAATGCCATATGCTTGCACTATAGGGGGCACCTTATTATTTTAGCATCACACACACTATCACATCTTCCCTGACCCTTAATTAAAACATATTTTCAAGACAAAATAATTACTTCAATTAAATTCTATTTTAAAAAGCAAGTAAATAAACTAGTTGCAATGTTAACCCTTCATTATTGACATGCTTAAGTGTTACCATAGATCAGAGCTTTCCAAACTTTGTGTCGCAAAACATTAGTGTGCCAGGTAGAGTGTGTCAGTGTGTCACATGAAGTAATGAGTAACTTCTGAGTCTATGTGAAATATGCAATAATGAACTATAGTTTGAAAAGAAAACATGAACGAAATTTTATGCACACTATACATATCAAGATAAATGTACCAGTATTTCAACAGGAAGTATGGGCCTGCTTTTGGCTGATGAACAATTAAGATTGTTGTTGTGTTCCTTTGATTCAGACTTAGGGCAACCTTAAGTCTAAAGTTTAGGGGGGGGGGGAGTAAACAAAGAGTCATATCCGGCCTACAGGCCTTAGTTTGAGGACCCCTGCTTTAGTACATGTGCCTTTTTTACAAAATTGTTATAGTGATCCTAAATTCAAGTTATTAATTATATTTATGTTAAACAGTACAATACTTCATTCTGTCTGACATACATGTTTGTAGATAACCAGTGTGTTGTGGTTTGAGTATTTGGATGACAACTCTGGAGACAAGGATCTGAATCTCTGCTCAGCAGTGGAAACCCAACAAGTGATTTTGGCCACACCATAATATCTCAGCTTCAGAGGAAGGCAAAAGCAAATCCTCTCTGAACAAATCTTGTCAAGAAACCCCGTGATATGGTTATGTTAGGGTAATCATCAGTGAGAAATAACTTGAAGGCACACAACAACAGTGGCAATAAATGCAAAGTGTCAGGAGAATTGTACCATGCCTCAATTCTGAAATGAATGTCTTGGTAGCAAGTGCAATAACAGTTCCAACCAAATAATAATAATAATAATAATCTTTATTTGTACCCCGCCATCATCTCCCCAACGGGGACTCGAGGCGGTTTACATGAGGCCAAACCCATCAACATAACAACACAATAAAATCAATCAAAACAACATGCGAGAATGTTTTCTTTATTATCATTCAAAAGCAAATTTCAATTATAAACTTAATATGTTTTTACAAAGAAAAAATTTAAAATGTCAATCGCTTATACCAGTGTTTCCCAACCTTTTTTGAGCCGCGGCACACTTTTTACATTTACAAAATCCTGGGGCACACCACCAACCAAAATGACACAAAATGACACTCTAACACAGTAATACATATAGTTAGTATGTTTTTAAATGTATTTATACACTCAGTGTGAAACCTGGACCTGTTTCGATGAACACAACATAGACATCCTGGCAGGAACCAAACTTGGCATATTGAACTCTCATTACCAACAGAAAGCACTGAAAGGGTTTGCTTGGAAATTGACCTTGAGTTTGAAAGTTGTAGTTCACCTACACCCAGAGAGCACTGTGGACTCAAACAATGTTATGTTATGTTGTTGTTTGTTTTCTATCCAGAATCACAATGTTGGAAGGAGGCTCACCACTTTAAGGTCCCTAAAACAGGCATGGGAAAACATGCATGAGAGGGAGCTCAAGGAAAGGCCTCCCACCCCCTTTCCCCCTCCTTTTCCTCCCCCCAGAATTATTTACATTCTTTGCAATTACCTAAGTTTACTTTGATGACTTGCACTGAATGGAATCAGCCAGGGGTAAACTGGCAGAATGAAAGCACACAGACCTTTCAACTGCAAGGCCATTCAATGCTGATCAATGTGGCCAGTGGAACAGTCATATATTCCAGTTCAAAGCAGAGATTGTGGGATTTTCTGCCTTGATATTCTGTATATTTATGCCCCTCATGTGTTCCATCCACCCCTCCCTCTCCCCTTATTTAAATACGGGGCGGAGCCAGGGCTTGGCCCCCCAGGTGATCAGTGACCGGAATTCCGGCCCAAGGTCCAGTAGAAGTTGGACAGCCCTGCTATAAGTTAAAAGAGTTTTGGCTTTTTTCTTAACTAATATTTCGAAGAAACATTTTCTAGGATTTCTCAATTCAATATCATGAGGGAGCTGCTTCAACACCAAGTACATTAAAATTTATGCTGGTATCTGCATTTAAAATGTATTTAAAATTCTATGTACCTTAACCTTTGCATGTACCACTCTAACATGATTGTCTACAGCAGTGCTTCTCAACCTTCCTAATGCTGCGACCCCTTAATACAGTTCCTCATGTTGTGGGGACCCCTAACCATAACATTATTTTCATTGCTACTTCATCACTGTATTTGTGTGTGGGGGGGGGGTGATTTTGTCTTTTGGAAGTTGTAGTTGCTGGGATTTATAGTTCACCTACAGTCAAAGAGCATTCTGAACTTACCAACAATGGAATTGAACCAAATTTGGAACACAAAACTCCCATGGCCAACAGCAAATACTGAAAGGGTTTGGTGGGCATTGACCTTGAGTTTGGGAGTTGTAGTTCACCTACATCCAGATAGCACTATAGACTCAACAATGATGGATCTGGACCACACTTGACACGAATCCTCAATATACCCAAATGTGAACACTGATGGAGTTTCGGGAAAATAGATCTTGACATTTGGGAGTTGTAGTTGCTGAGATTTATAGTTCATCTACAATCAAAGAGCCCCTTGCACCCTACCAATGATAGAATTGGGTCAAACTTCCTACACAGAACCCTCATGCCTTGAAGGAACTAGCTGGCGCGAGCCTCGATCCCACCTCACACACTCTCCCTCACCCACACATGCGCATCATGCTGCCATGCGCCAAGCACGCCTGCTCTCCCATCCCCCGCTTGGAGTCTCAGAATCAGCCCTCCCCTTGGCTGGGAGGCCTGCCAATCACAGCAGAGGAGAGCTTTAGGTGGGAGAATTCGTAGTCTGTTTGCAAAAAGAAAGAGAAGAAAAAGCGGAGAGATCTTCAACCTTCTCTGCCAAGGGCTTCCTAAGACCATCAGAACGACATGTATTTCTGAGGGTCTTAGGCGAGCCCTTTGAAACCCTCTCACGACCCCCCTGGGGGTCCCGACCCCCAGGTTGAGAAACACTGGTCTACAGGAAGTATAAGGTGGGTACATGTCCCTAGTATCCATTGTCAGTCTCCTATCCAAGTACTAACCTACCCAAATTTTAAAATGGCTGTCAATAATGTGAAAAATAAACAGTTCAGGCTCTTGCAGACCTCTGAACATTGATCAAGCACAACTATTTCTCATTTTGATTCCACAGATATCCCCTGACAACCCAACTAGTAGTTGGCAGAATAATATATTAATCAAAGTTTCTAAGATCAAGAAAATCCTTGTCCTTTTGATCTACTTACGGGGTTTTTTCCCAATGTCCCTTCCACTATAGAAACTTTGTGAGGAGCTAATGAAGCCTCTTGTTTTCTATATTAACAGTGACAAATGCCATGTTCTAAGGATTTTTCCTCCCACTGTCTGTCTGTAGGCTTTTAAATGGCTTTTGAATGTGACACAAAGGATCAAAGCATGTTTGCATAAACACTAAAAGAGAATGCACAGGCATTTTGTTATGGTGAGCACTACACTTACAGATTATGCTTACATACCACCATACTGGTAACCCCATGCAGAAATTCCTGTCCACACCCTTACATCCCCAAAAAGGTAGGTAGTCACATTGCATGAAAATGGTTGAACAAGCATCCTCCACACTACTATTCTGTTTAGCTTAAGTCAGTCTTAAAGAAACAATATAGACCAGGGGTGCCCACACTTTATCAGCATGTGAGCTACTTATAATAAAACCAAGTCAGAAAGATCTACCTACCTCCTCAAGGCTGGAGAGGGGAGGGGAGGGACGGGGCTTGGTGTGGCCTGGCTCCGCCCTCCTCTGGCTTTGGAGCTCCCAGCAGCTTCTCCAGGCTTGAGAATGGCAATGCCAAACCAGTCTTGCTTGTGCTAGCTATGCCACTGGCTTGGCATTGCCATCCTCGCCTAAAGCAGCTGCTGGTATGCGGAAGCCAGAGGGGGTGGAGCCAGTCTTCTCTCTGTGGAGCTCCCAGCAGCTTCTCCAGGCTTGAGAATGGCAATGCCAAACCAGTCTTGCTTGTGCTAGCTATGCCACCACTGGCTTGGCATTGCCATCCTCAAGCCTGGAGAAGCTGCTGGTATTGCGGAAGCCAGAGGGCGGCGGAGCCAGGCCCCACCAAGCCCCGCTCCCTTCCCTCTGGCTTTGGAGCTCCCAGCAGCTTCTCCAGGCTAGAGGATGGCAATGCCAAACCACCCTTGTGCTAGTTATGCCACAACTGGCTTGGCACTGCCATCCTCAAGCTTGGAGAAGCTGCTGGGAGTGCCGAGGCCAGGGAGGGGGCGGGACTTTGGAGCGGCCTGGCTCCGCCCCCCTCTGAGAAGCGCCCCATCCGGCTGGGATCGACCTCCTTCAGTCCCAGGATCGACTGGTCGATCGCGATCGACTTCCTGGGCAGCCCTGATGTAGACAGTTCTAACATCCTCTTTTCTAGCTTTAAAACGCTGCTATAACTATATCACTAGAAGGCAGACTGACTATATATTCCACAGAAAATAAGTGACTGAAGACTGGTAAAACGAGAATAAGCTAAATTTCCACCAGAAATGTGTAAATGAAAGCAAATAGTGCAGAGGGCACAAATTACAGTATCTTCAATTGTTTACTTTTATATAGGGCTGGCTCAAATTAGATTGAATTTTTTTCAGAGGTTAGATTATAACAATTATACTGAGGAGCAGTTTGTCACTTAAATGGTCCAACTGAACTCAGGTCCACATGGCAAGAAGTAGGACTCAATACATCTTTATTTCACCCATGTCACTAAAATATTTAATGAATGCAGCTCAACCGATTTAATAGAAATATTAAATTATTATCAAAATAATATTTCTATTAAATCGGTTGAGCTGCATTCATTAAATATTTTAGTGACATGGGTGAAATAAAGATGTATTGAGTATTCATACAATATGGAGATGTATTCATAGAAAACCGAAGGTTCCCTCTGGAATTCAGTAGTAATTAATAGGCCTGGGCAATCATGGTTCTAAATGGTTCTAAAGTACTTACAAAACTAAAGTTCTGGTGGTGAAAACTAGGTGGTGCTGGTGCTTTGCTTCTACAGTGTTGCTAAAGTTCTGGTGGTGAACATTTCAGAACTCTTAACAAAACTTTCAAATTTTCGTTATAAATTGCAGTTCCTAATTGGTTGTCTTAAAAATCGCCAATAATGAAATAATAATGAAGTTTTGAAAGTTTTGTTGGAGTTCTGAAATGTTCATCACCAGAACTTTAGCAACACTGTAGAAGCAAAGCACCAGCGCCACCTAGATTTCACCACCAGAACTTTAGTTTTGTAAGTACTTTAGAACTATTTAGAACCATGATTGCCCAGGCATAGTAATTAACAATATAGCTAAGATGTCAAGACACAAGCTGCAAAACAAAACCTCTTGACACAGCCCATTTAAAAAACACAGGGAAAAAACGATTCCATGTTCTATAAGTTTTTGCAATCACTACACAAGAAAATCAATATGTTTACAATTAGTATTTCTTAATCAATACTACTTAAATAATTTTAAACACAGACATAAAGTATAACATTGAATTTGGATACAGCACTATGATCCTGATGGGGAAAAATGTTAAATCTATGACAAACATTTTTTTTTCTCAAAAACACATGCAAATAAGTCTTAGGACTGCTGTCTGGGTAAACTATTAAAATACCAGTGATATGTCAGAAATTAGTTTAGAATTTCATACAATTGGTATTCTATCACTAAGATTACACAAATGACAAAACATAAATGATTCTAAAATCATTAGAATGCCTTATAATGACTAAGGAAGTTTAAAAAATATATATAACAAAACTTGCGGGATAGATATTACATTAAAAATAATGGATAGGAGAAAACACGGCATAGAACTATATGAACACCATTTTTAAAAAGTGATTATATAAGCTGATGTTTTAAATTAAAATAGAAAAACGCAACAAAAAACTGTTTGTAACTCAAGGCTACTTAAGAGATGTCTTCTTATGTAAATCTGTCATTGGCATTAAGAGTGTGGAAGCATGGAATGTATGTGCTCCCTTTCCTTCATTAGGTAACATCGCAAGGAGAAGAGCAGAAGATTTAGCTTCCCCTTTCAAATATATTTTGCTTCATAAAACAAAACAAATTTTTTTTTAGTGTCATGTACCTATAGAAACCTGGAAAATAAATCTTTCTGCAGAAAAAAATATCTTTCAGACATCATTTGCCCTCATGAGTCCTCAAGGGGAGAAAGGTAGGGTATAAATAAAGATCTTTATATCTATATCTATCTATATCTATCTATAGCTATCTATATCTATATCTACCTATATCTATATCTATCTATATCTATATGTATCTATATATATATATATATATATCTATAATAAAAAAGAATGTTTGTATGTATGTATGCGTGCGTGCGTGCGGAGGGATATGTGGCAGCATTTCGATTGGTTGCTACTGTGTTATTTGCATAACGCCTCTGATTGGCCAGCCAATACGAACATTCCGACACTCTAAAGTGGTGGTAAGGAAAAGGCCTGAGGCAGTCAGGCGTGGTGGGAGTTTAAGGCCAAAACACTTTGCAACCCCAAACAATGAAAGAACAAGACCAAACTTGGCACACAGAACCCTCAAGACCCTCTCTACATCCTGGTGCAGTCTGAGGGAGGATGGACCATGGATAACGGGACTTGCAGTAATTTAACTCACTTGCTTAGAGCACTGTGGCCCACACCAATGACGAATCAGGAACCACACTTGGCACACAAATGCCCAATGGCCCACTTTACAACCTGGTGCCGTTTAGGGCAGGATGGGCCACAAATGATGGGATTTTCAGTACTTTCACCCGATTCATTTCCCACAGAACATTGAAGCCCCTACAAATCACAGACCAGGCCCAATCCCACTCTACATCCTGGTGCAGTTTTGAGTGGGACTTGAAGAGCCTTCACTCACTTTCTGAGACCACTGCGACCCTCATCCAATTACCAAAAAAGAACAAACTAGGCACACAGAGCCCACATGACCCATTCTACATCCTGGTGCAGTTTCGAATAGAATGAACCATGGATGATGGGCTTTGAAGTACCTCCACTCATTTCCCTAGACCACTCCAACCCTCATCCAATGACTGATCCAGACTAAACTTGGCACACATAACCACTATGACCCCCTTTCTGTCCTGGTGAGGTTTGGGGGAGGACAGACAATGGATTATGAGATTTGTAGTACTTTCACACCCTTCGGTTCCCACAGACCTCTGTGGCCCCCAACAAAGACTGATAAAGACCAAACTTAACACACAGAGCTCCCATTTATTATTTTTTATTTATTTATTTCCGGCATTTTACCCCGCTCTTCTCAACCCCTGAGGGGGGACTCAGAGCGGCTTCCAAAAAGGCACAATTCGATGCCAACATAGTAAAACACAGTAAAACACAGTATAAAACCCCCCAAAACATTACACATTAAAATACATTAAAATACAATTATATCACCATATCATACACATTTATTTAAGTTTTTTAAAAATATGACCCACTCTACATCCTACTGCAGTTTGGAGGAGGGCAAGATCGCTGCCAACCTCATCCAATGACTGATCAAGACACTTGGGACACAGAGACCCACACCACATCCTGGTGCAGTATCGAGGAGGATGGACCACGGATGATGGGACTTGAAGTACCTTCACTCACTTCCTGAGACCACTGCGAGCCAAATAAACAACTGATAAGGACCAACCTTGGCACACAATGCCTTTCTCAAATCACCCGGGCAGTGCCGGGTCCCCAAGCTAGTAATAAATAAATGGCAAAATGAAAACCTGAATATGAGATCAGATTTGAAGTGATATTGTTTTTCAACTCAACTTAAGAATCCAATTGTAAAAGGGTTGCATTATAGTTGGTATCTTGGGAGGATTTCTAGTTAGACTTCCATATCCACCAATTCAGTATCCACAGATTCAACCATCCACAGCTTGAAAATATTGCCTTCCACAAAAAAATATTTCAACCCCCTCCCTCCAATATTGATGTTTTATAAAAGGAACACCATTATACTGTGCCATTGTACATAATGGGACTTGAGCATCCACACATTTTAATATTCACGAGGGCTCCTGGAGACAAATCCCAGTGGATACCATGAGCTCCCTGTACTATATTTCCTTCCTTCTTCTGATTACAGTAAGGATTGCTTAAAAAAACAAACATCTATTTTTTTTAAAGAAAAGCTTTCAATACACTAATTTTGATAACATGATCACTGGAAGCACGGGAAATGTGTTTAGCCTACTATTCAGTGCTATTTTATGGGCCACTATTGCAGTGCTGAGTGGAAAACCAAAGGTGGTATCCTGATGCAACAGCTGTACTGGGATATATAGCGGGATGCCAGCTCAGGGGAAAGAAGATTCAGAACACATTATTTCTGAGCAGATTAAGAAAGTAACTAGACTGGGACAAAAAGGTTGTGCAACCCTAAATAGCTGCATGCAGTAGAGAGCTGAGGCACAGACACACACTCGTAAGTGAACACAATAACACAATCTCAACACCATATGTATTCACAATCGTCCACATTCACAGAAGCACAGTTGCCTGCTTTGGCATTATTGAAGAATGAGGTTAATGCCTCCCTAATTGCACCAATCTAGGCTATCTTGAGATCAGCAGGGGCTAAAGCTCCTTTCCCCAGAAAATCTAAATACTTTTGCTCTATTTCTGAAAGAACCAGTGTCAAGGCAAAATGTTCCATCATATAGCCCCCAACTGCTGCACCCCACTCAGCATCTCAGTCACCTCTGAGAAGGGAATACTGAAGGGCTGTCTGTCTGGACAACCAGCCTAATCCTAACGGTTTCCTCTGATGTGACTTCTTAACAAGGTATTGTCCCAGTTGAACCTGAATACTGCTTGTGCTGCAACCAGCATGTCTTCCCAGAGAACTTAGTTATCCCCTATCTTAGTCCAAGGGCCCACTCCAAGTGAGATATCGAACAGGTGACTGTCCCATAGTCAAACTGGCCGCTCTCCCACTGCAGCATTTGCAATAGCAGGGGAACAGAGCTGGGCCAGTTCTCCTTAACCAACATAGTACTATGCTCCAGACAAATAATGGGATGCATGCTAAGTTGTTATCTCCAAAACTGCTTCATGGACTAGAGAATTAATCTTGTTTCATAGAAAAGCACTCCTAAGAACAGTGGTATCTCTGATGAGTTGATCGGTTAGGCAATAAATGAGAGAGGGCAATGATTTTTGGGACACAGGGAAAACTGTTGAGGGCTGCAGGTAGATTACAGGTTGACCACCTGTGATTTTTCTACCTGTGTCCACCATCAATGTTTTGGCTGCAGTATTCTGAGACGGCAATACTGCAACACTCTCTGAGACAGCAACACTCTCGGAGACAGCAACACTCTCTGAGAACCCGCAGGCAGATCATTCTTGCTCCATTCAGCAATTATGTAGAAATAATTGCAGTAGTCTATTGACATTTCTGAACACGTGTTAACATTGTCACATCACATCCATTTAACTCAGCGGTTCTCAACCTGGGGGTCGTTGGGTCATTTTCAGGGGGGGGGGTCACAAAGCTGCCTTGGTTGGCCCCGCCCCCTACAAAATGGCTGCTGACCCCCTGTGCCAGCCAAAAAGCTAGCACTCCTGGTCAGCTCCTCCTCCTGCTCTTCCCACAGGGCTGTGGGGTGTCAAGAGGAGGAGCTTGCAGGAAAAGGCATGCACGGGAAGAAGGTTCACCGTGCCATTTGGGCAGCCTTTCTGCCCGGCCCCTGTGCCCTTCCCAGCTGGGAAGCACACGGGGGCAAGGTGGAGGGCTGCCCAAACAGCCTTTCTGCCTGGCCCCCGCACCATTCCCAGCTGGGAAGCACGTGGGGGCAAGGCGGAGGGCTGCCCTCTCGGCCCCGCAGTTTGGGCAACCTTTCTGCCCTGCCCCTGTGCCCTTCCCAGCTGGGAAGCACACGGGGGCAAGGCGGAGGGCTGGCCCTCTCAGCCCCGCACCCTTCCCAGCTGGGAAGCACGTTTGGGCTGCCCTCTCAGCCCCGCCGTTTGGGCAGCCTTTCTGCCCGGCCCCCGCACCCTTCCCAGCTGGTAAGGCCGCAGGGGCAAGGTGGAGGGCTGCCCTCTTGGGCCCGCCTTTTGGGCACCCTTTCTGCCAAACCCCCCACACCCTTCCCAGCTGGCAAGCACGCCGGGGCAAGGCCCCACCGTTTGGGAAACCTTTCTGCCCAGCAGTTTGGGCAACCTTTCTGCCCGGCCCCCGCACCCTTCCCAGCTGGGAAGCACACGGGGGCCAGGCAGAGGGCTGCCCTCACCACAACATGAGGAACTTTATTTAGGGGTCACAGCATTAGAAAGGTTGAGATCTACTGATTTAACTGAACAAATTTGTTCCTGATTTTCACCAATACCTGTGCACCCAAATTCAAAGAAGAATCCAGAAGAAACACCAAACTGTTATATTATCCAGCACAGGTATGTTTCCTTTTCCCAAAAAACTATATTGATCAGAAATACTTCTGTCCTTTATATATTTTTTAAATTTATTAACCCATATCCAATTACTTACTGAGTCCAACCATTAATTCAAAACTTCAACAGCCTCTTTAAATTGAGATTGAAAGAAGAAATACTGGTGAAGTCTTTCACAGATATGTCACACTGAAACCCAGGACACCTTCCTGCAGTTTCAAATACATGATGAGACATGACGGAAGTGCAATGCTAAAGACCAACAAACCTTAAAAGAGGAATTTCCAGTATCAATTTTAGATAAAATCCTAGGGAATAGGCTAATATGACAGACTGTGTCTGCACTGTATCACTAAAAAATTGCAGGGAAGGGCTCCTGTTTCCGTATATTCCTCCATGAGAAATAAGAAGACTGGGCTGGAATCCTTCTGTCTGCAGAAAGAACAGCTCAGTTCATCAGTCAGTTACTGAAGCCTATCTAAAATCGGAAATAGTACAGGCCATAGAACTAGGTCACAGATAGTTGCCAGGAATACCAATATGGAACACTATCCCACTATCCCGTTAATAAAATAAATATCTAATAAAAACGATTTCAGCATGTACACAAAACAGCACCAATCAATATAGGGTATAAGAATGTGGTCAACAGAAGAAACAACAGCATAAAATACTCTATAACTAAAACTTAAGGCGCACTCGTCTCCTTCCAAAGGCAAGCAAACACCTTTGAGACTATTTATTTACTATATTTTATACCGCCCCTCTCAGCCCGAAGGCGACTCGAGAAGGCCCGGATTACCCATAAGGCCACCCTAGGCTATAGCTTAGGGGCGCAAGCCAAGGGGGGTGCAGTTCACATGGACCAAAAAAAATTGAAACAAAACCGCAACGCGCGGCATGGAAATGACTCTCTCTCGCTCTCTCTTGGGGGAGGGCGGGGGGAGAGCGCTGCAAGGGGGCGAGGGAGGAGGGAATGGCGCCCCCGTCCCTTGCCATCGCCCCCGCCCCTTTGTCAAGGAAGGAGGGCGCAAGGAGGAGGAGGCGGAGGGAAGCCCCCGGGGCTGCTGCCGGGTATGCGCAGCACCCAGGAACATGGCAGAGGAGGCAGAGGTGCTCACGCCCTCCTGCTGTGCATGCCCGGCAGCGGCCCCGGGGGCGGGGTTCCCTCCGCCTCCTCCTCGCATCCTCCTTCCTTGACTTAAGGAAGGAGGGTGCGCAGCACCGCGAGGAGAAGGAGGTGAGGGGGAGTGCAGTAGAGGTTGGTTTGGGGGCGTAATTCCAAAGTGTGGCCTAGGGCGCCAAAAGGGGTTAATCCGGGCCTGGACTCGAGGCGGTGCACACATGGCAACAAATGCCTACAAATAAAATACATAACCATTAGTAAAACAACCATATAAAAGCAAACATTCGCAGTTAGAAATATAAAATACAAATCTCAGCACGTTTATGTTATAAATTATACACTGAAATAACGCAAACAAGATCCAATACACAGAATGCTGGGCTTCAAAACGGCAAAGTCTCAAAACACAACAACACTCTCCGAGAACCCGCAGGCAGATCATTCTTGCTCCATCACCTTTCTCCCACAAGAACAGTGACCTAGTTCATAAGAGTTGTTTTCAGGCTGAAATGAGGAAGTGCCTTAACAGACCTGAGCCTCAGGGAAGGGTATATAAGTCTGGCACTTATGGCATCAGCATCAATGAGGACAGCCGGGGGATGGGGGGGGGGTGAAACATATTGGCAGAGCAGCTAAACAGGGAAGACGGATATGAACATGTGCACATCAGCAGATGCTCACGTAGCACCTCACAAAAACCTGGGTGAAAAGTATGCATTAAAAAGGGGTGAGGTGGGGAGGGCAAGATACCAGAAGCGTATTTCTGTCCCTCTCAGAAAATACACATAAACAGGGTGGCAGAAAGGATTCGCTGGAGTGGGGAGGATGGGGACAGGGAGAGACACCAGCTGGCGCGTCTGCTGCTGCGACACCAGAAGGAAGGCTCAGCGTGCCTTTCAGGCCAACACAGCATCCCTGATCCCAAATGCTTGGCAACAGGAATATTCCAGATTTCCCATTTTAGTTTTGATTTGGGGACACCTGTATTTGCACACAAGTACATAATATTGGTACATAATGACCCAAGTCCAAACATGAAATTAATTTATGTTTCATAAACACACGTAGTGAAGATAAGTTTACCTTCTATACAGGCAGTCCCCGAGCATCCAATTTACAAATGACTCACAGTTAAGAACGGGGCTGAGACAACAGGAAGTGAGAGAAATCCACCCTAGGAAAGAAAGGTCGCTCCTGGAAGAGTTATCATGGGGAAAAGGGGTCTCCACTGAAGCTTTATTACCATTCCTTGTTCCTACAAGTCATATTTTTCAAAATCCAATCGTCACAGGGACACAAAGTGAGGTGAAATCTTCTGAACAGAGACACAGACAGCAAAACAAACACCACAGGGGTGTTAACCCTTCTCTATGCTATCCGTATGTATGTATGTATGTATGTATATGTGTGTATGTGTGTCTGGAGTTACACTTATAAATTTACCTTTTCTGACTTACACACAAATTCAACTTAAGAACAAACCCACAGAACCTATCTTCTTTGTAACTTGGGAACTGCCTGTATATACAAAAATCCAAATATGCAAACATACATATAAAAATATACAGCCTCATCACATCAGAGCATGGATCCGCTTAAAATCTGGTTGCTGCCTCCTGCAGAATTCTGGGGTTTGTAGTTTACGGGGGCCCAGTACCTGACGGGCTGAGCAATTTAAAGGCTCTGCCCCTAAACTACAAGCCTCAGAATTCTGCAGGAGTCACCAATCAGATTTAAAGTGGATCCGTCCTAGAGGGCCCTTCCACCCAGCCATATAACTCAGAATATCAAGGCAGAAACCCCACAATATCTACTTTGAACTGGGTAATCTGGGTCCACGCTGCCTTATATTCCAATTTAAAGCAGATATTCTGGGTTATATGGGTGTGTGGAGGGGCCCTTGTGTTATAAGGTCCTCAAAGCCCTTCCACACAGCCATATAACCCAGAATATCAAGGTAGAAAATCTTACAGTATCTGCTTTGAACTGGATTATCTGATTCCATGATGCCATATCTTTATATGTATGTTTGTATATAACACAACAGTGCCCAGCAGGCTTGATGGATCTGGACCAAACTTGATACACAGACCCTTCATTATTCAATTTATGATACTGCTGGGCTGTTTCAAGGGGAGGCCAGATAGAGGATGATGGGGATTGTAGTCCACGCACATCCATAGCGCCCTGTCAATTAACCTGGACCACACTTGGTACACAGCTCCTGCCTATCTTCATGACCGTATCCTCCCCTACAAGCCCACACGGTCCTTAAGACTTTCCGGGGATGCTCTTCTCTCACTCCTGCCCCTGTCTCAGGTGCAGTTGGTGGGGACGAGGGAACGAGCATTCTCGATGGTGGCCCCTCGTCTCTGGAACTCCCTCACCAAGGAGATCAGGCTGGCTCCCTCCTTATCCACATTCCGTAAGGAATTGAAGACGTGGTTGTTTTGTCACGCTTTTGAAAAGTGATTCCTGATAGATGGCTCCTAGCCATGACCTGAACTCAGTTCCTATATTTGATATATTTTTTTAAGATAAGATGTAATAATCCTGTCATAATTGCTCTATTCCTATTCTACTATTTGTTCTATCCACCTTTTCGAACAACCTATCCTTTAACTCATTTCCATATTGATCCCTATATTCCCGTTCCAAGCATATAATGTGGGGTTTTATTCAGCTGTGTGGAAGGGGCCTGAGATACTATCAGGGTCTGGCTGAGAGAGGGGGATGGGAGGTGTAGTCCACCCCCTCTCCCTTGTAGGAAAGTCTTTTTATAATCCATGTTTACACGTGCTCCCCTTGCAATGAATCTACTTGTTATCTCACCCTAAGTTTTTAACATTTTATATTGTGCGTGCGGCCCGCCTCGTCATTGTGATTTCAGATTTGTATTAATTTTCTTTTATTGATATGTATTTTTATTGTGTTATTGTTGATATTTTGATTTGTATTTAATTGTAATTTGTTGTTTTGGGCTTGGCCTCATGTAAGCCTTACAGGAGGGCAAGATTCCAGCGAGCCTTAAACAGGCTGTTATAAAACCGCTATCGAAAAGACCATCGTTGGACCCCATTAAATTAGTCAACTATCGGCCAGTTTCCAATCTCCCCTATTTGGGCAGAGTCCTGGAACATGTGGTGGTTTCGCAACTCCAGGGGTCCTTGGAAGACACTGATTATATAGATCCGGCACAGTCTGGCTTTAGGCCGGGACATGGAACCAAGACAGCCTTGGTCGCCTTAGGGGATGATCTGCGCCAGGAGCTTGACAGGGGGAGTGTATCCCTGTTGGTTCTGCTGGACCTCTCAGCAGCCTTCGATACCATTGACCACGGTATCCTTCTGGGACGCCTCGCAGAAATGGGGCTTGGAGGTATCGCTTTGCAATGGCTCCAATCATTCCTGTAGGGTCGGTCCCAGAGGGTATTATTGGGAGATACCTGTTTGACCCCACAACCGTTGTCTTGTGGAGTCCCTCAGGGTTCAGTACTGTCCCCGATGTTATTTAACATCTACATGAAGCTGTTGGGGGAGATCATCTGGAGTTTCGGAGTAAGATGCTATCTGTACGCAGATGACGTCCAAATCTGTCACTCCTTCCCACCTGTCACTAAGGAGGCTGTCCAGACATTGAACTGGTGCTTGGCTGCCGTGTCGGAGTGGATGAGGGCTAGCAAATTGAAACTTAATCCTGACAAGACAGAGGTCCTCCTGGTCAGTCGAAAGGCCGAACACGACATCGGGTTACAGTCTTTGCTTGACGGGTTACACTCCCCCTGAAGACGCAGGTTCGCAGCTTGGGAGTGATCCTGGATTCATCGCTGAGCCTGGAACCCCAGGTCTCGGCTGTGGCCGGGAGAGCTTTTGCACAGTTAAAGCTTGTGCGCCAGCTGTGCCCGTACCCTGGGAAGTCTGATCTGGCTACGGTCCTCCACGCTCTGGTCACATCCCGAATAGATTACTGCAATGCAATCTACGTGGTGATGCCTTTGAAGACAGTTCAAAAACTGCAATTAGTCCAACGGGCGGCAGCCAGATTACAAACTGGAGCTACATACAGGGAGCATACCATCCCCCTGTTGTGTCAGCTCCACTGGCTGCCTGTCCAATTCCGAGCTCAATTCAAAGTGCTGGTTTTGACCTTTCAAGCTCTATACGGTTCTGGCCCAGCTTACTTGTCAGAACGCATCTGCCTCTACGTCCCACATCGTAATTTAAGATCAGCCGAGGAGGCCCTGCTCTCACTCCCGCCAACTTCTCAAACGGGGTTGGTGGGAACGAGATATGGCCTTCTCGGTGGTGGCTCCCCGCCTGTGGGATACCCTGCCAAGCGACATACGATCGACGCCATCCCTCCTGGCATTCAGGAAAAAAAGTAAAATCTTGGCTATGGGACCAGGCTTTTGCACATTAGCACAAGGGCAAGTTGATGGATATGGCTCAATGCTCTTTACATCATTATCTTTTAACAAATCCGATAGAAAGTAATATTTCTTTCTATTCTCTAATATTCTTGAGGGAATTTCTCGCATGATTTTTACTGGGTTTTCATTTATCATGTACGGCGCAGCAAAGTGGTTCCTGATCACATTTTCTTTTAGTTTAGATGAATTATACTGGACTATAATATCTCTAGGTGTCTTATTCCTCCTGGAGAAGGCTGTGCTAATTCTATATGCTTTATCTACTTTTTCTTCTATCGTTCCTTCTTCCTTCTGCAGCACTGCAGCTGTCATTTTTACTGCGATCTGCATCGTTCCTTCGTACCTTCGTACCCCTCTTTGTCCAACTCTGGAATCCCCCTTACTCTCAGAACATAATCTTTCTGATGAGCTTCCAGCTGGGCGTTCTTTCTCTGTATTTCTTGTTGGAGTATGTACAATTCCTTGGTTTTATCCTGTTCCACCTGTAGTTTACTTCTATCTTCCTCTGCTTGTCTTTGGATCGTCTCCACCTTCTCATAGAGGCATATCATCTCCTTTCTTAGCATAGTCACATCCTTTTTCATGTCCTTGCGTAGGTCTTGAATTCCATCTTTTATCTAATTAAAATGAAGATATTCCCTAAAGCAGGGGTGCTCATTATGGTGATCGGGAGCACCTAGGTGATCTTCGGCCCTCTTCCAGGTGATCTTTGGGCCTCACCAGCCAGATGATGCGCTCCTGCCATGCACGCGCATGTGCGCTCCCGCCGCCGCCTTTGCAGGGCTTCTTTTGCCAAAATGAGGCTTTAGTGGGCAGGCCCTGGCGCTCTTCTTGCCACGCACGGTGTGGTAACATGACCGCCCATTGGTTGCTGCGGGGGGGGGGGAGCAAGGTGAAGGCACGCGCACTGATAGGATGCGAGGCTGTGGGAGGAATGGAGGGAATGTGTGTGTGTGTGAGAGAGAGAGAGCCAAGGAGAGAAGAAAGAAATCCGGATAACATTTTCGGATCCTTTTGGCAGGCAGGCGGGCGGGCGCTAGGAGAGAGAGAGAGAGAGAGAGAGAGGCGAAGGAGGCCAGGCAAAGTGAGGCAAAGCCAAGCGAGCCCCGCCGCAAACCCTGCTGCTGCCCTCGGGACTCCCATTCCAAGCCGAGACCTGGGCGAGTGAGCTATGTGGGCTGCTTTCTTTCCTTGCTTGGGGGCAAGGAGGGAGGGCTCCGCCGTGTTCCTGGGGCTGAACCCGAGGAGGAGGGGGCTGCGGGGATGGAGACTCCACTTGCTGCTGCTGCTTGTGCCCTTGCCGCCTTTCTCCGCCTCACCTTCCCTTGCCCTCGAAGGAGAAAGGTGGCGAGGGCCCACAGGAGAGAGGGGGGGTGGCTCTTCAGAGCCGACTAGGAAGAGCCACCTTCTCTCCCTCCCTCCCTCTCTCTCTCCCGTAGGCATGGACTGCCACCAGTGGGAGGGGTCCTCCTTCCTGCCAGCCGTCCACTTGGGCGTCCTTTCTGAGTGACACCCTCGAAAGGAAGGAAGGAAGGGCGCCCCCCGCTGCATCTGTCACTTTGGGGAAGCACCTCTTCCACTCTTCCTTCTTCTGCCCAGGTAAGGAAGCCTCGAGGGAGGAGGGAGGGGGGAGGCTGCCGTGGGGAGGCTCCAGCCTCACATGGGTCCCTCTCTCGGTTCAGTTTCCCGGCCCAGGCAGCAGCCAGGCGGCCCCTCTTCCCAGCCCTGCGCCTTCCGAGCCGCCGCCGCAGCCATATCTGGCCGAAGCGCTAGCGGGTGCGCCTATAAATACCTTCCTGCTGCGTGCGTGGGAGGGGCCTGCTGTGTACGTAAGAAGCAGGATGGGATGGGGACTTCCTGCTTGATTTAAGAATGCAGCAGGAAGGAGGAAGACAATGAAGACATTAAGAGAGAGCGCGTGCGCAGGCAAGGAGGATCCCCTTCCCGGATGCATGCGGCAGCGAGTTCGTGGGCAGGCAAGAAAGAAGCCCCGCGCGGACGGAAGGCTGCAGTAGGAGCATGTGTGCACGCGTGCGCACGCTTACATGCACAACAGGTGATCTTTTCAACTTGATTGTTCATATAGTAGCTCGCATGATGAAAAAGTGTGGGCACCCCTGCCCTAAAGTAAATTTTTTCTTTCAAATTCTGCCCATCTTAAAAAACTTGACCATAATAAGGAAATGGCAATCTGAGCTGGCCTCCTTCATATGGAATGGAAGAAAAGCAAGAATCAAACTAAAATACCTCCAAGCGTCACCACAATCAGGAGGATGCGGATTTCTCGACCTAACAAGCTATTATGAGGCAAACTGCCTGGAAAATGTAAAACCCTGGTTGGAAATTAAAGACAAAGAGCTTCTAGACCTTGAAGGATGGGAAAATAAAGCCGGCTGGCACGCGTATTTATTTTATAATAAAGTAAGTCTTGATAAAATGTTCAGGAACCACATCATAAAAGCCCCGCTATTTAAGACCTGGTCGAAATATAAAGATCTCATCTGCAACAAGATTCCATTATGGGCCTCGCCGGTCGAGGCACTCTCTATTAATAGAAGGAGAAAGGACACGGTCTTGCTTTATAGAGACTTGGTAAAAAAAGAAAACAATAACTATGAACTAAGATCCCAAGAGGAATTAAAGGAGTTAGATTTGGACTGGTTTCAACAGAATCAGATCAAAGCAAAATCCTCCAAAGATAGAGAAGTAGGTTGGGAAGATACCCCAACCATCTGGGGGAAAATCCTCCTCCAATCGCAGTCTAAGAGAGTCAGCAAAATATATAGACTTATTACTAAGAACAAACAGGAAAAAAGCCCAATATTAGACTATAGAGAAAAATGGCATAAGAATCTAGGATATACTATAAGTCAGGAGAAATGGGAAAGAATGTGGGAAAATAACTGGAACTACACTTGTGCTAATTCCCTGAGAGAGAACTTACATAAGGTAGTATATAGGTGGTACAGGACCCCTGCCCAGATAGACAAGATATATAAAGTGGGCAACGACTCCTGCTGGAAGTGTCAAAAGAATAGGGGAACATTTTTTCATTTATGGTGGTCTTGCGGAGAAATTTTGAAGTTTTGGAAAAAATAGTAATTAAAAAAATTATTTACAACCCCGAATTATTTCTTTTGAATATTTTAGAGGAAAAGGAATATGGAAAAGGAACAGAAAGATTACTGACATTTATGGCAACAGCCGCCAGAATTACCCTCGCGAAACACTGGAGGGAAAAGATGACCCCGGACACAGAGGAGGTGCTATACAAACTGTTAAATATAGCGGAGATGGACAAATTGACCCTACTCCTGAGAAAGGGCCCGATAAAAACATTTGAGGATACGTGGGGTCCGCTGATTGAGTATGTTAGAAGAGATAAGAACATTGTTTTGAAAGGTTATTGGCTTTAAGAACAGGAGGTTATAACACTGTCCAATACTTATTACTAATTTGCTACTTTTGGGTGAAGTCAACCAGTTAGTTTTATTTTGTAGTCAGTCAATGTTGTTGTAATTGTGTATGTACCCCCTATTCCCCCCTAGACCCCACCCGAGACCCCACGGCCCCACCCCCAACCCCCGACCCTTCCTTACCTGTACCCTTATGTGAATGTTGGTGTAACTGTATTTGTGCTATGTTGTTTTTAAAGCAATAAAATTCTTTATTTAAAAAAAAAGGATATGGCTCAATGCTCATGTTGTGGACGGAACACTGTTTTTAACTTAAGTGAATGTGTATTACATGTTAATGCTAACTGTATTTTAATGCTGAATGCCTATGGTTTTATATTGTATTTATATTGTGTATCGGCATCAAATTGCTGCCTTTTGTCAAGCCGCTCTGAGTCCCCCCTCGGGGTTGAGAAGAGCAGGGTAGAAATGATGTGTGTGTGTGTGTCTATATCTATATATATTTATTTATTTATTTCCAACATTTCTACCCTGCTCTTCTCTACCCCCGAGGGGGGACTCAGAGCGGCCTAACAAAAGCCACAATTCGATGCCAACATAATAAATACAATATAAAACCAAAAACATACAGCATTAAAAGACATTAAAATACAATTAACATTAACACATCATACACATTCTCTTAAGTTAAAAACAGTATTTCGTCCATAACAGGAGCATTGAGCCATATCCATCATCTTGCTTTTACAAATCCAGTCCAAAGTGCTGTATTGTGCTAATGTGAAAACGCCTGGTCCCACAGCCAAGATTTCCCTTTTTTTCCTGCATGCCAGGAGGGATGGGGTTGATCGTATGTCGCTTGGAAGCGCGTTCCACAGACGGGGAGCCACCACCGAGAAGGCCCTCTCTCTCATCCCCACCAAACGTGTTTGAGAAGTTGGCGGGAGAGAGAGCAGGGCCTCCCCGGATGATCTTAAATTACGAGGTGGGATGTAGAGGCTGATGCGTTCGGACAAGTAAACTGGGCCAGAACCGTATAGAGCTTTAAAGGTCAAAACCAGCACTTTGAATTGAGCTTGGAAGTGGACAGGCAGCCAGTGGAGCTGACACAACAGGGGGGTGGTATGCTCTCTGTATGTCGCTCCGGTTAGTAATCTGGCTGCCGCCCGTTGGACTAGTTGCAGTTTCCGAACTGTCTTCAAAGGCAGCCCCACGTAGAGTGTGTTGCAGTAATCTATTCG